>JARVGS010000001.1:14032540-14045582 GCA_031762315.1 Hypsolebias antenori | reverse complement strand
TGAGCTGAATACAGCATCTCAGACTGAGGAAGTCTTTCGGACGAAAGACGAAACGTTTCTACAATTTTTTTGCTTTGGTTTGTTTTGGTTTTTGAATGTCCAGAGGACCAGACTTAGCTTTTTTAGAATCATTTACTTGGTTCTGAGTGGGTTTATAGACCCGACAGCCCTCCAGGTATGGATCAGTCTGACACGTTCCCTTGTGGAGGTGAAGGAAATGGCATCCAACTCCACTGAAGAAGAGAAAGAACAAACAGGCTGGAAATGTGTTCAAAAATAAAGATGAACTGATTAAAGGTTGATCATTTTACCTGCCAGTGCAGAAAAACGTTGAGGAGTTGTGTTTGCAGGTCGACAGAGAGCCGAATGACGCTCCTCCACCTGTTAGAAAGTTTAACCAAGACTGTTCTTTGGAAATGAACTGAAGTAAAGAAGTGTTTTTTTTTTTGTTTGTTTTTTTTTAAAGCTATATTAGCTCTGAGTCTGTTCCACTTTAATGTATAGTAGTCCCTCGCTACTTTGAGGTTCGACTTTCACGGACTCGCTTTTTCGCGGTTTTTCAAAGTAAGTTGAACACGAGGAAGAATAAATTGTACACGACATGATTGTCAACTTTAATACTACTCATGATTGAGACACTATGGGAAACAGTGCTGTAATGTAAAAAGTTAAAGACAAAATAAAATACTTCTGAAAGGTGCCGCAATTTTGTAGTTTTCTATCAATAAGCCTATACTGTATCACCACTCGTCGTCGTAAATGGGAGCGCTGGTGTAGATAAACCCAACGATGCAGGCAGGAAGTCCAAGACTCAGGAGATGTAAAGAAAAGGCTGACAGGCAGGTCATCACCAGATGACAGGAGACGATGCCAGGACAAAGGACTAACACAGAGACACAGACTATATACAGTGACTAACGAGACAAAACACCTGTGAGGACACACAGCTGAAACACAACAGGGAAAACGATAAACTAGGAAACCAGGGAGTGCAGGAACACAACACCAGATGGAGGCATACACTAGGAAAACACAAACTCTATAGAAAACAGAAACTAAGGATCAAAAGAACAAACACAACACAAGATGTTGCTAGAGACCAAGACCCAAACCACAATCCCTAAACTCATAACAACTACACTTCCCAGAAGCCAACAATGCCCCATCTCCTTCTGCTGAAATAGGGAACCTTTTGATCTGATCCAAAAAAAGTTTGGTCCTTTACAGTGACTTTGGCGCCCAGTGGATTCAGAGAACCGCATGGAACCCACCGGGAACTGGATCAGAACTGAACCTCTAGACCCATCGGTGAATCTGAGAGCTTCTTGCCAGCCCACCGTAGGTCCGGCTTCTCTCTGGAAACCACCCCCACTACCCCGAGCCAGAGAGCCGACCAGAACCGGCAGGGTAGGTCCATCGAAACGGAATCAAGTTGGAGCGTAACCGAGCTGCTGCCGTGCTGCTGGATAAAATTTAGTAGCTACACACACACAGAACTGTACGTATGCTGCTAAAATGACTTAGGTTTAAGAGTTTATAACATGGCAAGAGTATGGGAAGAGTTTCTAAAGCCTTAAAATGTACAGAAATACTAAAATAAATATAACGTCACAACTTCTTGGGGGGGGGGGGGTGTCCAGAACGTAACCCCCTCAATAAACGAGGGACTACTGTGTATCTGTATATATTGATGAGTTTTGTTTCTCACCGTCTCCCCAGACCAGACTCTGTGCCCGGCTCTGGTTGACTCTGTACCATCCTGTGTCCTGCAGGGCAGCCAAGGTGACCGGGTCGATCCGGACTGTGGTCGGATCTCCCAGCACCGCCATCATGATGGACCCCTGCAGGATGCGGGACTCCCAGTGAGAGGATCCTCTGCCTGCGAATCCATCCTGAAGAACAACAGCATCAAGCATGTGGGAGCGTGAAGTCGAAAATCTGAGTTTTTTCTTTTTTAATTATTATCAGTGGTTGTTAATCCAAACCCATATACCAGGTTCTCCAGCGGTCCCCCGAGTTCTGGATCAGTGGACACCAGGTGTTTTTGTAGTGCTGAGATGATGGATGGAGTGTAAACCCTCACCTGTCCCGACTCATCCGAGTGAGTCACTTTACCTCGAGGAGAACACGGAGCTCCTCCTTCATGCAGAACAACAGAGAAAATTAGTTTGTTGGGCTCAAATTATTTTGGTTTTGCTTCAATAAACTCACACACAACCAAAATAAATTAGATAAAGTGCATTCCCTGTGAAAATGCAGTGTGAATGCATATAGCTGAAGAACTTGCTGAAAAACAACTGAAATTAGCTCAAACATGCTGAATTGTAGCTAAAATGGAAGAACAAGCCTAAAAAAGCAGAGGAAAGCAGAAAGATCTGTATTTGCTGAGTTAGGTAGAAATAAGCAGAAATTAGCACAAAAGTTAGGAAATTACCATAGCTAAAAATCTAAAAATAGCTAAAAAAAAAAAAAACGCTGAAAAGTGTCTGAAAAGGCATAAAGAAGCTTAAACTATCAAAAGGAATTGTAAAGAGCTGAAATGAGCTAAAAGAATGTGAAATTAGCTGAAAAAGCTAAAAAAAAAAAAAAAAAAAAAAATTAAACAGTTAAATAGTTGCTGAAATAGCAGAAACTAGCAGAAAAAAAGCTGAACAGAGCATAACAGGCTGAAATTAGCAGAAAGAAGCAAATTAGCCTCAAAGCAGCAGAAATTACCAAGAAAAGCTTGAATGTATCTGAAAACTGCTGAAATTAGCTTAAAAATGAAACAATAAATGTGGCTAAAAAGGACAAGCTTAAATTAGTAGAAGAAAGCAGAAATAACGTTTTTTTTTTCATAAATTTATTCATTTTAAAATACAACACAAGGAAAAAAACAGCAAAAGAAAACAATTACAAATGTGACTATACAAAACAGTATTAATATTTAAAATGAAGGGTGGCAGAATGAAGAGAAAATCTTATTATATCTACCCCCTTTTTCAACAATCAATTCAAACAAACAAACAAACAAAAAAAGACCATCAACAATCGCCAGAAAGAGAGAAAAAAAATACACATATATACATATGTACATATACATTTATATATATATATATATATATATATATATACTGTACATATATATACTGTATATATATATATATACACACACACATACATACACACACATACATAACATACAGTATACATGCATATACAGTACTTGTTTGCCCAATTAGGCTGAAAGAAGCAGAAATGTGCACAAAAAAGTAGAAATTATCTGGAAAAAAAAAAGCTTAAATTAGCAAAGAACAACTGAAAAGTAGCTAAAAAGGCAGAAAGAAAGCAGTGAAGAGAGCAAATTTTTGCTGAATTAGGCTGAAAAAGTTTAAATGAGTGCAAAAAAATGTGGAATTAGCTGAAAAAGCTAAATTTAGCACAAAAACAGCTAAACAGTAGCTGAAATTGAAGAAAAAACTGAAAAGAGCATTACAATGTGAAATTAGTAGAAAGAAGTTAATTAGGCTAAAAGTCACAGAAATTACCACAAAAACTTGAATTTATCTGAGAACAGTTGAAAATAGCTAAGAAATGCTAAAAATGTAGCTGAAAAGGTAGAAAAAATTAAATTAGCAGAAGGAAGTGGAGAGAGCACAGTTTTCCCATGTTAGGCTGAAAGAAGCATAAATGAGCACTAAAAAGTAGAAATTATATGGAAAAAGCTGAAATTAGCAAAAAAAATTCAGCTGAAAAGTAGCTAAAAAGAAGAAAGAAGCTTAAATTATCAGAAGGAAGTGGAGAGAGCACATTTTTGCTAAATTAGGCTGAAAAAAAGTTGGAATGAGATACAAAAAAAATGTGGAATTAGGTGAAAAAGTTAAAATTAGCATAAAACAGTTAAATAGTAGCTTAAATAGCAGAAAATGCTGAAATTTGCAAAAATAAGCTGAAAGGAGCATAACAAGCCAAAATTAGCAAAATGAAGTTAGAAGTACAAACTTAGCTGAATAAAGCTGAAATGAAAACAAAACAGCTGAAAGTAGCAGAATTTTTTTTCATAAGGAAGCTGAAAGAAGCTGAAGCAGAACAAAATGTGAAAAGAGCAGTAAAAGGTTGTAAACACATCTAAAGATTTGAAGGATGTAAAACGACCTCAATTAATTTTCTATGAGAAAAAAATGGCAAAAAATAAAGCTAAATATTTCAAAAAGCTAAATTTGCACCAGTACCAAAAGTCATAGCACCTTCTCCTGAACAAACTGAATGTTTTAATTTACGATTTGTTGAAATAGCACAAAAATCATGGAATGAAAAAGATGCTGAAAAACATACATAAGAAAAACGGATCACAATGTGAAACTTCATAAACATTCACAATATTAGTCACAAACATTGACAGGTGATTTGTTTTTCATACTACTCCGAAACGCCGTAGGTCGCGTGCGCTGGAACTCGAGTACAGCCTGTATTTGATGAAAAGACGTAAAAATAAATCAATTTAAAACCTTGATAGGAGAAGGAGCAGTCTCGCCAGGTGCTGAAGAGATCTTTGGAAAAACCAAGAGCGTGAAACAACTCATGAATCACTGTCTGGAAAACACAGGGTTCATGCCATCAATCAGTGAAACATTGATGTCAGCTCTTCAAAGAAATCACATTCTGGGATTGGAAACATAAAATGTTCAAACCTGTACGGTAGCCCGGTGGTTGTATGTGTTGCCTATTAGTCCGTCCCTGCAGAGGACCACCAGCCCAGCCACAGGTCGTCCCCAGGGGTCTGTCTGACAGTGGACGGCGTACGCCAACACATTAGGCTGCGTGAGCAGGAAGGAAGGAGGAACAATTAATAAAAAAAACGAGAAATGACAACAAGCTGAGAGCTGAATGACGTTATAGAAATCTGTCGAAGAAAGAAATCTTAACAGATTTATTAAAGTTAAAACCAGAACAGAAGAGAAAAGTCTGCAAAAGAAGCTATAACTGAAGCAAAAAAAAAAAAAGATTACAGGTAAGTTTGCAGCAGATTTCAGATAAAGAACTGAATATATTATATTTCTGTGAGAAACATTTGTCAGTAATGTAAAATAATTAAAAAAACATATATAAAAGTTATACATACTAAAAGTCAGACCTGTAGTCTTTTTGATTTATGAATGGCTCTAACAACAGAGTGTGCAAAAGTAATTCAGTTGCAAAAATGTACAGAAACATAATAAGAAACAGGAAAACTGTAAATGCAGCACAACATAAAAACTAAACAGATGCAACATTTAATTGTAGAACTCAAGGGAATGAGTTTAATGACATGTAAACATAATAAATGGATAAACTATGAACAGTTTGAAAGCAACATTTCCTGCTTTATAAAGATAGCAGCCGAAAGAAAAACTTTGGATACTTGTTGGGACCAGCTGTCTCTTCGTTCTGAAAAATGATCCGAGCCGAACTTCAGATGTGTGTTGTCATGTTTCGTAGTATTTACCTCGGCTCTACATTTATCAGTGATGCGTACGCTGATGTAAAGCAGGAAGTCGGTGTTGGGGAGTCCGGCTCCTTCAGGTCTGAGAACAGTCCTGCGAGCAGAATCAGCCTCTGGATAAATGTCGCATCCCGACAGATGATCATCTGGGATCTGCTTATTACAGTGGAAGTCAAATACTACGGTCCAGTACCACCAGTGGGAATACAACACAAATATTATACTATACAACATGTGATACTTACTGTCACATCCAGACAAGTCTCAGCTCTGTAGCTTTTGTTGGCTCGTCCACACCTGCAGTATCAGAAACAAGAGAAATGGCATTTCCTACTAAATGCAGTGGGAAAGCTTATTGCTGAAAAACAGCTAAAATTAGCTAAAATCATGCTGAAATGTAGCTGAAATGGAAGAACAAGCCTAAGTTAGCAGAAGAAAGCAAATAATACATATTTGCTGAATTATGTTTAAATAAGTAGAAATGAGTAAAAATAAAAGTTAGGAAATTAGCTAAAAAAGCTGAAATTAGCAACCAAAAAAAAGGCTGAAAAGTAGCTGAAAAGGCAGAAAGAAGCTTAAACTACCATAAGGATGTGGAGAGAGCTGAAATGGGCTAAAAAAAATCTGTCAGTTTAAAAAGCTAAGTTTAGCACAAAACAGCTAAATAGTAGCTGAAAAAGCAGAAAATGCTGAAACGCATAAATAAGCTGAAGGATTCAAGCTCATTTATTTGTCATTCGACAGGAAAGGAGCATAATAAGCTGAAATTAGCAGAAAGAAGTTAGAAGCACAAAAATGTAGTTATCAGAAACATTCTGAAAGGAGCAAAAACCTGCTGAAATTAGCTGGATTATTATTATTATTTATTTATTTTAAAGAAGGGAGCTTTAAAATAAAAAAAAAAATAAAAAAAAATATTTTAAAGAAGGGAGCTGAAAGAAGCTGAACCAGAACAAAATGTGAAAAGTGCAGTAAAAGATTGTAAACAGATCTAACGGAAAGAACTGAACATTTGTTGAAATAGCTAGTTGAAATAATTGTGGAACAGTATGCAAAAATAAATAAATAAATAAATAAATGAATAAATAAAAAATATAAAAAAGGTACGGAACAAAAATGGATCACAGCAGAGTGAATTCATAAACATTCACACAAAAACTAGTAATAAATGGGAGGTCAAGCTGAACCTGCTGATCATTTTAGATTCAAATACTTGTGTTATTTCTTTAAACTTATTAGAACGTAAAGTGAAATATGAACTGTTTTTTACACACACACACAGATACACACACACAGATACACACCTGTTGTAGTTGACGGTGCTTGAATTCTTCCAGAGGAACTTGCAGTATTTGTTGATGTCTCGGCTGAGCAGCAACGGCCCCTCGGCTCTGTTCACTGTTACACAGTCCTCATGTTAGTTTTTACTCTGTGATATGTGTGTGTGTGTGTGTGTGTGTTTGTTACCTGAAAGCAGAGACGATACCACCCTCACAGCCTCCTCCACTGCGGCCTCCAGCCTCCGTCTCTCAGTCTCTGACAGGGTGAAGCTCCCTCTGGGAGACCAGGTCTTTATCCTGATTGGCTGTGGAGGGCTGGAAGGAGTTGGGACTAACTTTCCCAGAATGCTCCTCTTCTTCACTGTGAGCCTCCTCTGTCTGGTTGGATGTTCAGAGGTCAGCTCCTGACCAGTCTGAACTCTGGGCTGTGGGGGTGCAGCTCTCAGCACTCTGACCTGAGCTTGAGCCTCGTCAAAAACACACTTCTGCAGGACTGCAGGGAGTTCAACCAGCAACACGGTGGCCACGAGCAGCAACCGCACCCACAAACTCTGAGGGAGGAGAAGCGGTTACTACTAGTTTGATCTCAAACATCAAAGTTCATGCTCGATCATCCAGGTACAAAAAAACAATAATGCTCAGTCAGGTCATGTGGACGGTTTCTTTTTTGTGAAAAGATGTTTCACCCTCTATCCGGAGGACTTCATCAGTCTGAGGAGTCCCAAGAAAAACTGTTTTCCCCACTAAGCAGTACACTCCTTTAGTGGACCAACCAGTTTGCTGGCCTTTCCACAAAAAAGAAACTGTCCACATGACCTGACTGAGCATTATTGGATTTTGTACCTGGATGATTGAGCATGAACTTTGATGACTTGAACCATCTTGGCTGTGGCTGCCTGCCTGGGAGGAGTTGATGGGGGACAGGACAGCCCCCCCAGAAACCACCTTATCATCAGCAAACTGGATGGTCCACTAAAGGAGTGTACTGCTTAGTGGGGAAAACAGTTTACTTGGGACTCCTCAGACAGATGAAGCCCTCCGGATAGAGGGTGAAATATCTTTCCACAAAAAATAAACTGTCCACATGACCTGACTGAGCATTACTGGATACTAGTTTGATCCTTCTTGATTTAAACAGGAATGACTGGATAAACCCAGTCATCAGAGATACAGTGAATATCCACCAGCCGTTAATGGGACAATTATCTGTTAAAAAAAAAAACAACAAAAAAACATAAATAATGGATCGCTCCAGAGCACGGTGGCACAGTTCGAGCTGCTGCTTCTCAGCAAGCAGGTTGACGGGTGGAGTCATGGTCGGGGGCCTTTCTGGGTGGAGTCTGCGTGTTTTCTCAGGTACTCGTTTCCTCCCACAGACCACAAACATGCACGTTAGACTGACTGGTAACTAAATTGTTCCTAGGTGTGAGTGAGAGAGTGAATAGTTGTTTGTCTCATTTGTCTTTGTGTGTCCTTGTGATGGACTGGAGACTTGTCCAGGGTGTCTCTCCCCCCCCCCCCATCTCGCACAGTGATGGCTGGATATGGTCACCAGTGACCCCGCGCGACCCGAAATGAAAGAAGCGGGTAACAATGATTAAAAATTGAACATGTGGCCACAAATACGTACAAGCAACAGTTTAGTTGTGTATCCAGGACAATCAAAGATAAAACTAGCCTTACTTGAACAACCCTCCACCTTTTTATTCTCATGTTTGTGCTCAAACTTCATGTTGGTCATGACTCTCAGCTACTACCACACAGAATTTGAGCTCAGAATCTGTAGAACTGAGCTGCAACAATTTTTATGTTAAACTGGTACCACTTATAGATGACTAATATATACCGATTCCTCTATAAACACTTTATAAATAATTAATAACTGCTTATTATGCATTAATTAAGGGTAAAGAGACAAAAGTGACCAGTTTCTTGCCACGTGTTCACCTATACCGGTATATTTCATCTAGTTGTTATATTAAACATTTCAGTCTAAGTTACGACCTTGTGAGCACAATAAGCATTTGTAAACCTATTTTTTATTTTATAATATTAGTTGTAGATACTTGTAATGCAGCAACAAAGTACTGTACATTATTATATGCTAAAGAAATAGGTTTGGAAATTTGCACAAATAAGCTAAATGAAGCTGAAGTAGAACAAAATGTGAAAGGAGCAGTAAAAGGTTGTAAACACATCTAAAGATATGAAGGAGGTAAAATGAGCTCAATTCATTTTCTATGAAAAAAAAAAAAGTGGCAGAAAAGGCTAAATATTTCAAAAAAAGCTAAAGTTGCACCAACACCAAAAGTCAAAGCAGGATTGTCCTGAAAGAGCTGAACGTTTTACGATTTGTTGAAATACCTTGAAAACTGCAGGACGAGAAATGCGCTGAGAAACGTACAGAAGAAAAACGGACGACAACAGTGTGAATGGTTCATGAACATGATGACAGATGAAGTACCTCGTGTCCGACCGCAGCCCGTCCCTCCATGTGCTCTCATTGCTCAACGCAAAACTTCTCCAGCAGCGTCCGTCCTGCGAACAGCCTACAGGAGTTCACACTTCAGTCTGCGTGAAGTTCCTCAGGAGCACAAAGGGACAATGCGGTGACCCTCCCAGGTACTGTTAGGATGCCCCGCCCCCCTCACAAAAAACACCAAACGCAGAAGTGCAAATCGTTTAATCTCAGCCACATTTTTACTTATATACAGTGAAGTTGACCTCAGTAAACCATAAAATCACTTTCTCTTTAATTTGTCTAAGCTCGACGTGAATTTTAAAACTTTTGGCTCCTCCTAATACATTCAACGAAGCAAACCCATCAGTCTGAACTAAAAACACCATCAAATGTACGATATTAACACAAATGGCACGTTACAAGTCTCCTGTGTCCAACCTTATTGAAAGCCAAGCGAGACGTTGTGAATTTAGGACCCTCTTCATCACCGGGGGAGTCCCCTCCTCTTCCTGTGCACACACACACCCATACACACACACCAGGCACCAAAGAGATTGTCTTCTACAACACTGACCTTTCACTTTACATTCGTTCACCTGATGTGCACTAAAACTGAAGGAGCTTGAAAAGTTATTGGCAACTTGCAGAGCACACGTGCATTTTTTAAAAAACTTTTGAAATAAAGCCACTCGAGCGTGGACAGCGTGAAGGAAATACTAGCTTGCGTGATTGTGTGTGTGCAGTGTGAACCCTACAGGAGGCTCCTCAAAAGGCACTTGAAGACGTGGGGAAACATTTCACGTTATTCATCTAAAAAAAAACAAAAAAAACTCAGATCGGTGCGCAGAGCCCGTCCACACATCACGACTCGTCCGCACCGCGCTCGTCCCGTTGTTTCAGTGCGACAGTCGCCTGCCTCAGTGTCTGGATGGGGGAGCATTCCTCTGTGCAAACGTCGAGCGTCTCTGCGCAGGCCAGTGTTAAAAAAATGCACGTCCTCGACAACTTTTGTCTCAACGTAAAGTTGCTTTTAGAGATGTTGACGTACAAGTCGGTGGTTCCGAATGTGAGCGAATTGGTGAAAGCAGCTTGAAAAGGCACCGGAGTCGCAGGGAGAGGGAGTTCCTGCGCTCAGGACCCGGCACGAAGACGAGGAGGAGAAAACAAGAAAAGAACATGGAGGTGTGCTGAGGGAGGGCGGCGCTCAGGTGAGCATGGGCACATCGTCCTCTGAGGCGGTGTCTTCAGACAGCGGGATGAGCAGCACCTCGTCGTCTGAAGAAGAGAAAGAAGAGGAGGTGGAGAGAGCCATGGAGTTAGTGGTGGAGGAGGAGGGCGAGGCTCTGAAGAGGGAGAGACTCAGGCCTAGAGTTTGGAAGATGGATGCCAGGGAGGGGCTGCTTGGAGGAACGGCAACAGGAGGGGTGTGGGGAGCGTCCGCCGGGGGAGGAGCTGGAGGTGCGTACGGAGGAGGGGGCGTTGAGGAGGCGGGAGGTGGTAGCAGCGGCAGCAGAGGAGGCGGTGCTTCCTCCTGCTGCTCCGTCTGAACCAGTATGCCGAGTTTCTGAGGCACCAGCTGACTGGCCGCCTGCGCCGCCCCCGCAGAGGAGGAGGAGCACCCGTCAGGGGAGGACTGCGCCGCTTCCTGGCCGGGCGGACCGGCGTTAGACTGCTGCTGGGCGGAGCTGGAGGTCTGGCTCGGCCTGGAGGACGTTCTGGGGATGAGGCCCCACCTCCTCATGCGACGGACGGCACGGCGGACGAATCGGGGCCTGCGCCTGCGGTGCGGGGAGTTTTGGGCGTCCTGACGAAGGAGCTGAAGGATTCCTCTCAGAGAAAGAGTCGACGTCTGACAAACAAGAGAACAAAGAAAAGATCGAAGGTGTTAAAAAATAACCCTGTGATCTGATCCAGTCTTCAAACTGGGAATGTTTTTTTTCACAAAACATCCATGTTTGTTTAATAAACAACACGGAGGGATTAGAAGCTGTTTTCACTGAATTCTCTTCCATATTTTCCTAACAGAGCACTTCACTCTCAGACTGCAGGTTTACTTGTGGTTCCTAGAGTTTCCAAAAGCAGAATGAGAGGAAGATCTTTCATTATCAGGTTCCTCTCTTGTGGAACCAACTTCCAGTTTCTGTCCGTGAGGCTGACACATTGTCCAGTTTGAAGACTGGGATTACGACTTTACTGTTTGATAAATCCTAGAGTTAGGGTCAGCTTGGGTTTCTTGAACTATCCCTTAGTTATGCTGCTAAAGGCTTAGACTGCTGGAGGACACAATTACCACATTTCCTTGCTCTGCTGCTGTCTGTACTCTGCTCAGCCTGTTTTGTATTTGTAATTTATTTTATCCAATGTGTTTTTGTCTTTCTTCCAAAGGGTGTGCACCTACACCTGAACCTGCACCTACACCTGGACCTGCACCTGGCATTCTGTGTTTGTCTCTCCTTCCTGTACCTCTCAATCCCAGGCGGTTGAAGCAGATGACCGCTTGTCTTGAGCCTGGTTCTGCTAAAAGTTTCTTCCTCATGTGGGAGTTTTTGCTTTCCATTGTCACCTTCATGCTCAAGATGAGAGTCTGAGATGAAGTTAAGCTCAAAGCAGTCTGCTCCTCAGATAAATAATATTAACTTACTTTTTATGTAAGTGAATGTTTCTGTTCAGTGTCCTGAGATGACTTCTGTTGTGACTTGGCACTTTATAAATAAACTGACTTGAATTGAACAGAAAATCAACTTATCTCCTGATTCTGCCCTCAACCTGCCACGAGTGCACGACTTCCAGACATACAGCTCTGCTACAGATCACTCAGAGAGGATCAACGAGTGCAAATATCTCTGTTTTCAGTTTATCGTGTCAAAGAATTTACTTGCCGTACATTTTACATAAGTGCATTTATTAATTTATTTCAAAGGTCACTTTTATAACGTAGGAGCAAAGTAACTAGCAGAAGTCACAAGTACTTATAACTGTCAGAGAAACAAGCTTTCATTGTGTTAATTAGCTCAGCACGTGTCTGATGACTAGACTAACCACTGACCCTTTAATTTACATTTTACTACAGCTATGCTACATTAATAATACCCATCACCTAAAACGATGTTTGGAATATTTGACAGGTCAAACACAAACACACTATTCTCTCACCTCATTGGGGCTTCCTGTAGGGAAATCCTCCACAGGGGGGATAATGCCCTGGGCAATCAGCTGACCGTAGGATGGAGGAGCCTGTTGCTGGATCAGCTGGGCTTCCTGACGGCTAATCGGAGCAAACATGCTGCCAAAAACAAGAAAGTATTTTTAGACACATTCATAAAATGACAGTAATCGACTGTTCACACTGTCTTGATGCTCAACTCAGTTTGGCTCAGACCAGATTTTTTCCGACGTACTGGAGGCAAAAACAAACTCGTGTATCGATACAGTCCAACACCAATGTCAGTATCGTCTGTTGCTGTGGGTTCCCATTCATCCAGGACGTAGTAAATTAAAAGGACGAAGCAACCGGACTTGTGTTCTGTAGCTGAAGATGTGGAGTTCCAAAAGTTAAACAGCACACGATCAGTATCTCTATTAATATTAGTTGGATCCATCTATTAATCCCATCTCACTCAAATAAAAGGTGCATGAAATGCAACACGACTGTTCAGCCTGAGGTCGCTGTGAAAAACACTGGACATGTATCCAATTTAGTAACACGTATGAAAAACACCTGGATAAGATTAGAAAAAAATTGATGTCACATTCAGACTGCCATTAATAAATCCAACATATATACAGTATATATACATGTATATATATATACAGTCAGTCCTTGAGTTATGACGCCCCTGA
>JARVGS010000001.1:13808554-13824925 GCA_031762315.1 Hypsolebias antenori | reverse complement strand
GACGTCATCGGGTGCCGTTCGTAAGTCCGGAGCGCCGTAGGTAGAGACCGCCGTAACTCGAGGACTACCTGTACAGTGAAGACTATATAATATTTAAATGTGTTTATTAAGGGGTGACTCAAAGTTTTCATCATTTTCACAAGCAGGTCACAGTGAGGGGTCAAGGGCTGCTATATGCTTTTCAAAATAAAATAAAATAAAATGTAGATTGTTTTTGCCCTTTTCATCTCAGAGTAGCGGTCGCTGCTCACACCTAAAACAACCACTCATGTGCACAGCCGTCACCCCGACCTAATTAATATGAATGTGTCATCTTCGTACAGACATGTCCAACTTGGGCATGAGACCAAATTCCTGGTTCTCTTGCCGCCACGGGAGCGCATCGCCTTTCTAGTGTTTCTGTGCGACTTGCGTTTCTGCTGATTTATTTCCTGGAATTAAACAACAACACTAAAAGATGATATCTGTAGGCCCACATTATAGCAGATATGTGTATCTCCATTTAACTTTATTCTATTTTCCACCAAATTCACAAAGTTCTCTAAGAGAGGGTTAGTTTCAGGTGTGTAGTTTATCAGAAACATCTGCACATCTGTATCTCTACGTTTTCAACCATTTTGAGATGTGTACAAATGTGGAATGACAATAATTTTACCTTAGCACTAGCATCTCAGTGAGGCTGTGTGAGCTGCAAAGGATGCTGGGTAGCCTTGTGGCAATTATGTGTTCAATGTTTCTGACAGTTTATGGTTCTGAGTGTTCTTGTTAATGTCCTGTTCAGGTTTGCTTTGGCATTTCTGTTAAAGTCTCTCTTATGGGCTGCAAACTGATACCATGAAGTCAGAGGTTGCTCCTGGTATGTACGGGTGGGGGGTGGGGGTGGGGACTTTTTGATTGAGGGTGAAAGTTTGGACCAATAATAAAAGGTAATGTTATGCAAGAGTGACTCTGCTGTGATTGCTAACACTTGAGAGTTGCTAAAATATGCCTGTCAGCACTTTATATTTTTTTGCCGTACCATCACCTGCAAAATAGAGCTGTTCCCTCTCAGCAAGAATCTTGTAGGATCACATCCCAGCCTAGGACCTTCTGGTGGAGTTAGCAAGTTTTCGAGAACATGTGTGTTTTCTCAGGTTACTTTGGTTTCCTCCCACAGACCAAAATTGTGCAATAGGTTCACTGATAACTCTAAATTGTCCCTAGGCTTGAGTGAGTGAATAGTTGATTGTCTCTGTTGTCTCCATGTGTATTTCTGTGATGGACTGGAGACCTGTCCAGGATGTAACCTGCTTCTCACACAGTGACAGCTGGAGAAAGGCACACACAGCGCCCGCGACCAGAAAGAAGAAGCAGGTAAAGATAATGGGTGGGTATTAAATAGACTTACCAAAAAAAAAAAAAAAAAAATCAAGAGAAAATAAAACTGCATTTGATACATAAGTAGATTCTGGCTGAAGCAGGAGTACACACTAAGCAAAACTTAGCGTTTAGAGCTTTATCACCACTTAGTCTTTGTACTTCCTGTGTTTGATGGTGCAAACCACTCCACTCTTGGGTCTCAGTGTACCAGTGTCCTCGATGTCAAAGGTCTGTCCTGGGACGAGGGTAAACTCAAACCTCTGAAGGAGCATTGCCATCACAACTTTGGCCTCCATCTGCAAAACACACACCCAGTGAGTTGTGCTGGGGTTTATACAAACATAGTGACTGTAATTGTATTGGGTGTAATCTTTGCCCCACCCACCTGAGCAAAGTTCTGTCCCAGGCATGAGCGTGGACCAAGGGCAAATGGGTAGTAGCAGTAATAAGGCCTGGTAAAAAAGATAAAGAAGTTTATCTTATTTCATCTGCCACAATGATGGCTTCTAAAGTCGCACAGAAACTAAAACCTGACATCATGAAAACCTTTTGTTTTACCATAATTTCTGGTGTAAAAGCCACTACTTTTTTTTCTCACGCTTTGGACTCTGCAGCTTGTACACAGAAAGCTAATGTGTATTTTTGTTTATTTTAATGTTTTATTTTGACAGGATGCCCAGCTTCCTGCTGCCAAATAACATTTCCCTCTGACTAGTGATGTACAGATCTATACTAAAATATCAATACTATCAATACCAAAACATTTCGTTCTAGAATGGATTCTTGAATCAAACTATCAATACTTTTGATACTTCAGTCACTTCAGGTAATGCATATCATTAACAGGAAGAGAGAGCTTGTCTAAATGAAACGCGGTTGGTGAGAACTAGTTTTTCTTCCGCCTGGGTGAGTGCGTAATGCATGTAAGCACAGCGACATGCTGCTCCTTCTCCCAGTCTGTAGACATAGTGGCGGAGCATAACGGAGTCATGTGTGGAGTTATTTCGGCTCTAAAAACAGCCAAGAAGCGGTTTGTGAGGTTTGTGGAAAATCTGTAAAGAGCTGTGGCAAAACAACAAACCTTATAAAACACTTCAGGTTAAATCACAACATAGAATACGAGGCGGACAAAGGAAGAGAGCAGAGTCAGGTGCTGCTGCAGGATGAGACAGGCTCTGGAGGAGTCCTTCAGTGCTGCAGGACTATCCAGTTACAGAGGGAGGAAATGTGGAGCTTTAAGAGACGCTACAACTGTTGCAGTTGGAGTTGTTCAAATTAATACATATGGTTATGAAATAAGTAAAATAAATTCATGCTTCAACAAATAGGCATAAGTTCAGTTTGGAGTAATAATGTGTATCACTGAGATAATCTCACATGGGAACAAAGCTAGATTTATTCAGGGAAGGTTTAATAAAGAACAGATCAATTAAAGTGGATTACATAGACTACAGACCCTTGCCAAAAATTAGAATATCATGGAAAAGTTGTTTAACTTCCATAATTCCATTCAAAAAGTTAATCTTTAATAGATTCAAGATTCTCAATTTAAACAATTTCAAGTATTTATTTGTGTATTTTTACATAATTTGGTCTTCCAGCTCATGAAACCCACAAGAACACGAAAAAAAAAAAAAAAAAGAATATTGTGGAGATCAGCCCACATTACTTCATAGTTTTTACAGAAAAAAAAGAACAAAATTAGGATCACAACAAATCAAAATATGGTACTTTCAAAACAATATGTCAATCTTCCATATATAACCTTTGCCTTAATCACTGCCTCGATGTGACGTGGCATTGAGGAAATCAGCCTGTGGCATTGACTGGGAGTTATGGAAGCCCAGATTTATGAATGGGTAAATGAGGCACACGTGTTGTAAAGCACTTTGAGTGTCTTGATAAGATAGAAAGGTGCTATATAAGTACAGTCCATTTAACCGACTATTTTTATGGATATTAACATCCATCCATCAGGGCAGAACAACTCTGTCACCTCCAGACTGAGGAAACAATTTCACTTTAATTCAAGCAGATAATTCCATGGGACTTTTTTTTTAACCAGCGGTGTTAAAGGCATTGTTCAGAAAAAATAATAATAATTTACCGTACTGTACATAGCCTATTTTAGTGTATGTTACTGGTACCTATTTAAATAAAATAAAATAAAAACATTTCTGTGTACAGCAAATATCACTCACAGCGAGAGAGAATGGGTGGGGGTGTGCCCCCTCTCCCCATGAGTCATGACTTGTGTGCCAGTAAAAAAAAGAAGGTTGCAAGCTCAATCATCTAGGTAAATAAATACAAAAAAATTTAATTCATGTCATCTGGACGTTTATTTTTTGGGAGAACCATGAGTCAGAGATTGTGTCATCATGAAGATGATCACGCAGTTTGTGTGTGTAATACAAGTAGAGGTGCACCGAAAAACTGGCCCTGATTTCCTTAATTTTGGAAAATCTGAAATTGTTGATATTGCATGAGAAACCGATTTTACCTTTTTTTGTGTGTTTTAACAGCAATTGTCTAAACTTCATTTATATTTCAGAGCACTGCCTCATGGCCAGTTAAAACAAGTTTGTATTGTTTCTAGGATATTGATCAAGGGTATGTTTGCCATCAAGATTGGAAAATTGAAGGTGCATTGTGACCTTATAACACCTGACAGTGTCGCTTATAAAACAAAATCTGTATCGGCCAAAATTTGAATTGGCAGGTCAGACGTTTTAGAAAACAGTGATAGGCCAGAAAACTGCAATTGGTGCACCCATAGTTGAAAGCAAAGTAGAGTTTATGAAACACTATCCAGTGGTTGATTCTTGTACTACAGCAAGAACTGCACATTCTACCAGGAGCTGTGGAGCTTCTGATATTAAATTGTGAACACCAAAGGCTTATACAGCAGCACATCTTAGTTATGTACAAAACTGATTCACTTTAAATTTGGTATGCGTGGCTTATGGTCAGGTGTGTTCTATAGACCGACAATTATGGTACTTACTTGGGAGCGTCTGGGTGAAATCGGTCTGGATCAAATGTCAGTGGATCGTTGAAGAATTTCTCCATTCTCCCAGTTACATAGGAGTTAAACTGAATATAAAAAAATAGTAATAGCAGGTAAAAATCTGGAAACAATTTTAGGTGGCCTAGAAATAAGTTTTATGCTGTTCAACACATGATTGTTGCCACTATTATCCAATAATATTTAGCAGAGAATCACTTTGTGCTTTAGATATACAAGTATGTTTTAAAAAAAAACTCACCATACAGCCAACTCCCCCGGGGATATGGATACCATCAATCACCATGTCTTCATCAATCTGACGATTTGTTCCTGGAGCAGTTGGGTAGAGTCTCAGTGTCTCTTTTAGCACCTGTGGGAGGTTTACAATGGGAGGCCTATAATAGTTGTCCTTTATAAAACAATAAACACATTCATAAAGAACTCTGAACTAGAAGGTCAGAGTAAGATCAAATTGTTCACAGAAAAAAATGGCCTGCTTGAATTTGTAACAGAAGCTGCAGGAATGAACATGAGGATAAACATCAGTCAGGACACTAAATACAAATTTGCTTATTTATGATATGTACCTGTGAGTAGCGCTTTAACAAACTACTCGAGTAATCGACACAACGATTCCTGGGACATCTATCGAGTTTTTTAATTTCATGTCGAGTATTCGTAGTGACGTCATCACATCGCAGTTACAGAACAGAAAATGAATCAACTTCCTGTTTGGAGCGCTTTACGAACCGGTGTTACACCATTTCCTGTGACCACCGCATATTGTCACCGTAGGGGGCGGTGTTGCATACATTGCTGCATGTCACAGAATATGGTGTAACAGCGGGTCCGTCCGAACCAGAACCAGCTTCCTCTGACCTTGTTTCATAAACAAAAAGCAAAAAATATGAATCTCTAAACGTATTAAAAAAAACTATAAACATAATAATCTCTTAAAGTAAATCTAATGTGCAGCACCGCGGGCGGTGGTGCGGGTGGTCGACTGCCCCACTGTTTATAGTTTCGTTTTTGATGTGCTGCACATTTCTTTCACTTTTGCAGCTTAACAATAAAAACTAATAGTTTTGGTTTTCCTGTGACTTATCTGCAGTTTGATGAATGGTAGGAGCATAATATATGCTCCCAATGTTTTGTTGGTCTTTTTTTTTTGTTGTAAATAATAAATGACTTTTTTTTTCGTTTATGTATTTATTTATTTTTTGCATCTTGAGATCCTATGACATCATCAACTACTCGAGTTCTATTCAAGCTTTATTATGTTAATGTTGAGTTTTAAAATTATGTACTCGTTCAACCCCTACCTGTGAGAGGTAGGTCAGTTTCCCAAGGTCATCATAGCTAACGTTTTGCTTCATCCCAATCACATCGTCCACTTCTTTCCTCAGTCTGAAATGTAGAAACTCAGCTTCAGAAACCATTCTTCACCAACTAGATACCAAACTAAAAACAACTGGGTTATTATTTCATACTTCTCCAGAACTTCAGGCTGTCGTCCAAGTTCCATGATGCAGAATGATAGCTGATTAGCTGTTGTTTCTTGACCTGCAATGCAGAAGTTTAGACAAATGTGACTTGGAACATAACCTTAAAAAAAACATCACACAACCTAATGGAAAGTGGTTGCAGTGGGTTTCAGTATACCAAAATGTAGACTTTTAAAGAGCTCCTCATGTAAAATACACAAATTAGATCAAAGTTAATGACTAGTGATGCAACAGCGCTGAAAGTGTGGCCTACTACCAAAGGTAAAAATAATTATTAGTCCAGTTGTCAATACCTGAATTGTTTCTATCCTTACCACTGAATTATAGACTAGAAAATGATGCATCATTTGTGAAAATGCAATATGAACGTGGGGTGCTGAATGACAGCTGAAATAATAATAATAATAATATTTTATTTATAAAGCCCTTTAAAACAACCAAAGCTGCAACAAAGTGCTGTACACATAAAATCAAGAATATTTAAACACATAAAAATAAACAGTTGTAAAAACATTAAGATCAATAAAAACAATAAAAACAGTGCAGAGCAAATTCAGCCTGTGCTAAAAGCCAGTGAGTAAAAATGTGTTTTTAAAAGAGTTTTAAAACTGGACAGTGAAGGGGCTTGTCTGCTAAGAGTAGGTAGTTGTGACAGTCATTTTGACTTTGACCGCCTCCAAAACGTTTACAGTTGCAGATGTACATTCAGTAGGTATTTTTTGAAAATTGAATTAAAACATGTCTGCTAGGTCATCATGATATATTTTGCTAACAGACTGTCAACTGAAAACTCGCCCAATTACATGATTGCTTGCTGTTCATGGCAGTGTGCAAACAATAAATGTTACAACTAGATTAAAGAGAGCAGTACTCACAGTGAAGAGCAGAGCAGGGATGGGGGTGCAGCGTTTTACGTGAATCATGGCCAGCAGACTCGGGAGGTGTCCCTCTCTGGCTCCAGCGAAGAACAACCTGTCAGCAAACGCAACATCCAGATAGAACAGGGCAACAATGTAAGTCTGTGGTACGATCCACACGTTACTATGGATACGCTTCATTCAGAGCACTGAGAAACCAGAGAAACCATCAAAATAAACACTTTTAGATGAAGCTTTGACTGCACAAACAAACAAATTAGATAATAAATCAATAACAGATATGCATTTATGGCAAAGTTAATATTTTAACATGCTGTTGCATCTGGTACCTGACACTATGAGACAAACTGGCTTTTGTTCTGATATAAATATTTTACCTCACTGTCTGATTTGCTGACACTTCTTTGGTGCACATTTTCATTTTAGTTTTCTTGATCTTTGGAGGAATTTCTTGGTCTGTTAATGTTTAGACCAGTGGTTCTCAATATGGGGTCCCCGGACCCCTGGGGGTCCACAAACCAGTGCTTGGGGGTCCACAAAAAAAAAAAAAAAAAGTATTTTTTTTTTATAAGCACATAGATGTTTAACAACCCGCTAAAATACACCAATATGCAAGAAATCACATCTACTTTATTAAACATTTTCTGGGGGAGGACAGCCCCGTCCATCCGCTATTTGTGTTCTTGCATTGATCGGTTTACAGATGAAGTCCTGTCACTTGGTACGACTACTGCTGCTCTGATCCTGTTCAGTTTTACGTAAAGAGTTTTATGCGATAATTTGAAGACGTGGCAACACATTCATTACTGTATATGAATAGGTAAAAATTTAAGGTGGTTTTTGATGCTGTTAATTTTCTCAAAACTATAACTTTTGGCAGTTGAAATTAAAAATTTTGTTACATAAATGTGTCTTGAATGAAAAATCCCCCCGTTTAAAAGTATAAAAATTGCATTAACACTATTAAAGAACAGGTCTTAAGTATTTATGTTACACAACTATTTCCATTGCATTAAAGAGACTAACTGAAGAAAATTATTTAATAAACATGAGGCTTATGAGGGGTAAAGCCCTGGTTTAGACTTTATAGATCTGTTATGTGTAAGTTGCTCTGTTATATATTTTACAGAAAAAGTGTTTTTTGTCTGGCATGCACTTGTAGCATAAGTCCTGGAAATCTGGTCCTGTAAGGAACAAGTTTCTGTCATGACGTTGAGCCCAACTAACCGTGACGAGGTGAAAAGGGAACCATTGACGCCCCCGAAAGTGGAAAGAGCCACAGAGATGGGCATGATCCACGCCATGACTCCCAGCAGCTTCTCACCAAACGTCTGGAACAGACAAATAAGAAAATGAAGGTGCAACCAGAGGTACAGAACAACATTATCACCAATATGATATGTTCATTGACCAAAAGGGTTCACTAGAGGGTGACATTCACCTACAATCTCGAGTGGAGTTGAACTGTCACAATACTCACCACGGCAACAGCGTTTGAGGCAAGCAGCTCCTGGGGGCTCATGGCGGTGACGTAGGCTATGTTGGCAAAGACGTAAACAAAGGTCACGAGGGGGATGGAGATGAAGATGGCACGTGGAAGGTTCCTAGTTAAAAAAAAAATACAATTCACTCAGATGCTTGAAAGAAAACGGGAAAAGCTAAAGAGAAACGAGGCAGAACTGAGAAAACAAAGGTTGTGATCATGTTTGGGAAAGACTCAGTTCATCCCAAGTTCACTTGAATAAAATGCTCAAAACGGGCAAGCCTTGCAGGAATGTGACCACTAATCACTAAAGGAATAAGCAGATTTTAGATCACCTCTTGCCCTGTAACATTTAGCACCAAACGAGGGCAGTCGGCTAACTCCTGAAATCAGATATTTATTGGTAATGACAGACAAAGTAACTTGTCTTACACGTAGGGATCCACCAGCTCCTCTGTCACATAGTTGAGGAAATTCCAGCCTCCGTAGGCGAAAGAGCCTTGTAGGAAAGCCAGCGCTATCAAACCCACATCGTAGTCCTGGAAGGGCTCGAAGGCGTTGGCCGGCTCCAACCAGTAGTACTCTCCTGCAGGTGGAGGGGACAGATGGTTCTGAACAAGAGGCAACATCTTTAGTCCAGAGCAGTTATTATGATTTGATGCACATTTCCCGGAAAACCTCAACCTTATCTGTGATAACTTCCTATACGACTATACAGTATTCAGGTGATGGGGTCTGCAGCTGATTATTTACCCGTGGTTATGTAAGCATGTTTTGCTGGTGGGGTAAACAGACTGTTTTTTATTAAAGTTGAGGCTTGTTGCGAGGAACTCCAGCTGAAAACCATTAACTGGATCAGTATGTTTGAATTAAGTTGTATAACATTTCCCCATTAAGTCCTTGTTAAAAGTCGCACACACTGAGGTATAACTGAACACTCTTGTTGCGCTCAAATATTTACGGAGGATCACACTTTAGTGCCAAAATGTGTTCAAGTAAAAGAAATCTCACTTTGTTTACAGTCACAGTCTTGTTTTTTTTTTTTTTTTTTTTTTTTTACGTTTTCTTTTGTACTTGCTTAGGTTTTCTCCAAAATTCTGAGTTTTATTTATTTATACTTACAGTATGTTTCATCCTTGTGCCCTATTAGTAATCAGCACACCTGTTTGTTTCCATTTTATAGTTTTCTTTAGTCATTTGGTTCTTCTGGATCGCAGGGGGCCAGTATACAGGTTGTATAATCAATAAAGGCCATTAGCCATTGTTTATTATCTCCTACCACTAGCAGCATTGTGGTCATTAGCAGTCCTCATAACTATGGATGTCTTATTTAGCTCCTGCTTCAGAGGAGGCTGTCCTGCTCAACAGAGACTCTCAAGTGATTAAAGTGGTTCATACAGTCATTGGACGAGTAAAAAGAATGTTCTTCCAGCAACTGCACCAGTAAAACTACATTTGTCTTGCTAAAATAGAAGCTAATTTACCTTTCAGTGTCGTCTGTAGTGAGTATGCGGTGCAGACGGATCAGTGAGAAGAGCCTTGGCTCATACTTTCTTCTTCTGAAGGTTTATGGAGCTCTTACTTTCTTCTTCTGAAGGTTTATGGAGCGCTTTGAAACTCTGGTTTACAAATTAAAGCAGAGATCTACAACCCACAGCTCCAAATCCTGAGTCCTCCAATGTTGCAGACGTAATGATGGGACTTGTGTCTCTTTTCTCAGAACCAGCTCAGTTGGCTGTCTCTTTCAGGTCTCCAGCAGTTCTTCAATGAGTACTTGTGAAGGCTCTGAGCCTACTCTGTTGGACTCATCACTAACGTGTAGGTCCCTATACCCATAATGGAACTTTGTCTTGGTATACAGCCTCTGGATTCTGTGGTTTTAAGCCTTTTAAGTTAGCTTCACTGAGAGTTTTCCTTCTGCATGCCTGCTTCAGTGTCCCTTGCTATAACCAGCACACATTCTGACGTACTGCCCATTATGAGCCAGAATCTCCCATCAAGTTACCCAAAGACCTTTTCAAACCCTTCAAGCACTGAAATGTCCATTTTGTTGTTTCAGTGGCCTGTCTCTGTGCCTCCCTAAAATAACTGGCCGTTAGCCATGTTTGGACTGTTAGGCCCCTGTCGTCTGCTGACATTAGCAATGTGAGTTTGAACCTACAGGACCCCAGCAACTTGCTGACCCTTGTGGCAGCAGCATGGAGCCTATACGATCCAGAGTCACCGAGGACGTCCCCATTGACTGCAAATGTGTGTGTGTTTGAGTTTTTCCGTTTTACACACGCTCAGGCTCGCAGAAACCAGTGGGTTAAACGTACTGTGGGTGTAAGTTTGCTGTGCTGTACAGATGGTGGCAGAAAGCTTACCCTTGCAGATCTGCACAAAGCCCATGATGATGATGAGGACGAGGGCCAGCAGCTTGCCGGCGGTGAAGATGTCCTGAACTCTAGTGGCCCACCTCACACTGGCGCAGTTCACCCATGTCAGCAGCACTAAACAGAAACACACAAAACACTTAATTCTTACTCTGTTATAGTAAAACTTTGTCCACAATTTCAGTCAAATACAGTTGGATTTATACAGTTAGTGTTACACGTACAAACATACCTACAGTATATCTCCAGTATACTGTAGGTATGCATTTCTGAGCTGAAGGAGAGTTACATTTTTGTTGTTTAACAATAAACTTGAAAATATCACAAGGTCAGACCAGCTGCTTGATAAAACTATTGACTCGTGCATTACTGGTTTTACTGAACTTTCTTTTAACTTGAAGGAGAAGATTGTTGTTTTAGACCACAGAAAGTGTGACAATGGACACTGACGCTGATAAACTTCATAACTTCACATTTTTTGGGCTTTTAAATCAAAGGTGACAATTTAAAAGCTTTCTATTTAAATGTAGCATGGCAGTAATCTTGGTGTTACACTCTAAATGTA
Organism: Hypsolebias antenori; assembly: GCA_031762315.1. NCBI lineage: Eukaryota > Metazoa > Chordata > Actinopteri > Cyprinodontiformes > Rivulidae > Hypsolebias > Hypsolebias antenori. Next base: position 13,813,753 of record JARVGS010000001.1, on the reverse strand, counting down.
CCTGCTTGGTGGTTAGGTATTGTTTGGACATTCGTGGATAATTGTGGAATTTTGCATTAACTTTAAGGGGTCCAAACACACAGCCTTGCCTTACAAAACTCATTTGTCATCATAATCGTGTGGCAATTAGCAGGGATAAAACAAAACATTGAAAAATGTTTTCCATGACTTTCACATGATGCATAAAGATTGCTGAGAAATGTTCATTTCTTTTAGAGTGGGGTACTGTGGAAACATTTGATCTGTTGTAATTGGCTCTGACCAACCTCACTTTGTCCATTTTTTTTTTTACCTTAAAAGTACTACCCTGAAAGTTGTACTTTCATTGTGTTTATTGTGCGTATTTAGATTTATTGTTTACTGAAAAGCTCAATGAGTCACTGAGTTCAGGCCGACAGGGTGTCATTAGTGAGATGTTTGTCTGAATCTGCTGGATGCTGTTCATCATATTAAATAGCTGAGCTGCCTCTGCAAGGAACAAAGACAGACGCGCATGAGCAGCCGTGCATCATTTAAACACACAACACAAGATGAGAGCGCATGGTGAGGCTTGCACATGGGCATTTTTGTAGCTGCATGTGGAGTAGACTACAGGTGGGTGTAAAGGGACACAGAGGGGAAATGCTTGGACGTAAAAATCATTCCCCCCCCCCCCTTCAAATAAAACGAGAAACTGTGCAGACTCTGATTTTATTTATCCTCCGTGTGTAAACACACAGAGAGAATAAGGAAAAAAAACCTGACTAACCCATGTTAAACCTTTTAACCCATCACCTTTAAATAAAGTTGTTTTGTCATGTGACGGTAGTACCTGCAGCCACACAGTAAACAAAGGTTGATGTAATATACATATACATCTATACTGTATATATATACAGTATATACAGACATGTGTGTGTGTGTGTGTGTGTGTGTATAGCTCATTGTTAATAATGCACAAATTTAGATAACCTAAGTTTGATAACTGAGCATTGACCATATTTTCCGGTGTACAAGTCACAGTTTTTTTTGCATAGATTTGTCAGTCGTGCGACTTACACACTGAATCGACTTATATGTGTTCTTTTTCACATATTCATAACAATTTTTGACGGATGCTTTAAATTTTGAAGAACTGCAACAGTGATTCCTCCCTGCCCGCTTGCTTCACTCAGCTGGTGCAGGCGGAGGAACGCTGGAGCACTTGCTGCTCTGGCTGTGATGGATGGATAGATGGATGGATGGATGGATGGATGGATGGATGGATAGATGGATGGATGGATGGCGCCATGCCTCCAAGGCAAAATGCAGCTGTTTTGACCATTAAAGTGCATTTATTAAGGAAAAGTTAAACGGACACACCTTTGCTTTAATGTTGAACAAACAAATAATTGTTGTTAAGTGTTAATCTTGTTAAATTTTGAAGAAACTCAGTATCGAGTCCTCCCTTGTGCGCTCGCTTTACTCAACTGGTGCAGGCGGAGGAACGCTGGAGAGCCAGCGGCTCCAGCCGTGATGGATGGATAGATGGATGGATGGCGCCCCGCCACCCAGTTGTAATGAATCTGTTTTGACCATTAAATAAATGCATAAGAAACGTGACGGGTCAGCAGTGATGCATAATAAATGCGACTTACACGCCAAAGCGACTTATACATGGTTTTTCCTCTTGATGATGCTTTTTTTTTGACTGATGCAACTTATATGTTGGAAAATACGGTATATATTTATGTAGTTTATTTTCACACTTCAGCAACATTTGATAATAGTTGTTTACTACAGTATATGGAGTGCATAAATTTAGTTAACTTCCTTTGTCGCAGTTTGTCGCGTGCAATGATTTAACTTTTGTTTCTTGGAGTTCCTGTGCAGATGCTGCTGCAGTCGTGCCGCCTCTCACTGTAAACAGCCCCAGCTGCATCACATCTAGGGATCAGTCTAACTGGGCTGTACCATGTTGCACGTCAGCAGAGGGAGACGTTAAATGTTGTGATTTGATTTTGTTTTTCTTTTTTTACATCTTTGTCTAGATAAAACTTGTTGTAAATATCTTTCTTTCTTAGGTTGCTATTTAGCACTGTTTTGATCAGTTTTGTTTCGACGCTAACGCTACTTGTAATTTTGTCTATTTAACTTGTCTCCCCCCTGTCAGAATGGCCTGATTAGCCACTTTATAAGTTCTTGTTAGTGTCCTATATGATACCTTAGTTAAATTTTGTTCTTTTGACCTCTTTTGTGGGCCCAGAACTGCAGTATTTTGAGTTTTAGTAAATACATTTGAAACCCTTTTTGGCCAATCTCCTGTGTCTGTCTTGGTGGTTTATGTGAACCGTAATGTGTCATGACACAAACGCACACATCTTACTTTTTGCTTCTGTTGTTTGGCCGAATGTGGTCTGAGGACACCGACGGTTAATCATGGGTCTGTTTTTTTTAGTTAAATTAAAAAAAAGTGTTAGTATGTGCAGTATTTGTAAATCTTGCACAGTAAACTGCAAACCACAGCACCATGTGTGCAGACTTTCTGTGGTTAGAATCACGACAATCTCTTCACAGGTGGGTTGACGTGCAACATTAAAAACTACAAATCTGGCAACAAATAACAGAATCCATCTCCCCGAATCTATGGTTTGGTCTGAATTGAGAGTAAAAATGTGACAAGTATTTCAGTAGTTTTGCTAATTGCTTAAACGCAACACAAAGAGCAAAAACAGGATACATTTAGCATATTTCAGAAAGTGGCCATAGGTAAACACGCTCACATGCTGTGCCTAAAAACAGACATGACAGTTAGTCTGTCACGAAGAACAAGAGCAGACAAACAGATGCGTCATCATCAACTCAGATCCCTTTTTTATTTTTTCTGAAGCTGCCTGACGACATCTGTCCAATCAACTCAAGGGAAATGTTGCAAACGCTCCAGTCGGGCTGTAAAATGGCTGTAGGCAGTTTGTTTCAAGAGTCAGCTCTTTGCAGGTGAAGAGGTTCATGAAAATAAAACCAGGGAGTCAAGTGAATGTAGGTCAACGTGTCGCAAACAGAAAAACTACAGACTGTTAAGACGGGGCAAACTTTCACTGACCATCCAGCCTCGTCCAAGATGTTGTTTTTCAGTCTCTGTGTGTGTGTTTTAGCAGGATAAAATAAGTGTTTATACACTTTGTATAAAATATAAGCTAGATGGTCACAGCTAAATTTTCTGCAACAGCCGTCAAGACTGAAACCAGAAATGAACAGCAGTTTTTTTAAGCTATAAGTATGACTCTTGTCAACAGCATTTCTGCTTTGCATCAGTTGTAATTTCACTTAACGTAAATCCTTTGAGCGTGTCTTAATTCACCACAGTTTCAATTGAAATTTCCAAGTCTTCAAATAACTAGAATACCTCCCAAAGTTGGAACCCCGGCATGAAGTTTAAAGGTTTCTCACCAGCCACAAACAAAAAAACAACCATTACTATTAACTATTACTACTGCTCACTAACAATACGCCTAGATCAGATCACATGTCAGCAGGTGATGGATTGGTTGAAAAGGCACGCTTAGCACAGCAGGTCAAGTCCAAGAGCCGACAACAAAAGAAGTTTAATTTACTGGTAACTCGTCAAGCCAATCTCAATAACAACATAATCAATGGCATGATGTCCCATTTCGACTAGAGAGTAATATAGAGTGTGATATAGAGTAATACTGTGTATGTTGTTCAGTGTCAGGGTTGTGATCAGTCTTACATCGGGGAAACTAAACAGCCATTGGCCAAAAGGATGGACCAGCAAGGGCAACATCATCAGGCCAGGACTCTGGTTTATACTCATCTGCAGGGAGGTCACTCTTTCAGGGATGAAGATGTTCACATCCTTGATAGAGAGGAACGATGGTTTAAGAGTGGAGTGAAGGAGGCCATCTTTGTGAAAAGAAACCGTCCATTGTTCAACTGGGGCGGAGGCCTCCATGTTCAACTGTCCCCCTCTTACAATGCTGTTATTGCTAGTATTACGATTAGCAAGCAGCCATCAGGGCACTAATGATCAGATGTTAGGCTTATGATCCTTCTTTTGCATGCAAACAACTAGTTCTGGCTGTCATCAGCAAACTGGTTGATCCACTATGAGAAGGTGCTATTTATAAGACTGAGTTTGTTGCAGCTCCTCAGAATGAACAAGTTTTTTGGCTAAAAGACGAAACGTTTCATCAAAGAAGATATCATCCAGAAGACCTGACTCAACCTTGTTAGATTTATCTACCTGGATTATTGAGTGTGCATCAGGATTATTTTGCAAAAAGCTGATAGTGAGGGACCGGTAAAAGTGGTTTGCATGCAGTCTGCAAATTGACATGTGAACATTTGGTTGTACAGCAGCACATCTTTAGTTTGAGGAGTTTCACTGTGTCAGAGCATATCGTTGCTCAGGCATTTAAAAAGAGCTATTTCTGATTTTTGAAAGTCAGTCCAGTAAGCCATCCATCCATCAGTGAACATATGCTTGGTGTTTCCCAGCTCTAAGCAGAAAGTTGTTAAAACTGTTGCAGCAGGGAAAAGCTACTGAACATAATGTTGATACAAAGATTTACATGAAAAACAGACATCAGGAATCTGAACAGTGCCGGTGCGAATATGACAGCTCCAGTTTTTCCAGTTGCACAAGTGCTTGTTTTTCTGTCATCTGAACTCATTTAACACACACACACACACACTCACGCACGCACGCACGCACACACGCACGCACGCACGCACACACACACACACACAAATCTAGGATCCAGACTCTGATTTGCAAATAAACAAACATCTACACTTGTTAATCCTCTTTAAACCTGATTAGAGCTGCAGGAGCTGGTCTAAAAATCCAGCTTTAACCAGTGTGTATGGAACACTTTTGGAAACTTTACAGAAGGGAATTCAGGTCAGGTATTAACAAAGTTTTTAACCAACATATAAACATGTAATACACATGCTTTTTACATAATCTGATCTGTCTTTGTAGACTGCCAGCAATATTTGCCTCATATGTGTACTGTTGTGGGGGTTCAAATTAACTACGTAATATCAAGTTCATGTCGACTTATCTCTTCACTTGTCTTCACATTATTACCACTGCTCTTCTCTTGATTTTTATTTTTTTTTCTTAACATCTATGAGGCTTAAATAACACAGAAGCTAGACATACATATATATATATATATATATATATATATATATATAAACATAGACAACGAGATA
>JARVGS010000001.1:13664677-13675895 GCA_031762315.1 Hypsolebias antenori | reverse complement strand
ACTCCTCTGAGGCAGCCATGGCCAAAGTGGTTCAAAACATCAAAGTTCATGCTCAATAATCCAGGTAAAAAAAAAAACAAAGTTAAGTCAAGTCATCTGGACGGTTTCTTTTTTGTTGAGACGTTTCGTCCTTCATCCAAAGATGACGGGGGAGAGGGCGGACTCCAGAAACCATCATCACCAGCAAACTGGTTGGTCCACTATGTGAGTGTATTGCTTGTGAAACTGAGTTTGTTGTGGCTCCTTGGACTGATGACGTCCTTTGGATGTAGGATGAAACGTTTCAACAAAAAAGGAACCATCCAGAGGACCGGATTGAACATTATTGGATTTTTACCTGGATTACTGAGCATTAACTTTGTTCATATCATGAAGAGATTTAAAAAAAAAAAAAAAACGATTCTTTGAATTCATCCTACTGATAACAACCAAAATATATTTATCTTGTTGTAAAGATAAGCAAAGCAGACTGGATCTGTGGTGTGCATGTGTGTAGCAGAGATGCCTAAGTGCATGGATCATCTGGTCCAGATGAGAGCATCTCGATTACGCAACTTCATAGGAATGACCACTTTTGACAGATCTAAAGCTAAACTTGTTTACTTCTGGTATGAACTACATTACACTATGCTGTTTTTTATCATTCCGGCATGGTGCATGAAGAACGAGATGAAGAAAATGTTGCATTGAAGAGTCACGATGTTTGTCAGGGAGGCTGTGAGGTTCATGTGTTACGCTGAAATCTTCAGGTCATTCATGGATTCCTCCCCCCCCAGTTTCTTAAAGACAACTTTTGAATCCTTTTCATCTGCTGAAGACATATTTTTTAAGGCCTGACATGCTTCTTTTGCCCTTCACTCCACTTTCCCTTTTTTAAAATGCACATCATTGATTTGACTTGATGTCGAACCTTAGAATTATTGATCAAGACCACGTTAAAAGACTACAATAGATTATTTCTCTTTTGGAAACACAATGTAAAGGGAAACTTGAGATTCATCAAAGTTCAGTCAGGTCATCTGGATGGTTTCTTTTTTGGTGAAACATTTCATCCTTCATCCAAAGGACTTCATCACTCTGAGGAGCCACACTCAACTCAGAATGAACTTTGATGGTTTGAACCACTTCATCTATGGCTGCCTCAGAAGAGTCAACAGGGGAGAGGGCGGGCCCCAGAAACCATCTTATCACCATCAAACTGGTTGGTCCACTATGATGATGACGTCCTTTGGATGAAGGATGAAACGTCTCAACAAAAAAAGAAACCATCCAGAGGACCTGACTGAACTTTGTTGAATTTATTTACCTGGATTATTGATCATGAACTTTGATGAAGAAATGGGATGTTTAAACATTGCAAAGTACTAAATATCAGTAACTTCATTTACATAAAGATGGAAAGTTCTATCGTCAAAAGCAAATATCAAATTTATTAAAATTGCTCTTTGCAAGTACACAGGTGCTCAGGGGTACAACCCAACACAAATTATGTTCTGTCAGATGTATGTTTCTTGTTTCCCCCTCTACCATTAAAAGTCTGAGTAGTCAAAACAAGTCAAAACTTTTCTTATGCATTTCAACCTTTGCTAAGTGGATCAATTGTACTTTGGTGTTTGGCATATTTACAAAAGTAATTAAGTAAATAAATTAAAATACAATTTTATGTAGTTTAAAATCAATTTTGCCTGAGGCTGAAATACAGAAATTGCAACATTTTACATATTTCTTAATATCTATTTGTGCAACCTTCATTCATTCACTCATTCATATATTTGGTTGTTTATGTGGTCGTTTATATGTTTGTTTGTTTATAATTAAAACCCAGAACCAGAACTCCTTCCAGCCCACTGCAAAATCACTATTCTGGGATTTAATCTTTCCATGTCAGTGATGTAATTCAGCTGATACATTGATGTCCAGGGACTGAAACAGAGGAGCTTCAAAAGGAAAAATTTGACATTTAGACTTTCATTTCTCTTGGATTTACACATGGACTCTCTGAGTTTATCTCTAATTTGATAACAATCAGGACTGAGTGTGTGATGTGAGGGGCTTGAAGTGATGGGAAGTCAGATGACTTTGCAGCTACTCCCTTTGGGATAACGAGTAGACTGTTAGCGTACGTGCACAATGCGACACCTGCAAGATTTGCACCCGATGTCAACAATCAATTCATTTTCTGGAGCCTATTGAAGTGTTATATCTGACTCCACTCTCGTTTCTGTGGTTCTCTTCAGATACGGAGCCACCACGACTCCAGTGCCCTGCAGACATCGTTGCGCAGACAGATGAGCGGCGTGCCACAGCTCACGTCAACTGGAGCATCCCAAACGCCACGGACAACTCCAAAGAAGAGGTTGAAACTCGAGAAAACCTACAAATAGGACATTTTGATTAGATGTTTCAGGAGGATGCTTGAAGGCCTCTAGAACAATCTGAAGTGTATCTTTGACTTCTTCAGGTGGTGCTGCAGGTGAAACCAGTCTACAGTCCTCCTCAGCTGCTCCCCATTGGAAAGGAAACCGTCACCTATATCGCAACCGACCGCTCCAGGAACATGAAGAACTGCTCTTTTACAGTCACTGTGATCGGTGAGCTTGTCCCTCTGAACTCTGGATCAAAGCAAACGACAGATAATGTGTGTCGGCTCTGGTTTACATAACGTTTCATCCACAATGTAGGATGTTCATACAAAGATGCTAAGCTTTTACTTTTCTTTAGTTTTTATCGACCACTGCTTGTGTCTGTGTTCACTTGTCTGTTGTTTATACAAAGTATCTCTTGAACCACTGAATGGATTTTAATGAACATTTAGAAAATAATCTTTGGTACGTATAACTAATGAACTTTCAACAACTCGATTCAAGATAGCTGATGCAATTAAGTGACATTAGCCAAAATCTACACACCAATGCAGAGATGTTGACTACTCAAGGATCTGACAATAGACAAAGGAAATGGACACACAATGGGAGAGAACTGATCATAAGGAACAGGTGACACAATGGGACAGGAAACAAAACTTCTGACTCTTCAAAGAAAAGGAAAAAAAATAGGAAGTAAATTAAACTAAACAAGAGAAGTAATTCACAACTAGAGAAATTGCATTTCGCAGTGTGAATACTTAGTGCAGAACTGGCTGAAAAACAGCCGAAATTAGCTAAAAACATTCCGAAATGTAGCTGAAATGGATGAACAAGCCTAAATTAGCAGAAGAAAGCAGAAAGAACTGAATTAGGTTTGCAAAAAAAAGGTAGGAAATTAGCTATTAAAAAAAAAAAAAAAAAAACAGAAATTAGCAACAAAAAAAGGTAGCTGAAAAGTAGCTAAAAGAGTGCCAAAAATGTGGAATTAGCTGGAAAAAAAAATTGCATAAAACAGTTATATAGTAGCTGAAATTTGCAGAAAAAGCTGAAACTTGCAGAAATAAGCTAAAAGGAGCATAAAGAAGTTCAAAGAAGCACAAAAATGTTTAGTTAGCAGCAATAATCTGAAAGGAACACAAAACAGCTGAATAAACAGCTGAAATTTCCTATCCGTGGGACAATAAATGCTGTTTCTATTCTATTCTAAATTATCTGAAAGTAGCTGAAAAAAGTTTAAATTTTCACAAGAAGCTGAAAGAAGCTGAACCAGAACAAAATGTGAATGTAAAAGGTTGTAAACAAATCTAAAGATTTGAAGGATGTAAAATGAGCTCAATTCATTTTCTATGAGGAAAAAAAAATGGCAGAAAAGGTTAAATATTTCAAAAAGCTAAAGTTGCACCAATACCAAAAGTCATAGTGGGATTGTCCTGAAAGAGCTGAATGTTTTGATTTATGCTTTGCTGTAATAGCACAAAAACTTTTGGAACGAGAAAGATGCCATAAAACGTACAGAAGAGAAATGGATCACAATAGTGTAAGTGCTTCATAAACATTCACACTACAAAAAAAGCAAACATGTCAAATCCAAACTTAGACAGAATACCACAACTTCTGACAGTACCTTTATTTTATTTTTTTTTTTCTAAGTAAAACAACATTTCCACCAATAAGAAAGGCAGTTTGCCTGAGCAGGTGCCAGATATTGTTGCTTCAAGGAGTGAAAAATGAGGATGTCTTGTGTCGGCTGCTCACTAATCGCTGCAGTCGGAGGAGAAACCTCAAGCATGGTAGCTGTGAACATTTCCATGTGTTATTATGGCAGTGGAACTTTGTGGCTTTTGTATTAGAGACATGTGTTTAACTTGTGCCCTCATACTTTAAAACGTCAGATCACAGTTCAGCACGCTGCTTTAAATTCTTTCTTATTATAAATTAAATCCGCGCCAGTGTTTGTCTAATTCTGCTTTACCAAAACTAAATTAAATCATCCTAATGTGCTGTTATGATGGCAGTTTCTTCTAACCGATCATTGATTCTTAAACTTTATTTTATTTTTGTTTGCAGATACGGAGCCCCCGTTCATCGACAGGTGTAGGTCACCCCCGACGGTGCAGGCCACAAACACGGCGACGGCGGTCACGTGGGAAGTGCCGCAGTTTTCCGACAACTCACGTACGTCCGGTTAAATTCTCTGTAGATGCTCGCATCTTTTGTAGCTGTGTTCCACTGCACTCCAGAGTCTGTCTCCGCTGATTAAGGTCAAACAGGATCTTTTCCAGTGGGTGATTGGAAAAATGGGATCAGGAGGGGGCTGTCTGTGTGTGGATACAGTATTTCTGTGTGTCTGTGTTTTAAGAGGAAGGCGGAGAGAAAATGGGACTAGAGGATAGATGAAGTGGTTAGACTGTCTGCTAATGTCATTAATGTTAAAACAGACGGAGGTAGTGGAGAAACACAGGTGTTATTTCCATTGAAATGTTTCTTTTGTGGAAATCTGCTTTTATTCTCTTCACAGCTCAGACATTTGTATAATTCTTTGAGCACACGTGGATGCTTGATTTGACTGGTTTTGATATGCACGTCAAGTACCAGTAATTAAATCACGGAAAAATCTGCTTTGGTTTTAACCATTGTTCTGGTGAAGTTGACACTCAAGCATGGAAATACCAGCTTAGATGGATTGTTGGCAAAAGTGTACTTTAGAATAGAACAGACCTTTTATTGTCATTGCACCTAAATACAATGAAATCTGGGTTTGCTTCCCAGAGCAAAAGTAAAAAGAGTATAATATAAAATTAATATAAACTGTATTAAAGGTAATAATTACAGATTTTAAACACCCCAAATGTGCAACACAAGCTGATTGCTATTACACAAGTTGCCCGTTATTGCTCTTATTCAGTTCTTATTATAGCTTTTGTTAAGTTCAGTAACGGCTGACTGATAAAATCTATTTTTGAATCTTAGCTAGTTGTACTGTAGCCAAAACAAAACCATATACATTTGGATTAAGTTTGCATATTGTTGACATTTGACATAAGACATTAGTTATGATGTGTAACCATTAACAACAAGGTGTTTTAGTTACAATTGGGAGCAGCTGATTAACATCTCAAAAGCTCAAATAACATTTCAGCTACAGCCCCAAATCTCAAATGAGTTGAAAAGGAGGTGCCATGGATGCATTTGCATCTCCTTGCCATCAAAGCGTGATGTGGCCATCACTCTGGGAGGAGTTCTGCCTGGCATTCTGGCAGTCCTGCAGCCCGGGGGAACCGAGAGGCCAGCCGAGTCTAGGTGGACAGATCAGATGGCATCTGCTGCCATTTTCTTTGGCTCCACTGTGGGACGGACCTTTACAAGAGATCCTTCCTGCCTACAGCCATCAGTATCTATAACATCTCTTAATGAACCAAGGATAACGAGTTACAAGAACATTTAATTTCCCTTTGCAATTAATAAAGTATTTTTGAATTGAATTAAATATAATATCAAGAATTTATTTCATCCCTTTATCAGTGTGTATTAGTACTGCAAAGGACTGCTTGGACCTAACTTTATCGCTGCCCTCAATCCTGACACCTGGTTTAGATGATAGGTGCTGAAGCAGACAATATCTTACCTGTTGTAGATGTCATTCAGAGCATTATCTGTTTGAAATATCTGACAGGAATTCTCTTGAGGGAGACAAGCTGATGGCTAGTCAGAGGAAAAAGTGTTTCCCTGTCCTAAAACAACTCAAATGTAAAATATTCTTAAAGGTGTTTCATGCAAACACAAAAAAAAAAAAAAACATACCCCACAGTCACTTTCACATTGGACAATTTTAAGTAGAAATATTTGGTTATTTATTAAGTAGAAATATTTGGTTATTTATTGAGTTAGTCTGCAGTTTGTCCCAGCAATGGTCCATGTGAAACTTGTGAACATGTTAAACTCAACCTATGCAGCAGCTTTTACTTGAACTGTCATTCATTTTTAGATAAATTTTCCACGTTATTTTCCATTAGATGGTTACTTGGCCTCATTACACTTAACATACGCTGTTTTGAAATCATATTACATGATCCATTACTGATAATGGATGTAAGAAACCATCTAATGCAAACGTGACAGCGATGTAAAGTATTATTAAATTAGAGCTTGCATGAACCACTATACCTTTTTGAGATAAAAGTTGTCTTAAGACAGTAGAAATCTGCTTTTGGATTGGTAAATGGAATGGACTGTACTTATGTAGCACCTTTCTATCTTATCAAGATGCTCAAAGCTCTTTACACTACAATCTGTGCCCTCATTTACCTATTCATACAGCCCTCTCCTCACTGAGGGAACACTGCATGTAATAATGTCCTGAAAGCACACGCTGCAGCTGCACTGATTGTGACATGTAGGAGGAGATGTATGAAGGCAGCTGACCAAGAAGTGATTTAAAGATGAAAATGTACCACTGAGAGTCTGTGTGAAGTTAATAATGACCAGTTAACCAGTGAATACAGGGTGCAGTGATGGGTACGGTAGTTACAGCCAGTTATGAATCTTAGTGCACTGTTATAGATAGCATCCAACATCTGCAGGGGGCTTGCAGGAGCTTTCATATAAATAATGTCACCGTAATCAATGGAGGGGATGAGCAGTTACAAGGTGTTTCCTATCATTCAGAGTTAGAGATCTATTTCTGAAAAATGAACCCAATTTTATTTTCAATTTCTTTATCGTTTTCGACGACGCTTTAATTAGAGATATCCTGAAGCATGTTCAATAATCCGTGTAGAAAAAATAATAAGTTACATCTGGTCCTCTGGACATTTTGTTTTGTTTTTTGAAGGCCCAGAGGACCAGACTTACCTCTTTTTAGATTAAAAGAGAGATGTACATCGACCAAGATTCCCAAGTCTGTAAAAATCGACAAACTCAATAGGGACACTATTCGTCTATAAGATAGAAGGAAGGACTGCTGGTATCGACTTCCTGTTTGAAAACAACATCCTGTTGGTTATATCCACATTTAGCACCAGTTTGAGACAAAACAAATCTGACTGGATGATGTCGAAAACAGACTGTAAGAGTTGGAAAACCTTAGCAACCATTTTTGCTCGACAGTAAACCGTGTCGTCAGCATAGAAATGTAAGGATGCATCAGGGATGATCAGACCTACATTACTTATGTAGATTGTGAAGAGGATGGGTTCTAAGACTGAGCCTTGTGGTACACCATTGCTTACAGTTAAAAAGCTGGAAGAAGTACCATTATGTTGAACACATTGCCTCTGATCTGAGAGATAATTAAAACACCAGCCGATAGTGAGAAGCCAATGTCTGAGAGCTTATGACATAACATGTCATGGTCCACAGTGTCAAAAGCTTTAGACAGGTCTAAGAAAAGTGCCGCACAATAATCCTTAGCATCTAGTGCTTCGACAATGTCATTAAAACCTTCAGCGAAGCAGTCATGCTGTGTTGTTTCTGAAACCAGATAGATGAAGAGGTAAGAAGTTAAAATAATCCAAATACTTTTTGATTTGATTATTTATCTTTTTTCTAAAACTTCAGCTAGAATACAGAGTTTAGAGATTGGTCGATAGTTGTTCAGTATAGTGGGGTCTCCTCCCTTCAGAACAAAAACTGTTTTCCAAGTGTTTGGAATGGTATTTTGGCTCATGGACTTGATGGTACTTGATTCAAGTCATTTTTCATGTTTTCCAAATGCTGTCAACAAAGTTTCCCTTACTTCCTGATAACATTGTCCAAGCCTTGATTTTATGAGGCATTTACACAATGTTATTGCTAAAACAGCTTCCTGGCTAAATGCTTCGTTTTCCAGGTTATCTCATCTTTTTTTATTAGCCTCCTCAATATTTTCCTACATACATACATTTTCCTACATGGTCATAATGATGTGTACAACTGTATTTCAGTTGTCTATCAAATGATACAGTTTTCAAATAAGTGAACATTGTTTACCGTCAGGGACCAGATTAAAAAATATCTGTTAAACTATGGTAACTAAAACTGGCAGGAAAAGTTTTAATTTTAGTTCTGGGTTGTGGTAATTTAGTGGTCAGTTTTTAGTTTCCTGATCATGAGACTGCAGGTTCAAGCCCATGTTGCATCTGGATGGACATCCGGTGTAAAACAATTGCTAAATTCTACCACACAAGTTTGTTTGCTGTGGTGACCCCTGCAGAAGGAGACAGCTGAAAATTTAAATAAATAAACCCATGTTCATGCATGTTAACTTTAGGACTGTACATAATCCTTAAAGTATTTCACATCAACATAAAAACGCTGTTTATGCTTCAAGTTTTTAGACGTGATGATGAGAACAGAAGCTAGGATTCAGTACAATCTAGCCATCTATGAAGTGAAGACATTCATTAAACTGGATTCTGTGTTAATAAATTAATTAATTTGGTATTATAAGTATTGCAACTGAGATGTAAACAAATGTGATTGAATGGAAAAATGTAGTTGAGGCTGCCAGTAATGGAAATCAGAGGAGCTGGCATTTGAACAAATCCAGTGTAACAAATTTTATGTGCAAGTAAAACAAACACCTGCAGCTATGTTTAGAAACTACAGTTATATATTGAAAACAAAACGTTTTAAAGTAAAATAGGAGGTCCCATATCTGTTCAAGTTCACGTTCAAGATGTCAGGTTTACTGTCATTCTCATCATGTGGTGCATGAGGTGGAATGAAATTATGTACTCAAGGTCCCAGTTACACCCAACAATAGCAAAAATATAAAGTGTAAAAAGAAACAGTATATAAGGATCTAAGATATAAACTAAGATATACGCTAAACGAACACCAAATATTACTCTAAAAGATCTAAGATACATACTAAACACTAATAATATAAAACAGTACAGCATAACAACAGCAACAGGAACATGAGTCTGTGGTGAGCAAATGGGTATGAATGAATAAACCAGCATGAGATAATCAGCAGCACGGATGTCACATATAACCAATTAAAGTGGCATTACAGTGATTTTTAAATGTTTTATTTTTTTTACAGTGATTATCCTGGTTAGGGGTTTATGAGTCTAACAAGGCCTGTCGCGATAAACAACAAACCAATTAATCGCATGATAAATTAAAATTATCAACCTCATTTTTATTTATCGGCTTTATCGTTTCTTTGTGTCTCTCTTTCTACTGAAGACACTGGATGACACAAAGCTCAACTCATAGTTGAAACCCGTGCCTTTGTGTAAAAAGTTTTTCTCTGCAAAAAGAAGCTGAGAAGCTTTGTGTGAAAAATGCTATGCTAAAGAGCTCAAACCACACCGAGCGTCCACCATTTTGCGAAACAAAGAGAGACAACCTATGTCATGTCAAGGGGCCGCCCTCCTTTTCTAAAGAGATAACGAGACACGCTGCTCACACCCTCACTATCCATCCTTCGGTTCAAACAGTCTTATACTACCATCTGGTGGTCAATAACAGGTACTACATGCAAAACAAATTAACAAACATTTCATCTTAAATTTGACAACAATGATTAATTATTGTAAAATTTCAAACAATATTATCGTTTACAATATTATCGTTTACAATATTATCATTTATCTCAATAATTTCTGAGACAAATAATCGCCCAGCACAATTTGTTATCGTGACAGGCCCAAGTTTAACAGCTTCAGGGTAGAAGCTGTTCCCCAGTGTAGTGGTTCTACACTTAGTGCTCCACAACCTTTGGTACATAGTTATCTTGGTTTGCACGGTGCATGTTGTGTAGTTTATGTCTGTATCCTGGAACACATGAAAGTCGTCAATGAAACTGATTAGTTTTCAAATTAATTTTGAATAATTTCCACTTTATTGCTTGACCTTGCTTCACATAGTTAACATGAAGGTCAAAGTACAAGTCCAGACATTTTCAGAACATTGCAGGCTTTCACTTATTTATTTTGAGGTAAAGAAATAGGCATAATTTAGATCTATTTTTATACATAACATCTGGCACCAAGTCATTGAAGAACCGTCATGGTTGGTGGGACTCTTATTTTGATCTAAAGTGTTGAAGCTGAACCAACATTGGATATATTTATCAAAACATAACTCACTCATAAGTGTACATTTTAATCAGAGCTGTAGGATAACACAAAACACACAAGACAGAACAAGAATAGTCAACTACAATAATGAAACGATGTCAAATGAGACAGGAGTCAGTTATGATTACATCACAGCTGTTCAAAGAAAATATTCAGTTTTATTTAAAATTAGGCCAATTGGAGTTCAGTAGGTAGGATGCTTCACATGTTTATCTCTCATTTAGAAAAGGTTGTTTCTCCCATTGTGTTCCTACTGGCACAATAACGAAGGATTTAGCAATGGACACTATAGCCAGTGTAATGAGTTTATTCCTCTTTTCCAGATGTGTATCTATAAAATAAACCCAATAAACAAGCAATATACATTCAAGGCACTTTAAACTAAAGAAATGGATATCTTCTTGAAGAGAAGTGTTGGAGATCACCTCATTATAATGATCTAATAAACAATCAGTTCAGACAAACTGTCCAGAAGAAGGGCTCATGAAGGTCAGTTTACCTCACAGACTAAACATTCTCTCCTTGGATGGCTTCTTCTCAGCCTTCTAGCTGTTCCAAAACAGCTCAAGCATTGGCAGACAACAAACAGTTCTTCAAGCCTTGCAGTCCAAAGCCAGACGCAAGTAATTCACTAACTCCAACTCTTTTTTTTTTTTTTTTAAAGCACAAGTAACGGTGAAAGTTCATACTCAGTAATCCAGGTGTCAAATCTGATACCTCTCAATCAGGTCATCTGGACAGTTTCTTTTTAGTAGAAACGTTTCACCCTCACTCCAGAGGGCT
>JARVGS010000001.1:13536720-13548876 GCA_031762315.1 Hypsolebias antenori | reverse complement strand
TGTGCGACACCGCGCTCGCGTACGCGGTCGTAAATTTTGAGCTTTGCGCGTACATGCCCTGCGGGGCTACGCATCTGTCTCTGCGTAGTACGTGCGTACAGCTGCGTACGGCCGTACGCAGAACTATGGGGGAGCCTTCAATTTCAATAAGCGTATGTAGTTCGGGCTTTTGATTGATCAGAGATGACAGTGCATGAACACAATACGTACTGTAATGTGTCAAGCAATCTTTTTTAAAATAGTCAAAACAGCATTTTATATTACGTAAAACAAAGGAACGAGTTGAAACGAGTGACTTACTGCTGTGTCTGACTGTGTGTTTGTGTTGAGTGGGGGGGGGGGGTCGTTACCCCATCTCAGCCACAGGCAGTCTTCCCAGACAGTGTCCTGGCTGTCTGTTTTTGTCTGGAACATGGAGCTGGGAGCTGACTACAGATCCTTTAACGTCTCGCTTTTTGTTTATTCTGTTAGTTTTTATATGTTTTTGTGTTTTGCTTTTGTGCTGACTGTCTTACAGAATTTAACTGAACTTGCCTTTTATTTTAGAAAATCGATACAATGCCAAGTTTAATTTTCATATCTAAATCTCATGATTCAAAATTTTCTTACCTAATGTTTGATACATTATTTTTTGGGGGGCAGGACCGCATCAAATTATTGTCATTGCATTTTAAATGTGCGCAATATAAAAATTGAAAAGTGTTTCATATTCACCCTCTGCGTACCTATACAGTAATGTATTCTATTAATTTATGGAACTATTCAATTACCTGTACATAGACCTGTCACGATAAACAATAAATCAATTAATCGCATGATAAATAAAAATCATCAACCTCATTTTCATTTATCAGCTTTATCGTTTCGTCATTTCTCTTTTTCTACTGAAGATGCTGGATGACAAAATGCTCAACTCCGGTGCTCTTCACTGACTCCTCGCTTTCTCTTTTCTTTTTAAAATCTGTTTTAACCGTCCAAAATCTAATTTTTGGATTGTTTAAAGCAGCTAAGCTGAGAAGCTAAGCTACGAGCTAAGCTAACAAGCCGACCTCCGGAAAAAAAACCCTCCATCTTGTCAAAGCTCCAAAATTCACTGTTGAAACCCGTGCCTTCGTCTAAAAAGTTGTTTTTCTCTGTAAAAAGAAACTGAGAACTTGTTTACTGATTTTTTTTATTAAAAGCTTTTTGTGAAAAACGCCAAGCTAAACAGCTCAAACCACACTGAGCGTCCACCATTTTGAGAACTGAAAAACAGGAGAGACACCCCATGTCACGTCAAGGGGCCTCCCTCCCATTTTTCTTAAAGAGACATGCTGCTCGCGCCCTACACACAAAATTAACGAACATTTCTTCTTAAATTCGACAATTACTAATTATTGTCAAATTTCAAACATTTCCTTTATCACAATAATTTCAGAGACAGTTAATAGCACAGCAAAATTTGTTATCGTGGCAGACCTACCTGTACCTTAATAAGCTGATTTTTTTTTGTTTTGTATTGATATTGTACAGTTTGTAATGTTATCAGTCTGTTTTCAAGTGCCTTCTGAATGTGAGTTATTCTAAATTGTTTCTTGCTTCTTTTTCTTCTTTATTTCATTTGTCTGTTCATCTTGGTGGAGTAGAACCCAAATGAAAGCAGCAGAGGGAGTACATTAAGCATAGCGCTCATAAAAGCAAGCAAACTTGTTACTGAACTAAACTCCTCCTCACCTCAGGACTTAGCCTCGCCTGTTGGAGTGCTGAGCAAAAACCTGGAAACAAAAAGTCTGCATGTTCCCCAAAGTCATTCACATCATCCTCCCCTCATCCCATCCTTCCCTCAAAAGAGAAAGCATGATGTATTTCAGCACCGACATGCAAACCCTCCTCCCAAACTCTACCAAACTATATTTCCTCCAAAATGGCAGCGGTCTCATTCCTCACAAGAGAAGATGGCAGAAGAAGAAGGAGTGAGTGAGTTGAAGAAAGCCAGGCCTGAAAACCCAACTTTGATTACAGAATCACTGTTGGAAATCAATCCCCGTGTTCATTCAGCTCCAGATACCCTGGAGCGTACTCAACAAAGTTTGGAGTTCAAAGTAAAGAAAACATATGTTAAAAAGAATGCTTCTAAACGTTCTTCTTTGTCCAAACCATGCAAGGACACATGGGCCAAATGTAGGGCCGATACTTCCACAGATAACGCCAAAAGTTTTCACAAAGGGATTAACACTGGTGAGCCACAAAATCAACCCAAAACTGGCTCCCACCCTACTACCCTGACATCTGACTCCAGAGTGAAGGATTCTGGTCATCTAAACCCAGAAGAGAAGCTGCAGATTCTTGAGGAGACCGGACGGGCCAAGGTAGTGTTGCTAACTATGGTGTTACGAGACGGAACAACTCAGCTGGATCCAGAACAGGTGAGCAGAGCTCGATAAGACAAAGGTTGAGTTATGAAAACTTTTTAGTGAAAACACATGGTTAAAAAATTGAAGTAAAAAAGCACATAGTAATTTTTGAAATAAAGTGAATGTCGATTTTAAGTTAGTAGATTTTTTTTTTAGAGAAAACTATTATAGATCAAGGTGATCTGATGTCAGATTAAGGTAACGTTGACAGCATGTAGTGGAAATGTGTGTCATATTTATAAATATGGCAAAATAAGCTGCACCTGACTAAATCACAAAATTTATATTAAAAATATTAGGGATGCATAATGATGGATTTTTGGCCAATAGCTAATATGCCAATATGTTCAAACTTATTTGGCTGATGCATAATGATGGATTTTTGGCCAATAGCTAATATGCCAATATGTTCAAACTTATTTGGCTGATAACCAATACCATTTTTTTTCTAGTGTGCAATGTGGGATCCTCTGCACTCCTGTGCATGAAGGACAGCCTTTTTAAGTTCAAAGTTTTTGTCTATCCGTTGTGCTGTAAGACTAATCATGCTAACGGGCTAACATGACGTCCAAATGTCTGTGGTAAAACTCACCCAAGTGCTACTGGCTATTAGCATCTCAATGATGTCGAAAATGATGGCTTGCAAATCTGGTATGGCTACGTCAGAAAAATATCTCTAACTGGGGACGATGGAGCGAGGCTCAACGTAGTCTAGAAATCTTCGGGGTCCAATATCCTCACCGAATGAAAATGGTTGGTGATCCTGAGCAATACACTCCATCAGTTTCTGAGTGATGCCTTTTGCCTTTGGGTGGTCGCAGCTGTATTTCCTTTCTTTGTCCAAAGCTTGTAGAATGGACTGGTGGTGAGGTTTTGTTCCTCCGCGGTTGACCGCTCTCTCGCTTTCCTGTCTGGCCACCATGAACTGGTTGGATTGATGGTTCTTGAGATGGTTAATTTGTAGGTTCCAAGTGTTGCAGGACTTCGTTTTTCCTCCTCCTCGCATCACTGACGCTGAGCAGTCATTGCAAATAGCAGTTCTGCTATCAGCGTCCAACACTTTAAAAAACTTCCACACCACCGACATTTTTACTTCTTCCTCTCCCGCCAGGATTAGATAGGCAGGCACACGTGACGTCATGTTGTGCTGACACAGTAGACATCCTTGTCACTGAGTTGTCATACAAAAACAGCGCCACATATATATATATATATATACACACACATAAAAACAGCATCTTTTCAGTGGTGATTTTAGCCTCTTTTGGTGGTGCTTCAAGTACCCCTAAATTTTATCTCAGCACCCCTGAAAAATTAATAAACTATTATTATGATTTTGTAAGGAAACAGTTCTCAAAACTTAGATTCACCAAAATATTGATTAAACTTGGAATAAATGATGATAGTCTTAAATGGGCCAGTGTGATTTTTTTTTTTTTTTTTGCAAGAGGTGGCTACTCAACGCCACCTGTCAATCAATCCAATAGGTTTTTCAGCAAATGACCAATCAGAGATCTCAATTTGTCCCGAAGTGAAACGGACGTTTTGCGGTCGGAGGGATTTCATGAAAAATCACCAGAAAAATTGTTATACGTTGTCAGTGGAGAACGTGTAATTCAGACAGCGTTAGCCTGAGTGTTTAGAAGATGTAGGCCCTAATTTTATTCCATTTCCAAAACCTAAACAGAGTCTGGAAAAGTGCAAAGTTTGGATAAAGCCGTGCGGCCATCATCATGAGCAGCTGAATGGAAAAAGCAGTGACAAAAGGAGAGGTTTGGTGTTCTCCAGGAAATTAACTGGTTTAGAGCTGCAGGTATGAAGTTTTACTCCCATTAAAGAACATGGAGACAGATATCCAGTTCATCAGTTTATGCTGTTCATTTATTTGCCCTGCTTCTTCTGGCAGTACGCACAGCAGTAAACTGAGAAAGTGTAGGTAAATGTCATATGCAAAGTTTAGTCTGTGTCAGGAGAGTTAAAAAAAAGTCTAATAGGCTATATGCAGCACAGAGTGGCACATTCACAAGCGTTGGAACAGCTATGGTGCATTTAATAGCAAAAGATTTACGAAACTTAGGAAAAAACCAAGCTACTGTATAACTAAACAGAACTTAGCTCAGTAAACAAGACAACTACACATAAACAACATGGGCTTTCTAAAAAGTGATATTCATTCAACCTTTATTTATGCAGGTTAGTCTCATCAAGTCACGAGGACTCGTTTACAAGACCTGTTTTAAACAAACAACACAGATGAGGTACACACAGCAAACAGTCATAAAAAGCATATAAAATGAAAATTAAATAAAAGTAGTGATATAAAACAAAATTAAAAACAAGCTACATTATGAAACGGGGTAAAATAATAAAAACAGAAACCTGTCTGATAAACAGGAAGTACCACTTTTACGTCTGTACAAAGGTAACTACTAGTAAATCCTCCATTTTTAGTTATTATTAGGTTATCCAGTACTTAATGGTTAAATTAAAGGTTAATGCTTAAAGCTATTTGTGCTTTGTTTTGTGTGTTTTAAATGCTGATATAGCTATGTTGCAACTTCTGGTTGCATAAGTTTAGTCTTTGTTTGTTATGATCAGTTAAAACTACAGATTTTGTACAAAGCGTTTATCAGGTTGTGTAATGTAAATCAGAGTGTTATGTCTGTATTGCACGCCGCTAGCTTAGTGCTACTTCTTATTGTGCTGAGCTCTCTAAAATAGTTATTGAATCAAGTGATTGCTTATGTAGGTAAAGGTAGATGTTTAAAAATTTGTTAAAATACACCAGAATGCAGGAAATAGCATCTACTTTGTTCAAAATTTTCTGGGAGAGGACCCCCAGACCCCCCACCAATGCCCCGCCTTTACAAATGCTTCTGATGCAAATGGCCACTGCGTTGTTAAAGCCAAGAACCATTGTCATCACTGGGGGCTAAGCACCCCTAAAGGGCAGATTCTAGAATCGCCCCTGTACATCGGTGCGTTATTTTGATGGAAAAGCCGATGTCCGATATTTTACTTTATTGCTAATATCGACCAGTACCAATATCATGCCGATAATATCATGCATCCCTAAATATATATATATTTCATTATAAAACTTATCTCATTTTTACATGTGTAAAAGGAGAGCAAAGGCTTGCGCTGCATGGTATACTGTATCTGTAACGGGTTTGCAACCTGCGGCTCTGCAGCCACATCTTTGGTCCCTCTGCAGCGGCTCATTCAAGCTTTAACCAAAACTAACATAAAACTGAATTTCATTGACTGATATAGAAACAACAAAAAAGTAGTAGTTTTAGCTGTTTTCTTGTCATTTATTTTGCAAATACAGTACTCTAAATTGTTGCTTTATTTCTAAACTTAATTTTTTTTTCCACAATAAAAAAAAATCATATAGGTTTGCAGATGTTTTTTTTTTTTTTTTTTTTAATTAAAAAACTATTTTCCCCCTCTTGACAAGAATCTGGTCTTTTCATTTATTTTAAGTTGTAAAATAATAAAAAAAATAAAAAAATCAATAAGTGTTAAAAAAATCATTAGATATGCACAAACGTTTAAAACCTATTTTGTCTGATTTGAAGAAGGTGGGGGGGCCAACTTCACTCAGGTCCACTAAAGTCTCCTCCAACAAATGTCGAGTGGCCCACGTGCCACCAGTTGATAATCACAGTTATAGCAGGTTGTTGTGGATCTGGACACATTTAGTTTAGTGAACAAAGGTGTAAAATTGGCTCTTTTGATCATAAAGGTTGCAGACCCCTGATCTATAACATTCCCCTCCACTTGAGATGAAGTCCAAACAGTGAATTCTTGTTTGATTACCAGATTTTCCTTTTATTACTGCACATTTCCTTATTAATTCTTCATACAGAAAGTGGCTCCCACAGTGTGTGGCCTCCTTGTACTGATGAAGAATGATCTGGTCTGCGACACACCGGAGAACACGCTCAGGCCAAACGACAGTCTGGTCTATCTAACACTGGAGCACACCCCTCTATGGGCCCAGCAGCCCACACACCACTCCCAGGAGCTCTTCACCAGGTCTGCTTGTGCTCAAGACAAATGAGTTGGACTTCAGAGCATGGCACTGCCAAATCTATATTTGTTTTTACCATCTGTCACTAGTAGGTTGATGTATTTTAGGTTTTCGTACTGACAGGAACACTAAAGTGTATGCGTTTGCAATGTTGTCGCAGAGATGTGCTTCTACGGGTGTTATCCAGATCTCAGCTGGTGGTTTGTTATAAAGCCAAGGATTTGCTTCGTACAGCTCTGCAGTATTACAACGATGAGCTCAGCTGGAAACAAGGCAAGACTCAAAATAGTGCAACTTTTTACTCTTTACAAACAAAAATAATTTCTCCTTTTTTATTCAAGATTATCGTCTTTTTGTTTTGTCTGTTAATACCTTTTAAATAGAAGGTTTTTAGACTTCACGCTGACCCTGGCATACTGGTGCAGATTAATAAATTATAGGATTAATAACACGTGGACATGGAAATCACAAGTTATCCTTGCTAAATCTATTCACCAGTTTTGTTTTTCCACTGTCCTAATGTCTTTGCACTCGCAGTAAAGGTTTCAAGCCGCCGATCCCAGCTTTAGTGTATTGTTGCTGGTGTTTGCCTTTTCCTTTAAATGCCTCTCATCATCCTACTGTTCTTGACACTTCAGACTAATTTAGACTTTTCCAGTTTTGCCTGTCATCAGTCTGCTCCGATTGGTGCATTTCTTGTACTTCCTTTTCTAAACAGTGGTACAATGTGGTCTGCATAGACCATGAAGGTTACTATTCATGGTGTAAAGTATGGAAAGGTCCACAGAAGCCAACAGAGGCAATGAGATGCTTTGTCTACTGTTGCTGCTTGAAGTCTTTTGGTACTTGAAAACAACCGAAACGCTAATGCAGACCAGGGATGTCGCTTCATTTTACAGGATAATAATAGCTGACTTAAAAAAACACAACTCTTAAAACATCTTCGTCCAGAAGTGTGAGGCCCTTCAAAAGTCTCGTCAAGCTTTGGCAAGTCTGAAATGTTCAGGATTTTGAGAAGGTCCCACATAATCTAAGACTGACTGATGTGAAATGATTACAATAAATGGAGCAGAGACATCTGTAGGCACAGTCAGTTCTTAGACAAGTTGTAACCCAAATTCTTACTGGTAATGTCTTTTAGACAAATACTTTCTATTATCAGATTGTTTGTTTTAACAAAAACGTAATTTTTTTTTGCAGTGGCAGGTTGTCAGATCCAAGACCCGCAGGTTTCAGGGTGGTTGCTGGATCCTACAAATCCTTCTTCATGCTACAATGATCTTCTTTATAAGCACTGCCAAAAAGCATACACAGCGTCTTTTCCGGGTACTCATAAGGTTAGTTAAATTTCAATGTTTTTATCTTCAGTATGAAATTTATCAGTTGTCAGAGTTCATCATAATAATTTTCAGGTTTTTTTATAAATCATTTACAATTACAATTAGGGTTTTATTTCCTCCAAAATGTTTGTTTCCATCCCTAAATTGTGACACACACACAGTGAGTGCATTGCATTAAATCATTTTTCAGTTTGAATTTGCCTTAGAATAAAACTAAACTATTTTTCATTCTTAAAAAAAAAAATCTTATAACCACAGCAGCTGATCAGGAACAAAGAGAGAAGAGTTTGAAGTTTATAAAAAGAACAGCTCCAAGTTCAAAACCTTGTGGAGTTGTTTTTACGCCGTGGCTTTATTGATGCATTTTTAGTTTGCTATAATCTTTCCTCAGTGTTTCTCCTACAGGATAACAACAGAAAAAAACACACCTAAAATAATACAAGACACCTGACTTGAAAATAAGTTGGCCTACCTTTAATTCTGCTTAATAGAAGATAAAGTTTAGAGGTGGAGTAGTTTGGACAAGAAATGTAAGCCTAAAATTAACATAAATTTAGAAGTCTCGAGTGACAAACGGTACTCGATTCTAAAGATGGCATCAAAAGAGCGGCTTGCACATTGTTCAAAGGTTAAGGGTCCCAGCTCTATTCTTAATTGCCAAATTCAACTTTTTTTTTAATAATAAAATTGCGTTTTAAAAATTATATGTTCATGCACTCATGAAGTAAATTCAAACTATGAGTTAATCTTAGGAACTGTGCAAATGTTTCATGCTACTCATCTTTGGTATCACCATCTTTTTTCAGGTTTCTCAGATCATCTCAAGTCTCAACTGGCTTTACAAGCTTCATTTGAACCTCTGTGCTAAACTACAGGTAGAGGCGCACTCACACACTGCTACCTAACTCGATGTTCAGTCGATAACATGACCGTGTGTTTTCAGAGCCATCGTTTGTGGGAACTCTACTCAGAAATGGAACTGAGAATGATTCCTGTTCTGGCAGGTGAACACTACTTTGCTTTATTTCCTACAAGCCACCAAGATTTGAAATACATACAGGGTCATTAGGGTTAATTTCTTCCTGATCCAGTCAAAGTTTTGTGAAAAATAACACATTGCTCAAATCAAGCTTTGTCTGTTATAAGCCAAACTTGATTATTTGTGTGTTAAGATGGTTGCATATAGTACTCAAGGACATAGACTCATGCCAAGACTGTTAAAAAAAAGGTTTTAATGAACATAATAGAAAGCTGACGTGGCAGTTGGATGACCACAAAATGAAACTGAGACTAAATAAATAGCTGACCAGGCAAAACTCAAGCGATAACAAAGAAATACGGAAAACACAAGAACAAAAAGAAAACAGCAAAACAAGTATCTCTAACAGTTCAGGATCACAAAAGATGTTTTTTGATCCATAGTTGTGTTTTAATGGAGCTGTGATGTGGAGATTGTATCATGTTTAACAGTCACAATAAATTAGATGCACACTAACACACTGAGTATTACACACTTGACTCAAGTTATTTTAAACCATTGTGCTCATCTAAGCCAGGGCTTCTCTAACTTTTTGGGTTCAGGGACCTCTCACAGTGGAGAACAAGTTTCAGGGACCCCCCCCCCCCCCATAACCCTTATGTTTATTAAATTATTTTCTTCAGTTTGTCTCTTTAATGCAATGGAAATAATTGTGTGACATAAATACTTGAAACCTGTTCTTTAATAATGTTAATACAATTTACTGTATATACTTTTAAAACATGGATTATGTTTCACTCAAGACTAACAAAACTTTTAATTTCAATTTCCAAAAATTAGTTTTGAGAAAATTAACAGTATCAAAAACCACTTTAAAACTTTACCTACTCATATAATGAACATAAATGTGTTGCCACTTCTTCAAATTATTACAGAAAACTCTTTACATAAAACTGAACAGAATCAGAACAGCAGTAGTCAGACCAAGTAACAGGACTTTATTTATTGATTCATTTATTTATGTTTTGGCGGACCCCCAAGCTCTCATATTCCAGTTTGAAAACCACCAATCTAAGACATGCATCTTAACTTGACAGAAAATTTCAACTCCTGATCATAACATTTGTGTGTTTTTCAGCCATGGAAAGTCACCGCATCCATGTGGACGAAGACGCACTAAAGAGAACTTCAGATCTTCTTGGGGTAAGGCGGCACACGCAGACTTTCAAGGTACCGGTAAATTAAGCTAAGCTAGACTTAGCTAAGTTAGGATAAGCTAAATTAAGTAAAGATAATCTATTTTAAGTTAAATGAAGTCAAGTTAATCTAAGTTAAATTATTATGAAATAAGTTAGGCCGAGGTAGATTAATTTAAACAAAGTTAAAGTCAACAAAGTGAAATAAAACTAGGTTAAATCGGAGAAGGTAAAATAAGATGTTAAGTTTAATTATGGTAGTGTTAACACACACACACACACACACAAAAACGTTAGTCTAACTTAAAATACCTTTTTTATGGTGTGATTTTATTCATTGTTTATTATAAACTTATTAGAGTTTATAATAATCAATTAAATATGATTTTCTATTTTATGTAAATTCAATAAACCATAAAGTTCTCCTCTATTCTATTCTATTCTATTCTATTCTATTCTATTCTATTCTATTCTATTCTATTCTATTCTATCCTCTTAATGCTGCACGTAAAACCTTATATATCCAGTCTTGTTTATTTTGAGCAGGATAGCTTGTGTAACAATATTTCAAGTGGTTTTTGGATAACAACCTTCTAATGTCATTGTGTATTTTATCATTTTTATTATCATCCAGTAAAGGTTTAACAATGGATTAAAAACTTTATATAGAAGTATTTTCTTCTCAGTTTGACAAACACATTATTAAAGATCATGTTATGCAGTTGATGCATGCATATCCTTTAGTAACAACATTGTCTAACTTTAAGTTGTGTTTAGGATAATTTAAAGTTAAATTCAGTCCTGGTGTGAACTCATAGTTAAACATTCGTTGAAGAGAAAAATGTTTCAAATGTCAAGTTTTCATTTCACAGAAAATACTCCTCAAACTTTTTGTTTTCTATACAAAACATTTAGAGTCTTCTCCAATGTATTTATTTTTTCATTCCTGCCTGATTGAGTTTCAGTCTGGCTGCTGAGGCCCAGAGCTGCTCTATGAATACAAAGAATAAACGAAATCTAAACTGGAGAGCCCTCTGGGGGAGGGGGTGAAAAATAAACTCAAACTGATGAAACAGAATAATATCTCTCTTTTTCTTTTGGGTAGTCATATAGTGAGTGGATATTCTCCAGGAACCTGTCCTGATTACATGCAGATAAAAATGAAGTTTGGATGAGTTTTCCGTCACCCAGACATAGTGATTCATATCTGTAGGATTCAAGCACACGCCCATTTACAGCTGCTGGGAGCACCAGCAGAGTGTTGTTGTGGAGACCATTATGGAATCCTGCCAAGTTACTATAAATAGGATGGATAGTCTTGATATTTCATTTTGCTGCATGAAATAACGCCTGCAACTGCCAACACACATACTGAGGTTTCTGCATCAAAGCTTTGTGTGTTCAAACTTGTCTTTTTGTAAAGCAGAGTATCGGTGAGTGCAGCCACGCATGTCTCCACGCTGTCGTGTTGGGTTTTTACTTTATCTGAGCTGTCAAGTTCACCTGTCTGTGCATCAAGCGGAGTGTCTCTATCCTGTCAGGCTGTGTCTTACAGACATGCTCACATGCTGTTTTGTCCCAGACACAAAAAAGTAAAATTCAGAACAACAGATATTGCTGTAAAATACCTTCTGTTTTTAAATGGCCTTTTCAGATCAGACTGCAACTCATAAAAATATCTAGCTCATTGGGATTCAAGGAGAGCATCCACATTTTGCTGTAACAAATTGTAAAATACAAAAACTTATAATGTTGCCATATATCTGCTAAACACTGAGCTAAAAGGTGATGAGACAGTCCAAAATTTGCTCTGGGCCATGATGGATGTCTTCTAAATAGCCTCACCTGTAAGCAGCTAACCTGTCCCACTCTAGGGCAAGAGTCTGGGTGTCATTCTCTAAACAATACATTATCTTCAATCCCATATCAGTAACATCACTCGTTCAGCCTACAAACCGGATTCCAAAAAAGTTGGGACACTGAACAAATTGTGAATAAAAATTGAATGCAATGATGTGGAGATGGCAAATGTCAATATTTAATTTGTAATAGAACATAGATGACAGATCAAAAGTTTACTCTGAGTTAATGTAACATTTTAAAGGAAAAATATGTTGACTCAAAATTTCAGTGTCAAAAAAACCCCCAAAAGTTGGGACAAGTAGCAATAAGTGGCGGGAAAAAGGAAATTGAGCATATAACGAACAGC
>JARVGS010000001.1:13444017-13455165 GCA_031762315.1 Hypsolebias antenori | reverse complement strand
TTCATGTAAAATGTAGTGGAGTAAAAGTAAAAGTACCCACATTTAATTATACTTAAGTAAAGTACAGATACATGAAAAATGTACATAAATACAGTAACAAAGTACTTGTACTTAGTTACATCCCACCACTGCACAAGACCTGGACAACAGCTCATAACCTGTATATTAAAACACACCTGCTAACTTGAACATCACCGGATTCCAAAAATGTCGCTTAAGGAACTGTATGGTTAAAATAAAAATGAAATAAATAAATAAAATTACATAGATAGATAGATAGATAGATAGATAGGCTGTTTATATCCTATGTGAGAGATAGTTGTGCATGGCAGAATTTACAAATTTTGCTCCCATAAAATACAAATGCTTTTTTTTCCTGAGTTGTAAAAAAACAAAAAACTTTATTCACACACCTAATTTATGCTTTTAACAACCTATATTCCAAAAAACACAACATTTTGATTCATAAGCACTTTTTCACCAGCAAAATGTGGAAATGACAAACTCATTCTTTAAAGTAAAAGGTTTATTACGTTTTATTTAATAATAAAATGAAGAATTTAGTTTTGCTGAAAGTTTCATGTCAATCTAAAACTAGTTCAATCAGGATGAGTGAATTCCAAAAGTGAGCATTCAGAGAGTGAGCCCCGTTCTGTTGCAGTGCTTGCATTTCTATAGACGCGGACAAGATTCGAGTTGTGATCGCACAGCTCTGTTCCAATGAACGTCTTGGCTGAAGTGTGAGTCGACAGCTCGAGACTGGAATCATCCAGGGCACTCTCTGCCACGTGTCCGGGGACTTTCCCCTGCGCGAGAATGAGAAACCAGGTTCTCCGTTTGTAGCCCAGAGTGCAAACCTTCTGAATGCCCGGATGGATGTGAGTGGTGACGTCAGTACGTTTATACACGGCCAACACCAACAAACATTGACTAACGGTGTTGTACAACTTCGTGTGGTCTTTAATATCAGCGCTGTAAAAATAAATAAATAAAAAAAAAATCGTGTAGCTAAAACAAGATAAAATGTAGTTTGTCCGAAAACACACCTAAAGTTAGTTTTAAACCGTGAGGCATTATGGGAAATTTAAGGAGACCACAAATTAAATGCAGCGTGTTTTTATCAAGAGGAAAAATGACTCAAATGGAGCAATGGAGGTTTTATTGACACATATTATTATCAGTATTTACGTTTCTTCATTTCTGCCACTTTCATAGCCCAGCATGAGCGATCAGTCGCTATCAGTAAGAGATATTTCACTGTATTTTTTTTAAATGTGGATCTTTAAACGCTTTATGATTATTGATTGTGAATTACCTAAAAAAACGAATGAGCAAAATTCCCACGAACATTCGATGTTACCAAACGACAGTTCAAAGAGAGGAAATGTTTTTAATTATTTGGCGAAAAGTCACGTGTCTGTGCTGTGACGCGTTATATCCCAGCATGCACTGCTGTCCTCTAAATCACGAGAGATTTATTTTACACTTTATTACATTGTTGTTAACCGAAGCTTATTTTCAGAATTTATCTTAATTATTTTTATGTTTATTACAGTATTTAAGCGTTTAAATATTTTATTTAGGTACCGTGACTGAAAATGGTTACGTATTGTTTGGTGTTATAAAACGGCTGACCTGTAAGCACTTCCTGTTGTGGGAGGAAGCTCACGGTGGAGATCACGCACGGAGTGCTCGTCACTCAACCAATCATCTCCGGGAAGGTCTGAGACAAGAGCCAATGGCTGCCCTTGCAGGGCATCACCTGACTCGGGTGAGCGAGCGAACAGAAAGCAATGGTCCATCACGTGCAGCGTACACCGCAGGAGAAGCCAGGCGGAGCAGAATAGCCCCCCCTGGTGGATGCGGCGCACGTGGGCTTGGAATCACTCGCGGCTGGCGGATTGAGTGCGATGTGTGAGGTGGAGCACCGCTCCAGAACCCAATTCAGACTACTCTCCTCCCACAACAATTTTTTTTTATTATTTTTTTTATACATGATACAAATTAATATATATTAATTATATATAAATTATCATGAATTTATATACAAAGTATAATGTAATGTGTATTTTATAGTAATTTTTTTCAAGTCATATTAAAGAAGTACATTACAATAAATACACAAGTTGTTACAGACATGCAACCAAATTGAAATTTCTATGATATATATTATAAAAATATAAATATCAACAAAATAATGATCAAAATAGTCATGTCCTCTGGAAGCCATATACCTGTAATGTTCCTAAGAGCTCTAGCTTGAATCAGTTTAATTCAAGTACTTGGATTTGGGTTGATTGTCCAGGAAAACAAAGAGAGTGGTTAAGAGATGAAGAAGAAGAAAGTCCAGACAGGAAGGAGTGGATGGAGAAAAGTTTCAGGAGTGATTTGCTATAAAAGGGTGTTGTCAGCAAAGGAAAAGTTTACAAGACAGTGGTGAGACCTGTGGTGTAGTCTACATTTATGTAGCGGGTATACTGATGGTGTGCTTAGAAACCAAAGTACTTTGTACACCCATTAGTACAATGTAATTGTTCATTTATTACTGAACATTTTAAAATTTCTCTGATGCTTATAGTACAACAAACTTTGTACAACCGTTGGCTTTGTATTAATAACATGTTACAGAATTTAAAAAACAGTATTAAAGTAAAACATGTTCAAGTATCAATTAGTAAGTACAGAAGTATTAATTGTACAAAACACAGGTTGAACCAACTCAATGTGTCTATAAAATGTTCCAGATGTGCTGACAATGACACAAGCCCATGTCACGTATCATTCAATGATACGTGACATTGAATGGGCACAAGTCCATGTGCCCAATGACATGGACTTGTGTCATTGGGCACTTTTAAGTGGGTATACTGAAATTCCCTAGATTTTCTAGTGGATATACTCTGTATAGCCACGTATCACATAGATTACACCACTGGGTGAGACCAGCTACGTTGTATGGTCTGGAGACAGTGGCATTGACCAGAAGACAGGAGAAAGAACTGGAAGTGGCAGATATGAAGATGTTGGGGTTCTTAGGAGTGACAAGGATGGATAAGATTAGGAATGAGGTCATCAGAGGTACAGGACTGGGAGATAGCCTTAATTACCAAACAGCATTGAGTGACAGGTTCATAAATAATAGACCATTTTATAAATGATCTCTCCAGTCTGCCACATTATTATAATTATTATTTTTTCGAACGGACAATAAAAAGTAAAACCAACGAAAGAGAAAGAAAATAGGCATGCCAATTGGCGTGCAATTTTACACAATTTGTTCGAAAAGGAGCAGGAAGATAAAGATCTTATGCTTTCCTGCCTGTCATTCACATCAATATACAATCATTTTAGTTTCCCCACACCAAATAGCCATTATAATACTCCTCTCCCACATTCAGTTATGATGCTTAAACCTCCCATTCTCATCGCTGAATGTACAATTATTTATACATTATTAATATCAACAATAGCAGTTTTGGTGTTTGAAACACTCATCCTTTCTAGTTTAGAGTTTACTTTGCAGATCTGTGGTTTCCAGTAAAATTTATCATCCAGAATGACACCCAGAAATTTGATTTTGTCGACTCGTTCAAAATCAAAACTGTCAATAATTATTTTGATTACATTGTTTTCATGATTATTGTGGTTTCCAAATATTCTGAATTTTGGTTTATCTAAATTTAGTTTTTTTTTTCTTTTCATTTCTGTTGTGACCACCTCAGAGAGTTATGTTAGAGATATGTTCAACATGTTAATAACATATGTGGTCAATCAAACATGCCAACACCTGGTTTAGAGGATATTGATGACAAATGATAAAGTTAGGAGCAAGAAAATGTTTTTTTTTTTATTTTATTTGCAATATTGAAAAAATATATAATTGCACATTGCACGTTTTTCTAGTAATGTGCAGTCCTAGGTTATGGTTAAAAATAAGATTATTAATAGAAATGGGATATAAAAAATACAAACAAAGGACAAGTATAAAAATCAGGAAGAACATATTTCCCTTTCAGCAGTTTACGTTTTCTTTTGACATCAGAACAATAATGACTTTATACAGAATCAAAATTGTGTAGACAACATGAAAAACCTGCTTTAAGAAGCTCGAATTAAAAAAAAAAGCATGACTTCAGTATTCATTCAGCCTTTATTTATACAAGTTAATTCCATTGAGTCTCGAGGACTCATTTACAAGAGACCTGATTTTAACAAAGAGTTATGACAACAATGGACAACAAAATGTGTTGTGATGTGTACAAATTTAAATTTTACTGATTGACTCATTTTACTAATTTTAAGTATGTACTGGTTTAAATTTGCCTTTTCGATACATCTTTTTGTCTAAACACGTCCAGGAGTGTGAACGAAGCGCATTTAACCGTGAATTCATGGGGCGAAAGGGGAGGAGACAATTTATTTTCTCGAACGTGATTGGTTGAATTTTAAGTCCAGGCTTTTACGTAAAGACGTAAAGCGTCACTGCTCCTACGTGATTACGCACATTCAGTTTGGATAGTAGGCGCGGGAAGTTATCAGGCTGGAAAATTGTCGCACAAATTACGAACATTTTGAACTAAAAACCGTAAGTATTGCCTTAAAGCCGTACGAATGAAAGCGAGAAGAATTCCTAAACCTACTAGGAAAACATTTAGCAGTTCTTAACAGACTAATAATAGCTTACAGCAACCGCTAGTAAGCTAGTCAAGACGAAACGTTTCTACAATTTTTTTGCTTTGTTTCGTTTTGTTTTTTGAATGTCCAGAGGACCAGACTTAGCTTTTTTAGATTTATTTACAAACATTTCCCCAAAGAAATAAACTGAGATCTTGTCAGTTCATTCAGAAACATTGTTCTCTATGAAATCTGCGTAAAGTTAACTTGTTGTTTGTGTCTTTTTATGCTACCTTTAGTTTATAACTTCCATTCTGCTGCTTCTGTTTCTCTACCATTCTGATACTTTTAGCTACAGTTTTGATACTTTTTTGATACTTTTAGCTACCATTCTGTAACAATAAGCTACCGGTACTATCCTGCAACTTTTACCTATCATTCTGATACTTTTACATACCTTTCTGATACCTTTAGCCACTATTCTGATACTTTTAACTATCATTCTGATACTTTTAGCTGCTATTCTTATACTTGTAGCTACTATTCTGATATTTTAGCTACCATTCGGATACATTTAGCTAGCATTCTGATACATTTAGCTACCATTCTGATACTTTTAGCTACCGTTCTGCTATGTTAAGCTACCATTCTGCTACATTAAGCTACCATCCTGCAACTTTTACCTACCATTCTGATACTTTTAGCTATCATTCTGATACTTTTAGCTACCATTCTGATACATTTAGCGACTATTCTGATCTTTTTAACTATCATTCTGATACTTTTAGCTACCATTCTGATACTTTTAGCTACAATTCTGATATTTTAGCTACCATTCTGTTACTTTTAGCTAGCATTCTGATACTTTACCTACCATTCTGCTACTTTTAGCTTCCATTCTGATACTTTTAGCAACCATTCTGATACCTTTAGCGACTATTCTGATCCTTTTAACTATCATCCTGATACTTTTAACTACCATTCTGATACTTTTAGCTACGATTCTGATATTTTAGCTACCATTCTGTTACTTTTAGCTAGCATTCTGATACTTTACCTACCATTCTGCTACTTTTAGATACCATTCTGATGCTTTTAGCTACCATTCTGGTACTTTTAGCTACCATTCTGATAATTATAGCTTTCATTCTGATACTTTTAGCTACAGTTCTGATACTTTTAGCTACAGTTCTAATACTTTTAGCTACTGTTCTGATATGCTGGTGAAGATTATCAGTCATCCAGGACATGATAAATTCAAAAAAGTTCAATACAAAAACAATCATGTTCTGATATTTTAACGACCATTCTGATACATTTAGTTACTATTCTGATACTTTTAACTATCATTCTGATACTTTTTTGCTACCATTCTGATACGTTTAACCATCATTCTGATACTTTTAACTATCATTCTGATACTTTTAACTATCATTCTGTTACTTTTAACTATCATTCTGATACTTTTAACTATCATTCTGATACTTTTTGCTACCATTCTGATACTTTTAACCATCATTCTGATACTTTTAACTATCATTCTGATACTTTTAACTATCATTCTGATACTTTTTGCTACCATTCTGATACTTTTAGCTATCATTCACCTACATTTAGTTACTATTCTGATACTTTTATCTACCATTCTGATGCTTTTAGCTATCATTCAGGTACATTTAGTTACTACTTTGTAGTCTGATACTTTTATCTACCATTCTGATACTTTTAACTACTGTTCTGATACTTTAACTACCATTCTGATACTTTTTAACTATCATTCTGATACTTTTTGCTACCATTCTGATACTTTTAGCTATCATTCAGCTACATTTAGTTACTATTCTGATAGTTTTTGCTACCATTCTGATACTTTTAGCTCCCATTCTGATACTTTAGCTCCCATTCTGATACTTTAGCTACCATTCTGATATTTTAGCTATCATTCTGATCGTTTTGGCTACCATTTTCATATTTGTAGCTCCCATTCTGATACTTCTGTTGTTTCTGTTGGCAAAGCATTTCCTGCTGACACAATCACATTCATTTCGTGAAAGCAGAGTGGTTTCTCCTGCGTCTTACCTGTGGGTCTCATGTAATACGCCTCTATGTCAGCCATGTCCGTGTGCAGAGCACAGTCCAGATAACTCTGGATAACTTTCCTGCTGTAGTAGTAGCGTGCGCCCATGAGAATGAGGGGCGCACAGCAGGTCAGCGTGACAGATTTGGTCACGAAAAAGCACATTACTATGGAGAAATGGAAGAAAAGTAAACGAAACCTGTCAGAAGAGAGAACCACATGTTTGATTTTTGGCAAAGTTTGAACCCAGCAGACAGAAGAACAAAGGCACAAACAATACGACAATACGAGTCCTTACAGAAAACACAGCACTAGAAATATTAGCTTTAACGTTTATCTCTCAGTCATTACTTCACACCAGGTTTGACCACAGCTGCTTGCACAGAGTCTCAGGAGTCACTGGAGCACAGCTACGAGGTGACGAGGACTGTTTCTTGATATATACTGACCATGTTGTGAACGCTGATGCTTTGAAGATGGTCTTAGCCAAGATGGTGTTCGTCTTTATTTGCAGTCTTTTTATTTAAAATTTGAATGATGTGGTGGTCTGATTCCTGCGCTGGTTGTTTATATTTACGCATACGATGATAACATGTACAGATATGAGTCGGTACTGCTCAAATACACTGACAAACATGGCTGCTTGTTCAACAACAAAGTGCATTAAAGCTGGAATCAGGTGATCTATACATGTGTGAGAAAGACCCCCTGCCTTAACACATGCATGCTCCCCGGTGGTTAATAACTCTCAGCTTGGTCCCCAGGCCCCTAAGAGCACATAAGTTGAAAGTTAAAAAAAAAATATATATGACAAAGGTTGAAAGGTGTGTTACTACAGTGTTCATTTTTGGTGCCTAAAAAGTAATTTTCCATGGTTACCTGAACACAACATGGCACTTTCCCCAACTTCATCAAGTCTTAACGATGTGCTCACTGCAAATGAGGGATGGGCTTAACCGAAAGAGGGCCCCAAGGTGAAAATATGCTTTGAGCCCTTTGTAATGAGTCTCGGAGAAAACTTCGGGGGATCCTTGGAGCACGGTACATTTTAAGAAACAGTCGTCATCACCCCCACAGCTGGCTCCAATAACTTTCCAACACATCAAAGTTCATGCTCAATAATCCAGGTAAATAATCCAACAAAGTTCAGTCCGGTCATCTGGACTTTTTTTTTTTTTTTTTTGAGACTTTGTCCTTCATCCAAAGGACTTCATCAGTCCGAGGAGCCACAATAAACTTAGTCCGACAAGCAGCACACTCCAACCAGTTTACTGGTGATAAGATGGTTTCTGGAGATGGTCTTTGCCCCGTCGACTCCTCTGTGGCAGCCATAGCCAAAGTGGTTCAAAACATCAATAATCCAGGAAGAAAATCCAACAAATCACCATCAAACCGTGCTGCTTGTGAGGCTGAGTTTGTTGTGGCTCTTCGGACTGATGAAGTCCTTTGGATGAAGGACAAAACGTCTCAACAACAACAAAAAAAAGAAACGTTCCAGATGACCTGACTGAACTGTGTTGAACTTTTCAACACCGTCACTGTTGTGGTCAGAAACTGTCGTGAAATTAAAAAAAAAAAATTTAAAAATTGATTTTCTCCAAGCGCCTGGTTTTCAGCTCGCGGCTCTCGATTCAGTTGTGTCGCGTACAAAACGTTTGATCAAGAAACGCTGGGGGTACTTTTCACGCAAACCAAAATTCAATGGACTGTGGCGTAAACATCAAGTGCAACAGACAAAAACTTTTTTTTTTTTTTGCAAAGATGCTAGTGGTGGCGTTATTAGTCAGGTGCGACGCTAGGGGGCGCAAACTGGAGCAAGCGGAATGGAGATTGCGCATCGTGCAAGTTTCTCCTCAGACCTCCAGAGAGATGACTTCTCATTCTGAAGCTCGTACGGAACCTCTAAAAGGAGACATTTGAACCCTTCTGATATTAAAAAAAACAACAACAAAAAAAAACGAACGACTTTTAATTTGAAAAGCATCCAAAGAGCCAGATCAATGGATAACAGCAGCGTCAGCGCAAAGTGCGCGCCGCATGTGCGTTTTTTTTTCTTTTCTTGGTACGTGCGCGCACCCTGTGGGACAATCTTGAAACTGAGTCACTCCTTCAGTCTCCCCCCACCCCCACCCCACACACCCGGCATCACATCAGCAGCATGCAGCATTCGCCCTGTGCCTTTTGTTGCGCGCGCCGGCTGAAAAGACGCGTAAAGCCGCAACAGATTTCATTTGAACCGAGCGGGACATTAAAAAGTGCAGATAAATTCCCAAGTGGGAATAAAAGCGCCCTGCTGGGGGTGATGCAGCCTCACCTGTCAGGAGAGCATATACAAACTGCGTCCTGGGCCGCTGCCAGATCCCCCTGAACGCGGTGTTGGGTATCCGCTCCATTATCCCCTCGTGAAAGATGCGCAGCGCCTCCTTTTCGTCCGCGCGCTCGAACTCGCGGATCAAAAGCGCATCTTTGCCCGCGTCCTTCGCCTCCAGCTCCGCGCCGGCGGCGGGCGGAGAGCTCCACATCATCGGCTCTCTTTTGGTCCCGGCGGCGGGCAGAGCGTCGTGTTCGTCCGCAACAATCTTGGTCTCGCAAACCATTTTGGGAGACGAACAATGCATGCAACTACAGTTCAGAGCGGGGGGGCGGGGGGTTGGAGGTGAGGGGTTGGAGAAGAAAAAAAGCTGGATTAATTAGTGAAACAGGGTTCAGGTTCTCCCCCTTTTAAAAAAAAAACAAGAAAAACAAAAAAAACAGCAAAATGATGGTGAGGATGGTGATGATGAGGATGGTGGTGGTGGTGGTGGGGATAAGACGAAAAAGGGGGGGAGGGTGTTCTGCTGCAACCCTGAGAGTTTCTGGAAACCGAGACTTGCCGGTGCTGCTCAGGCGGTATTTATAGGCGAGCAGGGCAGTGCTGAGGGGGGGCTGGGGGAGGTCCTCCCGCCGCTCACGTTGGGGTGGGGGCGGGGTCTGAGCTGCTCATGTGTGCCGGTTAGGTGTGCTTTGAGACATAAGATGCGCGAGGAAGTGTTCTGAAACTCCTAGATGGATTCAGAGATGTTAAAACAAAAGTCTGAGTGAAATCATGACGAGATGAAAAGCAAATGAAGGAATGCATATCACCCGCCATCTTTTGTGTCAACGTTATCATTCATTCAACCTTTATTTAGACATGATGAGCCTCGAGGACCCTTTTACAAGAGAGACCTGGTTTTAATAAACAACAATAGACAGTCATAAAAGATGAGTACAGATTAATTTTTTTTAACAAGTGAAAATAAAATGGTAATTAAAAAAATAAAAACAAACAGCTGGTTGTAAGGTGCAGAGTTGAAGCTGTTTGGGTCAAGTCTTGAGAACAAAGTGTTCGGTTAACTGGCTGACATGTCAGCTCATGTTGTTGTGGATTACTCTCGGCTACTGCCACTGCAACTTTTAGCTGTTAAACTGACTGAGTGGACATCTTTCTGTCAGCTCATTTTGACTACAGCTGTGGTGGCCATCTTGAATCAGGTTATTTACGTCCAGCGACAACTTCCTGGAAGTTTCATTAAAATCCAAGCCGTGGTTCGAAAGATATTTTGCTAACAAACAAACAGGTGATTTGAATAGTTAAAATTTTAAACAACAATGTTGCAATCGGTTAGTGCTTAGAGTATGTGTTGGGGATGACTCTCAGCTACTACCACATATTTTAGCTAGGTATCCCGATGGAGTTGTAGCCGCCTTTGTGTTTTAGCACTTGCAGACATTTTGAATCTGTTTTACTCATCAGTTGTAAACGTGCATCCACTAATACTCTGCCAATTTAATCAGAATCTGTCCACTGGTGAATGGGATGTTTTGCTAACAGATCTGAGGGGTTGGGACTCATTCAGGGGGCTGTATGTGTGTCTGATAGCTCTGCTGCACTGCAGTGACCCCCCCATGCCTTCACTGGTTCTGTCAGACATCACTCCCCGCGGGGATTGAACATGTGGACCCATCTGAGACCAGGACCAGTACCAGTCTGCAGCTGGTCCCACTGATCCCCTCCAGCTGAGTTTAAACCAGTGCTGCTGATGATGCAGCGGCTCCTTTGTTGTCCTCCATCACACCCTGCCCTCCTACTTAATGAAGCAGCATCATGTTTATGTATGGTTTATGATATAATTACAGTAAATAAAGGTACATCCAACAGAAAGTAGTGAAGATGCAGAGAATCCAGTTTTGTGTACTCGGTGCCCTGCGGTGCTTCTCTGCTGGCAGCCTCTGCAGTCGCATAAAGCAGAACTAGTTTGAACCGGATCAGAACTAGTTTGCTATCGATAAGGCTGCTGCTGCATCCACACCCCGTCCCCTCCTCCTCGTGGTCTCCTCCTCCCGGTTAGGAGGAGGAGGAGCAGGCAGATGTCCCGCAGCGCCTCCGACTCCTCATGTTCTCAGCTCGGACATTAAATATGGAAGCAGGAAAGTCT
>JARVGS010000001.1:13106416-13118515 GCA_031762315.1 Hypsolebias antenori | reverse complement strand
CAGACAAGCCAAGAACGCCTGCCAGGTCAGAAAAAAAAAAAGGTCTGGAAATGGAAGTGATGAGGTTTCTTTCCAGCAGCACCAGTTTGTGCCACAGCACAACGATACGAACCAGTAAAAAGGACTTCATGGAAAGTGACGTCACTCTTCCACTTAAAAAAAAAAGACTAAAAGTTTTGTAGAGTTTCTGCGTGTGTGTTGCAGACAGATGTTTTATCACCACTCGCTTTACAGTAATTTTCAGTGACTCTTCACTCTTTGTCCCGTGAGTTGTGTGTGTGTGTGTGTGTGATTTTTCTCGTTTTACATGCCTTTGGTTAATGTTCAGGAAAAAAAAAAAAACATACTTGACATTATTGTCAGCCCAGTCCCATCAGAAAACATGTAAGAGGACGTTCAATTCTCCATAACTTCGATTGTTCCAGTTGATGATAAGAAAAACTGAAACACGTGGAGTGGGTCTTGAATAGTGAAAATATGGCAAAGTTTATTTTACATTGTAAAGTGAACATTTTTATATTCACACAGTGAAACTTAAGCCATGCCGACAATAACCCAGTGGGCTGCGACTGCTGGAAACAAGTTTGTGACCATGTCCTTCCAGAGCCTTGTCGCGTACATTTTGAACAGGTTCAAAATGTGGTTCAATAAACGAGTCATCAATTGGTTTCTGGCATCTAAAACACTTCTAAATCTAGATTTGTCAATTCTAGACCTGTTTTGTGACACCTGCCGAGAGCTCTCTGACATAAACCGTGCGACAGCCTCAAATGTCCAAGTTAAAAATCACACCAGTGTACAGCTGTCCCTCGCTACTTCGCGGTTTGCAGACTCACTCTTTTGCGGTTTTTCAAAGTAAGAGTGGACATGACACACAATTGGCTGATTGATGGACGAGCCACGTGAGTGGCATGGGTTGTCTATTTAAAATTAATTATTTTAAATTATTTAGCATCTGCTGCACCTGCGTGCAGCCCACAGGTGCAAGGAGAAGCTCCCTCTGCTCTATGCCACCTGCGGCTCTCTGCCACCCACACATTTTTGGTAGTGAAACTTGGACTTGGACTATTGTATCCCTACTTTGTGGTTTTAAACTTACCACGATGGGCGTAGTCCCCTAAACCCCCCGTGATAAATGATAAATCTTGTTGTGTAAAACACAGCTACATGGCTGGTTGGTTGCTTGGTCACAGATGCTCAGAATTCAGTGACTGATTTTTATTTTTATTTTCTCACAGTTTTCCCTTGCCAGCTAGTCACCAGCAGTCACAGCTCAGGGAGATACTACCCAAGCTACATTACTGTGAATATTTTTAAACAGGTATTTTTCTTTAATTTTGACCAGTACTTCTATCTGTACAAATAGAAGAAAATCCAGTAAATATGCTGAAGCAGCCCTGCCACCAGGTGGCGATCATGTCAACTTTAACAACACATCAAGGTACAAATGAAGAATATTCTGAGCATGACTTAAAATGTTTACAACATATTTGAGGCTTGATCTTTAAGCAAAACAACGATGTCACAATCTAGTTTTGCTTTGCGTATTGCACATAAACTTCACCAACTGAGCGGTTATGAGTTACAGTATTTTATTTATTTTCTTTTCATGCCTGACTCCTTACATGTTGACATTATGTTTGTTAAACTTTAAACTTTGCTTTCATGTTAAAAAAATTAGATATCAAAAAGTAAGGATGGGTTCGGAAGAAACTTAAGCCATGCTCAAATGTTCTTCTTTTGTATTTTTATGTTGATGATTTCAATACTGCCACCTACTGGCCCAACATGGTATTGCAGCAATTTTATTTTTTCAATTTTTTAATTTGCCAATGGAGGCAATAACAACCATTAAACTAGAAGGGTAGGGGTTTAGCTGCATTTTGGTAGACAGGTGAGAAATTAAGCAACAACATATAATTCATAAGCATGTATTGGGCTTAAGCTGTGGCCCGTTATAACCATTACACGTCTTGTCAGAAGACTGTTGAGTAACTTGGCGTCTGAATGAGAAGTGGCGCTGCAAAGAGAGCAATATGTTTCTAGTCCTGATCAAGTGGCCATGTTTGATTTTAGTTCATGTGCTTTCACCATAGAAAGAAACACTAAAAAATAAACCTCTTAATTGTAGCATCTTAATACCTGTTTGGTGTCCAGCTGTAGTTTCTTTGTAAAATCTTCTCATTTGGTTGTGTTTGTGTCTGAACCAGTATGTGGAAAGACCTGGACCAACGGTGCAAACTCACATATCTAAAAGCTTAACATTAAAGAAAATGAAAAGAAAGAGGGGAGCGAGAAAGCTGGTTGGAGTCGTCTGAAGCCTTTAGAGAAAAAGCTTTGGAGGCGTTACGCAAAGTGAGCTGACGACCTCTGAACCCAGGTTAAGTTTGATTCGCGGATCTCACCGCTTCTACAAGAGACTCTAAATCAAACTCTGAGAGAGTTTGCACAGAAACATATCAGGAATTCTTTCGAACCAAATCTCAGTCCAGAGATTTTTGTTGTGCGTCTTTGTTTAGGACGAAAGCTGCAGCTGTAGGTGGTGAACAGTTAAATTGCTTCACAGAAAATTCTTCTGCAGCATATCTGGATTTGGTTCATGACTTGACAACATTTCAGGTTTTATTTGTTTTATGCACTGGTTTTCTTCAGCTTACGGAAATTTTTTTTTTTATATTGTTTCCTGTTCTTTATCACTGGTCACATTCAGTTTCGACTCACCCGTTCACAGACAAACTATTTCCTCAGCTTGTCCTTCATTGAAAGCACTTTATGTTAATTTTTTTTAACCTGCTCATCTGTTTCTCTTTTCTTCCCACTTTGAAGTCATTTGTTTTGTCGGCTTTAGCCGAAGTCAGGGTTTAGCTAAAAGAAAGTGATTTTTAGAGTAACTCAGTTCATCAGTACATTTTTTTCTTGTTTTTTATTTTATTTGAAGCTTGATCAATCTCTCTGTGTTCACAAAAAAAGGACAAGAGGAAGCAAAGATTATCTGTTTCTTTTTTTACTTCTAATAAGATGAAATTTCTTCAGTTTCCCTTCTGGGGCACCGGGCCACAGAAACTCCAAATCACCTACAAAAACCTGCAATTTGAAACAGTTTGCCCTCAATTTTTGAGCATGTCATGCGAGTTATTCTCCTCTTTTCTCTCTTGTTTGTTTTCTCATGGCTCTTTTCATTTTTCCCGACTGTGATTTTTTCCCCTTTAATTTTCCCAGCCTCCTTTTCTCCGATACTAGCTGAAGGTGGTTCAAGGCGTTCTAAAAGAAAAAGAAAAATCCGTCACCCAGTCATGACATCAATTTGTAAACCGTGTAGAGGCCAGGCAGCTCGTTAAGTTTCTTGGTGCAGTTAAATTTCCAGAGGAGCACACTGAACGAGTCTGACCTCAGTTTGGGAGCTTGCGGGGCCTTTTTGCACCCGTGTAGCAGCTTGTAGCTGATAATTTCTTCTTGTTGTGCTCAGTGCTGCAAAAAACGGACTCGGAGCTCTTTGCAGTGGTACAGCTGTGCTCTTGTTTTATTTTCTATAAGCACCATCCATAATTCACCGTGACATTAAATATTGAGCCGTGAAATAGAGCTGAGAGGTTGGGAGACCTGCTTTTCATGTAAGGCCGGTTTACTCTGAGAGAAATCATTTGTTTGGCCTCTCATCCATTTTGTACGACGGAGTATTAGGGCCACGCTAAGAAAAAAATTACAAGAAAAAAGTCATAAAATTACGAGAATAAAGTCGTACGACAATAAAGTCATAATTTACGAGAATAAAGTTGTAGTATTATGAGAATAAAGTCATAATAATACAATAATAATGTTGTAATATGAGAACTCCGACACGACAAATCAGAACTGCAGTAAAATGATGAATATTGAGCATCTTGATAAGTTATACTTTGGTATTGGGTTTACAAATAAGGAACTACTTCATCTGTTAGCACATCAGCATCAGATTATTATCAGTATCAGGACTTTGAAGTGATTGTGAAAACGACTATGTCTGTTTCGAAGAAAGAACCACACGGATTTGGAAGATATTGCTTTTTTGTGGAAAAGGAGCTTTAACTGTTGAAGCTGTTTTTCTAATTAAAAACAACTTCATTCTGGTAATATTATGACTTTATTGTTGTATGAATTTATTCTGGTAATACTATGACTTTATTCTCGTAATTTCTCATAATGTACAGTAATTATTTATTCTTAGTATGGCCCTAAAACTCTGTTGTAATTTTGCCTAATTTTAAAATAATGGCTCAAATACTTTTATAGTAGGGTTCTATGGAAAGAGTATAAACAATATCTATTGCACACAGTTCTTTTGAATAACCCCAGTTTGGAGGAACAGAGTTAAATTTTGATACAAATGATAAGCTAACAGCTAGCTTGAACATGGCCCACAAGCGGCTTCCTACCGTCTTAATGCAACTTTATTTTCTAATGTTTCCTAGCGGTTAACATGAACATTACTTGATAAATTTTCAAACCACCGTCAGTTTTGTTTTAAGGTTATTTGCTAGTACAAGTAACAGCTGTTGCTACCTAGCTAGCTAGCACTTCCTGTGCAGCCTGTAGCATTTCCAACTGGACTATCCAAAGATTACTACCATCATATCTGTGTATGTAATGTGAAACTGACAACGTGAAGGTTTCTGAAGTAGAATTCAAGTAAACCACTGAAACCTTTTACAAAGGGCTTAATTTGTAAACTGATCACTGCTGGAACGCTTATAGCAGATGGACCAGTGGGGGTGGTGGGTGTCTTGGAGTCCTCCCTCAGAAAATTTTGAATAAAGTAGATGTGATTTCCTGCATTTTGGTGTATTTTAGCGAGTTAACGTTTACCTA
The DNA here is from genome assembly GCA_031762315.1 of Hypsolebias antenori. Taxonomy (NCBI): domain Eukaryota; kingdom Metazoa; phylum Chordata; class Actinopteri; order Cyprinodontiformes; family Rivulidae; genus Hypsolebias; species Hypsolebias antenori. The sequence continues at coordinate 13,113,670 of JARVGS010000001.1, read as the reverse complement.
CGTTTGTAAACACTCCACTTCTGTCGAGCGTTACCCTCCCCCTTACTTGACGGTTCCAAGCTCGACTCTTCTTCGCTGAATTCATTGTCCTGCTCATTGTTGTCCGACTCCACATGTGAAACCTCCAGGCGCCTCCTTCATCTTGATCTGTTCATGGCGGCTGCCTGCGGGCTCCTGCCTGCGTACGACTGCTTGGTTAACTCAGTACTCATCCCCAACATTTGCTTGCTCCTGCTCCAATCTTGATTGCCACTGCCTTAAGGTGCTTTAATTCTCTGTTGTCCTAAGGACAATGAGAAGCCTTTTTTAAATGAAAATAAATTGGACTGTCTTTTCGACATTTTGATCGAGGTTTGATCATAATGTGAATAACACACATCAGACGTTTCTTTCGTTGTATTTTTAATAATTAATCAAAATTTTATTAACAATCCACTCAAACTGTCAAACTGATTTGCAATTTAGTAGTGCTGTTTAATTATATTTTTGAGTTTTTTAATAAAATTGAGCGAGGACGTTGGACTTTTAGGGGTGGAGATGTTTTTAAGTGTAGAGGTGGAAATGCTTACTTGAAGGGGCTCTTATGTGATTTATGAAGCTCGTAAGTGGTTGTTGTGTTTAAAATGAGTGTTTATGTAAATATTTTCAGTTTACATAAACAATATAAATTTTATTAGTTCAAGGCTGTCATATTTGTTCATAACTTTATTAAGCCTGAGAGTTACCGGATCCAAGCAAACCGTTACCGGAATGCACCCTGTCAAAATAAGAGAGTTCCCGGATACTGTTCCAGCAGGATCCGGTTCAAATTAAGCCCTGATTTTTCAGATTAAAGTTGCTTTTAGTCCACAGCAAACCACTTTGACAGTGGTTGCGTTGGCTAGTTAGCGCAGCAGTCCGCTCAGAATAAACTTTATTTCTCCAAAGTGAACTGGTCCAAAAAGCTATTTCAACATGTGAAATTATTATTATTCATAACCTTTCCACAGAACCTCACTTCAAAAGGTATGAACTATTATTTCAAGTAAAAAAACAAAAACAAAAAAAAACAAAGTTTGTTCATTTTCAGTCAAGATAGTGCTCAGCCTGTGACAAAAATAGTGTTTATGAACGAAGCAGATTCAGACCCACGTTTCTCTTGAGATTCAGCTCGGACTCATTTTTCTGTCACTGCTCGATGATGTTTTGTAATGTGTATCTGCAGTTGCTGTATCGTGTGCTCGGCGGTGTAGATTGAAGACTAGTCTTGTGGAGGGGAGGTCTAAGAAGTGAGACAGGTTCTTCTTGTAAAGAGAAAAGAAGAAAAGTCTTTCTTGGGTTAAACAGAGCCCTTTAGTTTGTTTTGTGTTGTTGCCGTCTTTCCTCTCGCTCCAGCTGTGTGGAAGTTCTGCACCACAGGCCTTCACTCGGTCGCTGCATCACTATGTGAAGATCTTTCTTTTATTTAAAAAAGAAAAAGAAACACATTCTGTTGGGTTTACATTTTCGTTATGCACAGCCAAGGTCCTGCAGAGGCTCTAAATGGTTTCCTTTGAGCAAACAAAAAAGCTAAACTTAAGCTAATGGCACCAGCTTCTACTTGTGACAAACAAACTTCATGTACATAGATATAAATTTATATATAAATATATATATAAATGGGTCTTTGCACAAGTTTTCTCTGTGTCTGCTCCATGTGATTTTACCAGGAAAAAAAATGTGGATGAAAGTTTAGAGGAACAAAAAAAAAAAAAAAAAAAAAAAAAAAAAATTTATAAATGCTTTACAGTTCTTTGTCTCATTAACATTTTTTTTGCACTTATTAAAAAAAGGCTTTTCTTTGATTTCTGGGCTGACAGAGCTGTTTTTACGCTCTGCTAAGATATTGTAAAATATGTATATGTATTTTTATTCATATGCATATAAATATATGTCTATGTTATTTGACTTGTGTGCTGTTTGTTTCATTCTTTCCACAACCTCAAGGCCGGGAAAACAAGATGCGAGGTGGTTGCTGCTCGTTAAAAATTTAACACGAGAACGTTTCCCAGTTTCATAATTAACAAAATTAACAAGTATCACCTGCATGTTTAATCAGCCTTCTTATTAATTTTTTATATGCTTGTTTACAGCTTTATTGAAACATTGGCTCCTTCTATTTCATGCAGCAAATGAAGGCAATAAACCTTTTCACATCTTCCTGGAAAAAAAATCCCTTTATTTACTCTGCACTTTTAATTAGGTTTTAGTTTAAATGATGGCACAAAATGACAAAACTGGCATGCCCTTGAGGCTTCAACTGAATGGCAATAATACCCAAATACAAAAAGCCTTTAAAGTCTCTGGTATTTGATCAGAACACAAATGAACAATAGATGATGGTTGATGACACAAGGTTTTATTTAATTCTAACGTGAACAGAGCAGTCTTTTCAAGTTCATTTCTGAAGCCTTTTATGGATTCAAACATAATATAAAGCCCCACAGTATTTATTTAAACTAATATGCTTTCAATTTCAAAACTGAAGGACACTTCAGATCAAATTGTTACAATCAGAAAATTATAATGAAACAGATTTTTTTTAAAATCCAAAAAAAAATTCTGATTTTATCAAAAGGTTTTGCTCATGACAGAGGAAAATGCTTCATAAATTTCTCTTTGGTTAAATAAATGGTAAATCACAATAATAACAATAAATTACCATATTTTTCAGACTATAAGGTGCATTTAGAATCCTTTAATTTTCTCAAACATCGACAGTGAGCCTTATAATCTGGTGCACTTTATGTATTAATTCTGATTGTGTTTACTGACCTTGAACTGATTTTAAGTGTTTATTGTGACTTATCTGTTTTGTTTCACTTAATACACCTTATAATCCAGTGCGCCTTATAGTCTGAAAAATACGGTAAATAAATAATTAATAGTAGATGGTAATTTAAGTTTCTGTCAACAGTTAACATTCATGTTTTGAACGGTTATTGACACAAAAACATTGGCGCCATGTTAAAAATGTTGAAGAAAATTTCTGAGCTAGTTTTTGACTGCTACGAGGAAAAACATAAATATCGCTGCAAAAGATGGAAAATGAAGAAAGATAACTTCTGGAAATCAGGAAAACATCATGGGAATACAAACATGATTTGCGTGATGAAAACAAACTTTTACTTTTGAAACCAAACAAGGATTAAAACAGTAATTCAGTTCAACACTCCTGTTTGTGTGTCCCTCCTCCCATCCCTGATTGGCTTCCCTGATGCAACAACTGTGTGATGGTTGGTTTAGGATTAACATGGTTTCCATAACAACATGTAGATTTGTGTTGAAATGGATAGATGTGTGTGTGTAAGCTTTAGTGTGTGTCCTTACAAATGTGCATCTGAGTGTGTGTACTTGTTTGTGTGTTAGCTTGTTTGAAGTGGAAAGCCTTTTCAGCAGCTTTGATCAGGGAAATGTTTGTAGTGGGGGAAAACCTGGAGAACAAACACAACTTTAGAGAGATTAGCGATATGTGGAATGGCTGCACACACACACGGACCGTGGAAAACGTCAGCTTTGTGAATAAAATCAGCAACAAACAGAAAACTATTTCTTGATCTTTCTTGATTTCCTGTCTGTGTGAAGAAAAATAAGAAGTATATATATACATCTACTAACTGACTTGCCTCTGTTCTTTCCCTCCCCTTCACACCCTTCATGCTCGTGTTTCAAATGAGAAAAAAATATATACACAAAGACAAGTGATCGGGAGCACAATCTCTCTGTGTGCGTGTTTGTTTCACACCTGTGGGTCAACTTAAATCAGTGCTGAGGAGAGGCCAGGTGAGCGCACTTGCAGCAAAGGTGTGACATAGCCCCCGTGCTCCTCCATCAACCAGTGCTGAAACACATGCATGCCTGTGTCAGCAAACTTTATGTGTGTTCGCATGAGAGGGCAAGTCATACGGGCAAACCAGAAGCTGTAATTCAGACAAATACATCCTCACTGCTCAAACTGCTCCCTGCCCCAACCTAGATGGACAGCACTGGAGCTTTCTCAGAGTCACGAGCACATTACTCAGTCCCCAAGGTGGGATGATAAGTCATCTGCTAAGGTCACAGGGAGGTGTTGTGTTTTTTACTGCAAGTAGTTCGGAGTTTGAAAAATGGAGCTACAAGGCTGTAACAGTAGCTACACAATTAGAATGATAGAAGGTGGTAACATGGTGAAGAAATCCATAAAGTAATCTTCCTGTAATGGGCCTTTGCTAGGCCTCATCTACCAGGACAAGATGGATGTGTTGTTATATTTAATGCAGAGTATAACCTTTTTACAGTTTTAGCAGAAACGTGTTGGAAACAAACCTTTATCGTCTCCACAGAGACAACAAGCTTGTAGAGTTTGGTCCTTCCTGAGGTTGAAATGCTTGAGTAGGTTTGAGATGAGGCACTGACAGACAGGAACAGTGGCTTCAGTTACGTTTAAACCTACCATTTTAATTACATTAGTCGAGTGTCCAGTGGCTTAATAGGAAATTTTGCTAACAGATAGACAAATCCACACACTCACAGATGAAGGGACGTGCACAACTACCTGTATTTCAAGGTGGCTGGTGATTAAAAACAATGCAAGGACAAAAAGTTGTGGTTTTGTTGTGTCAAGGTCTTTGTAAAGTTTTGCATACACAGCTTACGCATAAAGCTCACAGCTTCACGCATAAGGCTTTCAAAAAAATGGTTCTTCCCTCCTGCAGCTCTCTCCATTCCATCATCAGCCACAGCCTTTCCAGTGGTCTCTTCGCCGGCATCAACGGCCTCTCCACCGGTCTCTTCAGCTGACGTTGTGGCCTCTCCAGTTGTCTCTTTGTCTTCCACCACAGCATCTCCAGTGGTCTCTTTACTTCCTTTCACTCCAAGTCAGTGAGGGTCTGGGTGGACATCGCTTCTGCCAAGTGATAGACAGTCTCCTGCACCCGCCAGAACTCCAGCCTCGCTCCAGACGGTCTCACAGCCATTCGTCCAGTCTCACGGACATTCATCTGAACTGTTGTCCCATGCTGGATGGTCTCCTGGACACCCACTTGAACTTTTGTCACGTGCTGGATGGTCTCCTGGCCATTTGCCCAAGTCGTTGCCCCAGTGGTCTCAACAACCCTCTTCCCACTGATTTCTTGGGGCCCATTGTGGACTTCTCTGGCCAATTATGGACTGATGCTTGGCCATCCATTTGAAATTTTGTTCTTGTTTTTCCACATGTTCTCTTATGTGCCCTCCATCCTCTTGGTTCCCCCCCCCGCCCGAGTTGTGTGTGATGGTCTTGGCCCATCATGGGATGTCTTTGGGGGTGGTGGTGGTGGTGGGGAGATACTGTGAGGGTTTTGTGTTCCATAGTGTGTCTGCCTCTTGTGGTTTGTTTTAGCTCCTGTGCTCCCATCTATTTCTGATTGTCTCTTCCCCAGGTGTTTGTCATTGTGTTGTTAACATCCCTATATAAGTATGCGTCTCTGTGTTCTTCTTTGTCTGGGCATTGTCTTGAATGCCATTATGGTTCGGTCTTCCTCAGTGTCATCCCTGAGTTTGCTGCACATCAGCTTTTGACTTTTCTTTATTAAAAATATATAATCTACTTTAAATCCTGAGTTCCAGTACAAAAAAAAAAAACGTCAGAATTTAGTTTTGTATAATTTTATATCTACAACAATATGAATCAGAAATACAACAAATGAGTGCAACATGTTGTGTTATCTCATCCCCCACCCCCACCCCAATAATTAAAGGGACTGAGTGAGGTCAAGAAGCAAAAGACTGAGGTGGCCAAATCAGACCCTGAAAAGTAGCTCCTGAGGGAGCAGAGTGGAAAATGATGATGCAATATTAATTGATGGAGGTGCATGTCAAGGAGTACAGGGTTGTGCAGGGTTTGTCTCTCAAAGGAAAAGCTGTCAGGAGAGGCAGCAGACAGACACAATGAGTCCCTGACCTTGTCTGTCAGCTGGTGAGGAGGAGTGCTGTGAAAGGAGACCCACTGACACTCAGATCAACACTCTGCCAGTCTATGGCAAGTCTGTAGAGACAAAACCCAACTATCAGACAGAATGACACAAGCAACGCACGCAAAACTTTTTCTTGCACAGCACAAAGGCTCTGAAAGTAAAATATTAGTTGTTAATGTAATTCTGTAAGAGTAACTGTATTTGATATTATAAAGCTAGTAATATTACACTATATTTGTTATGATAGTTTGTATTAAAAAAACATGATCATCTCTCTAACATATTACAACCAAAAGTTTGTGATTTTTCTGGACATCTTGCCACTGTTGTGTCTAATGAAGAGAGGCAACACAAGACAAGAGTACCAGACACTGCACATTATAAGCCCGTCTTTCAACTTTTATATCAATACAAAAATCTACAGCAATGACCTAGACAAGCAAAGATCTTGTACAACCTTTGAACTTTATTTGTTGCTTTGACCTGTTGGGGTGATGAAAAGCTAACATGCTGTCTAGTGGTACTATAAACATGCATCAAGTTTCATTAAATTATATTGGGTGGATCAGAAGTTATCGGTGGGATAAGCAAAGACCTTGTTTTAATGTTGATCTTGATTTGTGACCTTGAGCTTGGAGCTGGTGTGATGAAAAGTGTATGTGAAACTATGGACATATGGACTGAGACTATATCTGGGGTATGCAACCTGCAGCTCTGGAGCCACATGCTGGTCCCTCTGCAGCGGCTCTGTTTTGACCAAAACCAACAAAAAACTGAAGTTTATTGGTCGTTGTATCAACAAGAAAGGGCTAGTTTGAGCAGTTTTCCTGTCATTTCTTCTGCCCTCATGTGAATGATTGTACTAAGACAAGGAGTAAAACCTGACTACATCATGCTAGTAGTTTGTTAACCACTTGTTTTAGCTCACTTCCAGCCTTACGGTGTGATCTTTTTCTCAAATCCACCAACTTTTTGCAGGGGGGAATACCTTTAAGGTAAGTTGCTGAGAAGAAATGTGGTGAGTCAACTTGAAAATAATAAAAATTAAAGAAAATAAAGTGAGAGTAATGTATTTATTTTCATTTAAACATTAAATTACATATTCAACAAACTGGTCTAATTTATAACTTTATGCTTTATTAATTCATAATAGGAAACTTTATGAACTGTTTCCCCAACTATTAAGAAAAGTCACATTAGCCTGCATACTTGTACTTGCATTTTTATTATATACAGGTAGTCCTCGACTTAAGGCGCCCTCGACTTACAGCAACTCGGACTTAAGAACGGGTGTGCTAACATA
>JARVGS010000001.1:12964235-12976433 GCA_031762315.1 Hypsolebias antenori | reverse complement strand
ATATGGATGCAGTTAGAGAGGACATGGAGGTAGTTGGAGTGAGGACAGAGGATGCAGAGGACAGAGATGGAGGAGGAGGATGACTTTCTGTGGAGACCCCTGAAGAGGGAAAACAAGTTTTGCTATTTTGGGGTGTAACTGGGACCTTGAGTACACAATTTTGTTCCACCTCATGCATCACATGTGATGTGAATTACAATAAAGAACCTTGAACCTTGAATAAAAAAAATCCAACTTAAGCAGAGAAGAATGTCTTAAGAAAAACAAACACACAAACAAAAAAGAAAAGTATGCCCAACCAGTGGCTTGATTTGTCGTTAAGTGATTAACCACAAATAATTTATTCTTGAGTAATTATAATTATTGCTAAAAATATTAATTACCAAATAAAATATGTAATTAAAAGAACAACTGACTCAAAACCTATTTAAAAATCACTGCTTTTAATCGGCATAAGACAAAACCAATTAATATGTTTTTAAAGCAGCATTTTAGTTATTTTCATAATGTATAAAAAGGCTAAATCAGCCATTCACATGGAAACAATTAAAATACTTCAAGGTAAATCAATAGAAATGTTTTTGAATGTTTTCAACCTTGAGCGTCATTTGAATTTCATTGTACATTTCTCTTCATTCAGTGCAGTTGCTGTACAGTAAATTGAGCTTGTTATGATACTGTTTGTCTGCCATGAAATGCATAGTCACAGAATATAACGGATCACTAACCGGCACCACACGGTCATGCTAATTACAATGAGTCCGAATTAAACCTTCAGTGTTAAAAACCACTTAAATAGTAAAGGAGCCGTTTAAACAGAATCATGTATATCTCCTTCCTGGGTCAAGTGCTGAAAAAAAAAAAAAAAAACATTTCAGCAAAGGCCATTATTCAAATGAGAGTGCACAGACCTTAATAGAAATCAGCAAAGCCATTAACTTCTGTTTTAAAACAGCCGGTAATTTGGTTTCCAGCATTTGTAGATGTGATTCACTGTGCAGTTGCTGCCTATTGTGGTGCATGTAAATGTGGTCCTGCACATATTGCCACAAAAAGCCTCTATCAAGACCTTAAAAGGTTCCGAATAAAGATAAATTAGGGTTACAGTGTCGCCTTAATCTGAACTAATTCCAGCTAAAACCTCAATAAGTGCCAGAAAGTGGTTTCATCTTCCACTGTTTGCACCTTTCTGCATGTGAATGACAAAATGAAGCCAGCTTTCACCCCTGAACTCAGAGTTATAGAAGTGATTTGTGTCGTCTGACTGGTCCCTAATGGAAAGACAAAAGATTCTGACATGTTCAAAGGGCCCGATTTTTTAAAAATGTTTTTAGCATCGGTTTATGAAGATGGAATTTTTGTTTTAAAATAAGTTTCATTAAAAAATTAATATTTGAGAATTACTGGACGTCTTTACAATTAAATTTTAAGTTAATTTTCTTAGCGACAGTCCCCAACAGACGTCATCTCAAGAAACAAAAGTAAAAACACAGTAAAAAGGTAACAAATACAGAGGGATTGGTTCTGGTGAAGTTTCTATGGGAAGAAATACAAAGAATGTTGACAGAATATTTGTATGTAAAATGTGGAGCATAGAGGAAATGTAGTCAGTTTGTCCTGCAACAGTTTAAGTATATAGCTGCACAACTAAAGGATCTCAAGCCGACCCCAGCTAAACAGAACAACTTTAGCAAGTCCTAAAAGTAGCATAGCGTCAGCCTCATGGACAGAAACTGGAAGTTACAGCAGTTTCACACGAGAGGAGCCTGAGAACTGAAAGCTCTGCCTCCCGTTCTGCTTTTAGAAACTCCAGGAACCACAAGTAAACCTGCAGCCCGAGAGTGAAGGGATTCACCAGGGAACTTGTTGTTCTTGTTTGTTCTCACAACAGCAATGATCACAACACACTTATATGAGGGATAATTTAATTTACACATCACAAGCCCAACAATAACTTAAAAAAAAAAAAATTAGTGCAAAAAAAAAAAATCAAATATCCTCATTGTGGTTATCAGCATAAACAGACCTAGTGCTAATCAATCAAATTATTTCAATTCTGATTGTACGTATCTAAAATATTAAAAAATAAATATTTAATTTGTTGAGATGAGCTGCAGCAGATTCAGGCGGTTTGAGAGCACATTATCTGTGAGTGCATGTGTGCGTGCATGTGTGTGTGCTCGCAGCAGGGTTATTCAACTGCTCAGGGGGACCAGAGTTTCTGAAAACCAGCAGCTCAGGGACCGGACATTCATCAATTAAAGTCATTATGTAAATAATCCATGCATTACAGTGATCTGTTACCTTTTAAATGTGTTTGTTGTGTTGCATTGAATCATAAATGCAGTAAACAGAACCCATGAGTGTAATTCAAAGAAATGCTATTTCAAGATTCATTGCAGTAAAAAATAGTTATAGTCTAACGTGAAACAATATTATACACTAAAATGACACATTATTCGGGTATTTCTTGTAAATGGGTCCCCAAGTCTCAATGGGACTAACCTGTATAAATAAAGGTTGAATGATTTTTGCGTCCTATTTAACACAAACATTATCCTGCCGTCTCTGACATGACAAATCTTTACACTTCTTAAAATAAAAACAACACAGTGATCATTTTTGATGCTCCCCGAATGACTGACATCATGCTGTTCCACATCTGGCTCAGGTGTGAGCTTTGAGCGGGACCAAAAGAGGCGGAGCAGAACTCAGCTGGGCTGAAAGAGAGCACGATGCGTGTCAACTGTCTCCTTCATGTCATTTATTAATCATTTTTAAAACTAAATACAGAGCTGCTGTACGTCATCATCTGTATTCCCCCAGTAATAAATCTGTTTGCTGTTTAATTTGCCTCTCAGGCCATCACACACTGATATGATCAGTTTATCAGAAATCCCCAACGAGCCCTGAGAGCCTGAGAGCACAGCCTCGACTCATGTTTCTATTTTATTTCTTATAATTAAGCATTATTAACACCAACATAGATATTTGTAGGCCCAGATTAAAGCAAAGCTGCGTCTCTGTTTAATTTTATTTTCAGAAACTCACACAGACTCTCCGTGAGAGTCCCAGAGAGACTGTGCGAGCTGCAAAGCATGCTGGGTAGCCTTGTGGAAATTATGTGTGCAATGCTTCTGACTATTTATAATGTTTCTGAGTGTGGAAATGGTTTGAGCTTGTTCAAGTCCTGTTCAGGTTTGCTTTGGCATTCATGTTAAAGTCTCTGTTACTGGTGGTGAGCTGACACAGTGAGTCCGAGGTTGTTCCCAGTACGTATAAGGGTGAAAGCAGACCATAAAGTGAGTACTGTACTGGTGTTCTTGCTGTAAACAGTGTTCTTCTGTTTGCTCGTGGAAATCTTGAAAATTGAGATGGACACATAACACGAATGCTGTTCTAACTGAAATAATAGCCATTTAAAATTGTTTAAAGTGAATGGGTTTTATTTTTTACTTTTGTGGAGATTGTGGGTTTGTCAAAAATATTTGTGAATAACTAAGAATAACTTCCTAAACGGGAAAATAGTTAAAACGAACAAAGCAGATCATCCAGTATACGAACAAAAATAGTAAGTGACTGGGTTTGTGATGAACCCCAGATTGTGTGGAGAGCATGAAGTACAAAATGGCTTAATTCTGAAATAAATAAATAAATAAAACCCTGTTTAAGGATTTTATTTTTTTACTAATTTAATTTTTTTGTCCAGTCATTTTACATTCAGTTTTTTTCTGAAGAAAGCCAATAAAACCAACATACGGACAAGTATTGTTTTTCTCAGAATACGTTGATATAGGTGGATTTTTTTAATGCCATGTCCTTTTATTCAAAATCTTGCATTAAGCTACAGGTTGGAAGTTCCAGTTTGCATGCACATATTTTTTTACAACAGATTCAATGTGGTAGTCTTCTATTGAAACCTTACATTTATTATTATTATAGAGTATTTAAAGTTTTTTTTTTTTTTTTTAGAATATGGTCAAAAACATTTGGCCTCAACTGGAGGATGGTTTAATGTGGGATAAAATCCTATTTCAGACGGCAGAAAAACTACAATAAAACTTATTTGCCTTTATCTGAATGAAAGACATGTAAACATGACCTTCTGTCTGAAAGTCATGAAAATGGAGAAGAAGATTGCTTCTTTCTGAGTGTTGACATCTCGTTTTAACACATTATGTGGCCCCATCATGTAATATGGTGTTAAGAGGGGTGTGAAAGTGTCGCACATCATGTATGCACATTATAACATGTGAATAATGCATTCTAAAGGTTATCTATCTATCTATCTATCTATCTATCTATCTATCTATCTATCTATCTATCTATCTATCTATCTATCTATCTATCTTTCTATCTATCTATCTATCTATCTGAGCTGCCTATGAGATACGTATTAAAAGTGATTTTGTGTCTTGAACAAAGAACATTATGCTAAGTGCATTAAAATTACATCCACAGCAACTTGTCAGCTTTTTCTTTTCTTATTTTATCCTCCCAGATGCTTTTAGAAAAAAGAAAAGAAAAGAAAAGACTAGGGGACCCATCTTGCAGAGACGATCAAAGATCCATCTTGACAGAACACCCTCTTATCTCGCCTCCAAAGGCAGCTCGCACTGAATGGACAGATTACAGGGGAAAACAAGTAAATATATAAATAAAAATAGAAACAACCACTGTTGCCATGTTGGATTCAGACCAGCACTCACACTCCATAATTATTAGGCTGTGATTGCACACGAGTGGTTTTGGTTGTTGGATCTGGCTCTGGTTGGGGTGCATGGGGAGGAGGGTGGATGATAGTTGTTGTATGTATCCACTCCCATTTTTCCCCGTGGATGTCAGAAAATTGCATTTTGAGTGAGAGCCTGCGCTCCTCTCATCAACAGTCACAATTTACTTGTCAAAGCAGGGGGTCCTCAGCATGGAGGCCGGGCTCCCTGGGGTTCTAATTGCAGGACGGTTTTTTCCTGAAATGCCTCAAGTCAAAGAAGAAGCGCGCCTCTGCTTGTCGGGCTTTGTGGGCCTCACTCCCCCTTTATTCAGACAACTGTAACACGCTGCTGAAACTTGTTTGACTGGCCATATTACACTTTCACCATCATCATTTTTGCCATCCGTGACTTTCAGCTGATGGATTTGGTGCAAAGGAAGTGGAGTCCATGTTAGCGCAATACCGCCATCTAGTGGTAAAAACACGAACTCCTCGTGGTTTCAGGTCAAACAAGGTTTTCCTGAAGATTTGTTGCAGATGTGCCGCTTATAACTGTTTTTTTAATGCAGTAAATGAATTATGGGCCTTCGTGAATCATTCACTAAGAAAGATGTTGATTATAATGGCAGTGCTGGTTTATTTTGAATTTTACCGGACGTCAATTTTTCTTTCATTGCATTAATTTAGCATGTCGCAGATGAGCCTTTCACACAGATAAACAAGAAGATGCATTGTGTTCATGAGAGGAAATTTATTGCTCAACGTTACACTGAAAGATTCATTCTTGCTTAAGAATCTCCAGATTTTGATTTCAGCGAATGTCTTTGTGACAACAAATAAAAAGTGGTTTTTAATGGCTAAACGATTCATCCTCATCTGCTGTTTAGAGCAACAATGTCCTCCATCTTCTCAAACAGTCCTTCGATCGTGGCGTTGTCTTTTTTGCTGGTCAGCACATGATACCTGCCCCCACATCTCTCCACGAGGCCCGTCAGCTCCCCGTTCCTCAGGATGTACTGCTCGGCGCTCTCGCCTAAAGTTTCCCCCCACGTGAAGAGCACCAGCGCGCGTCTCCAGAAGTCCTCCCCGAGCAGGCCCACGTGCTCCTCTACGGCTCGGCGGTACGTCTGCGTGCAGGTCAGGAAGGCGGGGATGAGCAGCAGGACGACGTTGGCGCCTGAATGGAACCAGGACATGGCGTCCAGGATGCCCTTCCGCTGCGATGCGTTTGTCGGATCGGGTCCACCTCGCCACCTCAGTCCGAGGGGCTCTGCAGCGAGCAGATGTCTCCCAGCTAGTTGACCTCTCCAAGACCTGAAGCATTCGTTAGTTTTGGACACTTCTACGCCCAAGATGCTGACTCCAGCTGTGGAACGAGAAGACCAGGTCTCTCCCAACATCATCACCCTCAGTTCTGACCTGGAGTCTTTGCTGTTGGACGTTTCAGGCCTCTGAGATGTCAGTCTAATTGTTGCTCCTTCTCTCATCTCGAGGTTTTCTTCAGCCGGATTAGTTTCTTTAAGGGTTTTGAGTTGGCAGTTTGCGCTCTCTACAGCTGATAAACCGCTTTCCATCCTTTGGTTCTTTTTGTCGTCCGTGCCATTCTCTCCGTTTGACTCCTTTCCTCGTTTCCTCCTCCCACTGACCTCTCGGTAACTCAAAGGCTCGTTATCTTCTGAGTTCTCCTGCTGGTGAAACGACTCTTCGCGGTGCACCTTAGAAGCTGCAGGACGTTCCTCCCTTTTGTCCAACTCTTCCTCCCGTTTTTTAAGATTCTGCTCCCACCTGTTCAGGTTTTTGAGCGACTCCTTGAGTTTTTTCTCCTTGGCGTGCAGTTCCTCCTTCAGCGACGCCATCTCCCGGCGCATCCCGTCCAGCTGCTGCGTTGTGCAGCTAACGTGCTCGTTGTGCATCAGGAGCTCCGACTTCAAGCTGAGTAGCTCCTGCTCTTCGTTTTTCAAGTAGCACTCTCTGTCCTTCAGCTCTTTGCCTTGGTCCTTCAGCCCTCGGACCTTCTTCTGGATATCCTGGCCATGAGAGCTCAGCTCTCTCTGTTTGCCCTCCAGAACCTGAAAAATGGCGTCGAGCTCCTTTTCCTTTGTCTCGATTCTCTGCTCTCTCAGCTTCAAATCTTCCGTGAGTTTGTCTTTTTCCTCGTGCTCCTTCTGTGTCGTCTCTAAATCCAGCTGTAGCTTTTGCAGCTCTTGTTCTTTACTCGCCAACTTCACAGCGGTTTCAAGAAGGCCTTTCTCTTTTGCGTCAAGGTCGTTTCCTCTTTTGCTCAGCTCTGCATCCTTTCTGCTCAAGGTTTGCTCCTTTTCTCTGGCTAATCTTTCTTTTTCGAGGGATTCCTCGTCCTCGTGTTTCTCTGTTAGTTGTTTTGTAAAACGTTCTTTAAGCTCGCCCGTCTGAGTCTTGCTCATTTCTTCCCTAGCTTGAAGCCTTGCTAGCTCAGCTTGCAGTTCATTTCCGGCGTCTTTTAAGGTTCTTAACGCCGCATCTTTCTCTTCGCATCGCTTTAGATGTTCCCTAACCTCTTCCTGATGCTCCTTCCTCATCTCCTCGCACCTGATTCTGAAATTGTCCACCTCTTTCTTCAGCTTTTCGTGTTGCTCCTGCAGTTCCTCCACTCTGTTCCAGCTTTCCCGACATTGCTCTTTCGTGGCCAGATTTTCTTCTTCCAAGCGACTTACGTGGGCGTCTTTGTCTTCGATGGTCTCTTCTCTGAACTTGATTTCCTTCTCGTACTCCTGAATCATGCTCGTCGTTTCCTTTTCCATTTTTTCGGTGAGCTGCTTCAGCTCGGACTTGGTTTGCTCGATGGTCAGCCTCAGCTGCACAAGCTCTTTCTGGTTTTCTTTGTCCTTCTGCTGCAACCTTTCCAGCTCTTCTTCTTTCTCGTGAAGTCGTCGCATCATTTCGGCTGCAGTCTTCCTCTCTTGCTCTGTGTAGCTTTGCTGTGTCGTTTCATTGCTTTCTTTCAGCTCCGTGATGTTCTTCAAGTAGCTTGCACACAGTTTTTGTGTCTCGTCGACTTCCCTTTCTCTCTGTGCAAGGAGACTTAGCACATCTGCTATTTCTTTAGTTTTCTTATCTATGATTTCCAAAAGTTTGTTCACCTCCTGTGTTTCTTTCTCCTCTTTGCTCCTCAGCTCCTCCTTCCATCTCATTTCTCTGTAGTCGGCCTGCTGTTTAAGACTTTCCATCTCCGTTTCCTTTTCTTTCAGTTTCGTCTCGTCGTCTACAAGCTTTCGTCTCATCTCCTCCATCTTTCTCTCCGCGTCCTGCAGCCGCTGCTCGGCCTCTTTCTTCTGCTTCAGAACGATCAGCCCTCGCTCTTCTTCTCTCCTCTGCAGGACCTCCTCGATGTCCTTTATCTGATCGTTCAGCTTCTCGATCGTCCGTCCATTTTCTTGCAGTATTTGCTGCATCTGCTTCTTGTGGTTGAAGTCAACTCGCTCTTGTTCCTCTCGCGTCCGCAGCAGCTGTTGGTCGAGTTCTTTTAGCTTTTCCATCATTACTTTAGTTCTTTGTTCTTCTTCCTCCAGTTTTTGCTCTGTCTTTTTTTGTTGACAAAGATAAGAACGTTCTTTCTCTTCCTTTTCTTGTAGCGCTTCCTTCATTTCCTTAACGATGGTTTTCATGTCCTCGATTTCTTTTTCTTTTGTTGTCACTAACTGATCCATTGCTCTGATCTCATACAACAGATGAGTTTCTTTTTCTTTCATTTCTTTAAAATTAGCCTGCATCTCCACGATATCTTTCTCGTGTCTTTCTTTCTCTCTTTTCCTGTTTTCAGCTTCGTCTTTAAGTTCACACTTTAATCGCTCCATCCCTTTATCTTTCTGTTGCAGCTCTTCCAGCATGTTCATCTGCTCCAGCCTAATTTCGTCAATTTCTGCAGAGAGTTTTTGTTTTAAGTCTCTTATCTGCTGCTGTTCTTCTGTTTCTTTGAGCAGCTGTTCTTTCAGGGCTTCGCTTTCTTTGACTCTTTTTTGCTCCGAGACGTGAAGTTTCTCCTCGTACTCGTGCTTGACCTTTTCAACCTCCTCTTCCTTTTGCTTGACAGTTTTATCAACTTCTCTCTGGCGTTCAGCTTTTAGTTCCTCCATCAGTTTTGCCATTGCATCTACTTTTGTTGCCATCTCTTCTTGGTGATGCAGCTTTAAGGTGGCCAATGTTTTCTCTCTCTCTCGGTTCTGTCGTTCCATGTCTTTATGGTAGTTTAGCTGTGTTTCTTTGTCTTTTTTGTTTTGCAGTGCTTTAGCTTCCACCTGAGCGAGATGACCCAGTTTTAACCCTTCCATTTCTCTGTTTTTCTCTTGCATTTCTTCAGCGTTTTTTCTTGCAAACTGCTCTTTTAGTTCTTCAATATGCTTTAGTTGTTCTTGTTGCAAGTTTGTTATTTCTTCGTCATGCTGCCATTTGATCTGTTTTATATCGTCAGATTTCTCTTTGAACATCTTCTCAGCTTCTTCTTGTTGCTGAACTTTCATCAGTTTTATAACTTTTTCCACCTCAGATATTTTTCTGACCATCTCCTCCTGATGCTTTAGTTTTAAGGCCTCAACTATGTTTTCGTTCTCTTGTTTTAGTTCTTCCATGACTTTCTTGTGCTTAAGACCAATTATTTCTTTGTCTTTTACACATGCCAGCATTTTAGCTTCTGTTTGAGATAAAATATGTTTCAATTCTTCCATTTCTCTGTGTTTTGCTTGTATTTGTTCAGTGTTTTCTCTTGCAAACTGCTCTTTTAACTCAACAACCTGTTTTTGTTGTTCTTGCTTAATGTTCTTTATTTGTTGGTCATGATTTTGTTTTAGCTCTTCTATATGATCAGCTTTTTCTTTCAACATCTTCTCAGCTTCTTGTTGTTCCCGAACTTTCATCGTCTCCATATTTTTTTTCATCTCAGATATTTTTCTGGCCATCTCCTCTTCATGCTGCAGTTTTAAGTCTTTTATCTCGTCTTCTTTCGCTATATTTATCATTTCCGTGTCTGTTTTATGTTGTAGTTTTAGCTCTTCCAGTTTGCTCTGCATGTTTTTCTCCTGTTGTTGAACGTTTTTCAGAGCTGTCTGTTTTTCCTCCGCAGCTTGCTTACTCAGTCCTTCCAGCTGTTTCTCCTTTTCAAGCAGCTTTATTTCCATCTCTCTTTTCAGTTCCTCCTCCCTCTCCTCCATCTCCTTGATTTTTTCTTGCTCTTTTCTAACGAGGATGTCCTCATAGTGTAATTTAGTTTGCTTCATGTTTGCATTTAAAGATTCAAGCTTTTCAGTCCCCACTTTTTTCTCTTTCTTGAGCATTTCTATAGTTTCTTGCATTTTCTCCTGTTCTTTCATCCATGCTTGTTTTTGTGCATCCATCCTGTCCTCTCTTTGTCTCTTCTCTTGTTCGGCGTCAGCACAGGAGCGTTCCAGATCCAGAAGCTTCAGCTGCTGCTCGTCGTTTCTTTCGTGCAGCTCCTCGATCTCCCTCTCTTTCAGCTCCAGTTTCCGCTCCACCTCGTACTTCTCCTGTTGACTTTGGTTTAGGACGATGTGGATCCTCTCGTTTTCTACGCTTAAGTCCTGAATCTCCCGCTCTCTGTCTTCTGTCAGCCATCTCATCCTCTCCTCCAGCTCACCCATGTCATTCCTCAGTTCACCCACTCTCCTGTCCTCATCCTCCTCTTCTTCTCTCTGAACGTCAGTTTTCCCTGGTGATTTCACCTTCTTCTTTCTGTCGAAGAACCATCTGATGCTCTTCACTTCCCTCTCCCTCATTTTTTTCAACTCCGCCTCCTGCCGAAGCATCTTGTCTCCCATCTCCTTCAGCCGCTGGTTGAACTTTATGTTCCTTTGTTGACTTAAGTCCCTGACTTCTTGTACCAGACTAGAAAAGGCTTCGCATCTGTTCATCGTTGCCATCTTTTCAACTTTCTCCAAGAGCTCCGTCACTGTCGTGGAGCCGTCGCCTCCCCTTCCTCCTCCGTCTCTGCTGCTGATCACGTGGTACCTCCCCTTGCATTTCTCCAGCAGCCCCTGCAGGTCCTTGCCTCCGCTCTGGATGTGCTGCTTGATGTCCACCCCTTCTCGAAGCTGATCTCCGTGGGTGAAGAGTAAGATGGTGTGCCTCCAGACGCCCTCTCCTAGAAGTTCCAGATGTTCCCTCACATGTCCTGCCTTTACCAGGGTGTCTACCCTCAAAGTCAGCAGCAGAGCATGAGGCCCGGGCGGACACAACGCCACGCTGCACATGATCTCCCTTTTGACCCTCTCTGGTGTGGCTCCAGCCACTCCCCCCTCCCAGCCCGGAGTGTCCACCACCGTCACCAGTCTCATGGCCACTTCCGCCTGCTGACGGATGCACTCCTCCGTCACTGCTCCTGAGCTGAAGAAGCTGGTCTTTCCAAGAATGGCGTTCCCAGCAGAACTCTTTCCAGTTTCTCTCTCACCCAGGAGAACCAGTCTGACTTCGGGAAGCCGTCGAGAAGCCTTGGAGAAGGATCGGTGTGCATCAAGCTCAGAACCCTGAGGGCCGTCACCTGACGAAGAAAAAGAAAAAACAAATGCTTCACTCGTGTTTTTATACCATTAAAGTAATGACAAGTTACATTTAGTGATTTTTCAGGTAGATCGGGGCCCAGACTTCCAAAATCATCTTTACTGTCTTAAAATGTTTGTTCCTGCGCATATAAAAATGTGTGGGGCAGGTAACTAAACAGAAAACGTAGTTTTGGGGATTTCACAGTGAGAAATTTTTGTTTTTTTGTTGATTTTTGTGAAAACAAAACCACATTCTTCAAATCACCATAAAAGTGTTACTTTGCATAAAAATGAATTAGTTCAAATGTCCCTGTGATGGACTGGAGACTTGTCCCGGGTGTCCCTCGCCTCTCACATAGTGATGGCTGGACGTTGACACCAGTGACCCCTGCAACCCAAAAAGGAAGAAGCAGGTAAAGATAATGGATTTATGGATGAATATTGCAACTTTATTTTCTAAAGTCTTTCATTTGAATTTCTAACATGAAAACATCATATTAGAAAGAAACAGTGAAATTCCCTGATATCACAAATCATACACAGTAATGTAGCAATACTTTTGCCTTAATTATTTTCTATTTACGAACTTCAAACCTCTTTTAATTGGATTTTGTGGAAGAGGTAAAATAAATAACATTTTACATGTTAAAAATAGCTCTTTGAACAATTTCAGTTTGGAGAAATAAGTTTTGATCAGAATGAAAAGTTCAAGACTAGTCAAAGTGGGACAAAAACAAAGCAGACTCTTGCCATCATTTTTATTTTCTTGTATTCAAGGTTTCACCAGTAGCTGCTGGTGCTACTCTTTCCATTTGCAGATCACAATATAATTTTGTGTAAATAACCATTTAACATGAAATTAACATCAAAAAGAGTAAATGGAATACCATATTTTTTGCCCTATTAGTCACAGTTATTTTGCATAATTTGCATGCCCTGCAACTTAAAGCAACATAT
>JARVGS010000001.1:12874952-12885980 GCA_031762315.1 Hypsolebias antenori | reverse complement strand
ATATATTTAGTTCTCAATTTTTTAATGTTTGATTTGGAGAACAGCTGGTTAATGGAATTACTATTTGTTTGCTTTGGAAAGAGGATTAGGTTAAGTTGAGTACCATACGTATGAATACGTTTGAACAGTCCTTATCCAAAAAAAATTAAGACCATTAATAAAAAGTGCAGGTAGGTTAATAGCTACCAAGGTTGAATTCGAGTTTTGGGCTAATCTCTTGACTGGGATGGCTTTAATGGCTTTATTAAATTGGGACTGTCAACAGTTTGTTATATTTTAAGCAAAAGTCTTTGTGAGAGAACCACTGACCCTGGTCGTTGAGTAAATGGGTTATGGACCAGATGTTTTTATCCATCCAATGTTGTAAGAAAAGAGACGTTCTATTACATGTGATATATCTGTTATTCCATATTGGAGTTTGACGTGGGGTGAAGTTATGTAAGAACAATAGTTTCCAGTACTGTAAAACTTGTTTGTGGAAAGATGACAGTTTAGTTGGTAATTTTTCAACTTGAAAATCACATTTAAGAACAAATTCTATTCCTCTCATGTTTTTAAAAAATCCCTCTGGGGAGACAGTACCAAATACAATTTTTGTTCAAAATGAAGGATTTTAGCCACTTATCATTGCATTTAAGCATTCAAAAACTATTGCTTTTAGACCTCCATCTTCATAATCTTGGATAATTCCAGACTTTTTTATGTAGTGTACCCTATTTTTCCAAATAAAACTGAAGTTCAATTGGTTGAGAGTTTTGATAAATTTATTAGATATAGAAACTGAGTATGTAGGATATATGCAACGAGCCAAAGATTCCATTTTGGTTAAGTAAGTTCTGCCAAAGACTGTGAGGTCTCTTTGTAACCACATATTGAGTTTGGATTTACATTCTGTTATTTTTCCTTGCAGGTTTAGTGTTTCACAATTTGTTACGTCCCTAGTTATATGGACTCCCAGATATTTTATAGAGGATTTAATGGGGATATTATAAGCATTTGTGAGGCTACACTCGTGTATGGGCATTAATTCGCATTTATTATGGTTAAGTTTTAGTCCCGAGGCTTTAGTAAATGAGTCAAGCAGTTCAAGAATTTTGGGGAGCTGTTTCAAGCTTTCAAGAAAGATGGTAGTGTCATCAGCAAGTTGACTTATAATGATCTGTTCATCAAAAACATTTAGTTTAGGAATATCTGAATTTTTATATGGATTGCAAGAGTTTCTGCAGCTAATATAAATAAGAAAGGAGAGATATTACATCCCTGTTTAACTCCTCTGTTGATGCTAAATCTTGGAGATGATCCATGAGGGAGCGCTACAGAGCTGGTTGTGTCTTTATAGAAGGATTTAATTATGTTGCAGAATTTGGGGCCAAATCCAAATAGTTCTAAAACTTTGAACAGAAATTGATGTTCTAGTTTATCAAAAGCTTTATAAAAGTCGAGGAATAAGATGAAACCATCACTTTCAATCAAATGTTGATAGTCTAAGAGGTCTTGTACTAGTCTTATATTATTATGTATCGACCTGTTGCTCATAAATCCTGTTTGTGTATCACTAATTATCTGATCTAAGTCTTCTTTAAGTCTATTAGTGTAAATGTATGTCAGTAGTTTGTAGTCATAATTTAACAGTGAAATCGGACGAAAGTTATCCAGTAGTTTATTGTCTTTGCCTGGTTTTGGTAAGAGTGTGATGATACCTTGTTTCATGGTGGTGGGTAATGAAAAGTTAGTTGTGGCCTCTTTAAAGACCTCAAAAAGAATGTTTCTGAGTGTGGTCCAGAAATGTTTGTAAAAGTTAGCTGTGAGGCCATCTGGGCCTGGCGATTTGTCTAATTTTAAACATGTAACGGCTTTGTCTAGTTCATCTATGCTGAGATCTTTTTCACATTCTTCTTTGAAGCTATTGTCAATTTTAGGGATGGAGTCTTTAATATTGTTTAAGAAAGTGTCAGAGTCTGTTTTGGAAAAGGATGAGCTATACAGGTTTTGGTAAAACAAACTAATTTCATTTGCAATTAATTTAGGGTCTGAGCAGTCTGTACCATTAATTGTAAGAGTTTGGATGGAGTTTCTTTCCTGTCGTCTTTTTTCTAGTCTGCAAAAATAAGCTGAGTTTTTTTCCCCTTCTTCCATCCATTTAGCTCTTGATCTGATGAACGCTCCTCTGGCCTTTCTTTCGTATATTTTATCAAGTTTGAGATGTAATGAAGAAAGTTTACTTTTTTCTCCCTCTGTTAAATATTTTTTGTTGCTAATCATATATATTTCTTTAATGATGTTTTCTTCTTCTAATTTGTTATCCTTCTTAATTTGTTTGCTAAAGGAGATTGAGTATTGGCGTATTTTGTATTTCATAAATTCCCATTTTTGAATGTATGACTGTAGGGAGTCATCTTGTAGAATTTCTTGAATTATGTCTTTGATTTTATTATTATATTCAACCTGTTTTAGGAGGAGTGCATTAAATTTCCAATATTCTTTTCTGTTTTTAGAGTTCATTACTGGTGAGACTGAAATCTCAATACAGCAGTGATCAGTGAGTGGCGCAGGGGAAATTTCACACATGGATATTTGATTAATCATTGTGTCTGCTATTAGCCAATAATCTAATCTGGACTTACTTGAGGCATCTGGTTTAAACCAGGTAAACTGCTGCTAGTTTGGATTTTGTCCCCACCATGGGTCATGGATGCATAAAGTGTTACAGACATCAGTTAATAATGAGTTAGGGTGCTGATCAGTGAACTTGCTGGGAAATCTGTCCATATATTCATCTAAAACCATGTTCCAGTCACCTCTGATAATTACATTTTCTGTGCAACATCTTTTTTTTAATTCAAGTATTGTTTCTTTGATGTTTAGGATGAGATCTTTGTTTAGTGTTGTGTTGCAGTAACCGTCAATGTTCCCCAAAATGAGTGGAGTTATCTAATTCTAAAACACATATGAGCCAGTGGCCATCATTGTGTGCTTTTGTAGTTTTATTATTATTTTCCCAGGGCAGTTGTTGAATAAAATTGCAACTCCTGCTGCTCTAGTTGAACCGTGTGAGAATGTTATTTTGTCTCCCCATTGGGTTGACCAGAATTTTTCATCTGAATCCTGAGAGTGAGTTTCTTGGAGAAGTATACATTGTGGACTTTGGTTTTTACAGTGTAAAAAAGTGGCTTTTATTTTAAGGTTATCTCTTAGACCCCTAGCATCGAGTGATAAAAGTTTAATGTTATGAGACCAGGACATAAACTTGATTTAGATTTGGAATGAAACAAAAAATGAGATACGGTTAAACAAATATTAACAAAGGACAATCTTAAATGTTTTTGGTCAGAGAAATTGAGAGTGAAGATAAAGTAACTTCAAGGCAAGTCCCAATTAAAACCAACTTGGGTATTGACCTTATACTAAACATTTGATGCGAACCAGTGTATAACTACTACAGAGCTGCAGTGAACAATTAAAACAATATTTCTGATAAGGGTATTTTCCCCTGATAGAATTAGTTAATTTATTACTGTACGACCATCAATGTGTCCTTTGTAAAATGTCACCTAACCCAGCGCTCTAGCTTGTTTGATTTTTGGCCACAGCTGTTCTCTTGTCTGTCGATCCTCTTTTGTGAAGTCTTGAGCAAACCGCAGGTTTTGGTTCTTGCATACTGGAGAGTCTTTCGTCGCTTTCCAAACTGCATCTCGGTGACGTCTCCTGAGAAACTGTACGACGGCTTCCTCCGTTTCTTTGTTTTTTTCTTCCGATGCGATGGATTGAGTCGACCACGTCTTCCATGACTGGCTCCCACCCTGGAAAGATCTGAAGTAGAAGCTCGTTGATTTCTGCTCTTAGGTGTTCCCCCTCTTTTTTCTTGAGGCCAGAGATTCTTAAATTCCAACAGCGTTTGTATGTTTCCATTTCAAGCACTTGCTCTTTCAGTTCTGCGTTTTCTTTTTTAATGTCATTCTCTTTTCAGAGTGTCCACTCTTGATTTGCATTCTGTGATTTCTACTGAATTTATTTCCACGAGCTGGATCATGTTAGCAAACACTAGAATTATCTTTTCGAGTTGTTTGCTAAAATCTCCCACCTCATTATCCAGGTTCTTTATGGCCATCAGAACATCAGCAAGAGAAGGTTCTGCTTCTGTCGCTAGTTTGTTGGCTGGTGGGGTTTTCGTTGGAGTGGTACTTAGATGACGTCTCATTCCGGAGCCGCTAGCAGTGAGTCCATGGTAACATTGTTAGCGTAGTTGTGGTGGGCTAGCATGTCGGCTGCGTTAGCAATGGCACACTTGAGTGGAGGAAAGTCTTTGTTGCTGCGCATAGACATGCTGAAATATATCCAACGTCTACTGCTACGTTTGCAAGTTGTTATAAGTAAGAAAGGACAAACTTATCTCAATATTTTGGGACAGGCCGAACAGAGCTCAGTTGGGTGTGTGTGTCCTGTTCGCCATCTTGCCGGCGGCCCCTTGACGTGACATGGGCTGTCTCTTGTTCCTGTTTTTTGGTTCTCAACATGTCGGACGCTCGGTGTGGTTTGAGCTCTTTAGCATAGCATTTTTCTCACAAATCTTTTAATTAATTTTTTTTTTTTTTAAATCAGTAAACAAGTTCTCAGCTTCTTTTTTCAGAGAAAAACAACTTTTTACACGAAGGCACGGGTTTCAACCATGAATTTTGGAGCTTTGACAAATGACTGTTATGGCACAGGTGATTTGTCCTACCCTTCAGGTAATTGCATGAGGGGCGTGGTCACATTACTTAGCTGATCTGAGTCTTGGCACCAGGTTAGTAGGTTTTTATGTAAACTTTTCTGTTGAACGTCACTTTTTGATCTGACACCTTCATCATCATTTTCAGTCATACAAGTGATGTAAATCAACACAGGCGCTGTTCGATGGAGGGCAAAAGTTCATTGTGTTAAGTTTTACGATAAATACGCAAAACATAATTTGGACTCAGTGTGGCTCATTGGAGACGCGTCACAGAGCAAAACCTACTCAGCCAGCAGCGGCTTTATTTTGTGGATTGAAGTCTTAAGATCTGAGCAATTTGTTGCTCCAAACGTTGGAGTTATGTAATTAAATTAAACTGATCAGGAATAAGACATTATGAATAAAATAGCACGGTCAGCTCCAGCTCCAGTTACAACTTTAATCCAGGCCATGCACCAGACGAGTAAGGAGATGACCCACTTTTCACTCTGTGCAGCATGCAATAGGTCCAACTAATCACCATGGAAATGCAGTTTGTGTCACAAGAGCGCCTTAAGGTTGCAAACTATTTGGAGACAAAAATGGAAAGCCATACACACTCCCCTATGACACTGCACCCCTCCTAGGGATCGTGTCCCACAGACTGAGAACCCAGAAGATAAAGTTGTATTCTAATACCTTCTGGATGCTTTCATCCACAAGACCACCGAGAACGTACACCTTGTCTGCATCCAATGTCTGCAAAGCTGCGCCAAAAGAAGAAATGTGGAAGTTTAAACAAATACTTATTTACACATAAAATACATATACAAAATAAATAAATACATATAAATATGTTTGTGTATCTTAGTATAGTTCTCCTTGGTACTGAGTATGAACTTTCTTTGTCTCCTTGGTATGGTTTTTCTGTTCAGTTTTGTTTAAATGATGAATGGTGAGGACATTTTGATCGAATGGCGCCCTCTGCAGGCTAAAATGTAACATTGACGTCCACGTCTCAAATTATCTTTGCTGCATTAACATTTATAACTGTGAGAATAAACTAAACTTTGCCAAACCTTCTTCAGCATCAGGAGTGAGGTAGACAACAGCTTCTGCAGGGAATAAGTCTAAACAGTTTTGTTGTGTTATTTCCATCTGAAAATCAGAAGACATAAAAAAAATTAAACTCGCATGGGTTTGTCAAAATTCAAGAGTTTTCTGGATGTTTTCCGTTCCCCTATGACAAAAGTTTACTGAGATATAAAGAACACAAAGAACAATAATAACTGTGTAGTTGAGGAAGCCATCATTCATGCGAACACACTCCCTGTAGAGCTGACTGTCCTCTCTCAGGTCGGTCAGGATCAGGTGAAATGGTCGAGCTGCTCTCCGGTTCGACCCGTACAGACGCCGTAACTGTCCAGCCAGTCGGCTTATCTCCTAACCAAAATGGAAATCAATCTTTTATTATCAGTTTCAGGGAACGTCGAAACCAGCATTCTTGTTGTGTCGTGATTTTAAAACGGCTGTAAGGTCTGATCCCTGCCACCCACCTTGTCTGACATGCAGTCTGTCATACTGAGGTCAACACACAGTCTGAGTCCGGTGGTCTGAGCCTCGGCCAAACGCTCTTTTGTGATCGCCTTCAGGACTCTTTTGGTCAACTGAGGATGGTCTGTGCGAGGATCTTTGCAGAAAGTGGAAAAAAGAACAAAGATGTAAAACAAAATGTTTGTAGACTCCAAACAGTTTGCCTCAGTTTTCCCAGTTTGTTTCTTTTTTTAATTCTCTGTATTTTTACTGAGTTCCTGTGCTCGGCTGATTCTCCTCCTCTGTTTCTCCTCCTTTCTTCTGCTCTTCTTGGCAGCCAGCTGTCTCTTCCAGTTCCTTTGTTTCCTCAGTACATTCTTCTGTTCATGAAAGCAAAAAAGAAACACTAATTATTTCTCTCATATGCAAATAGGACACATTACTTGTAAAATCTGACCTACATTATGAGAAAACAAAAATATTATTAAACTAGATTGTCACTTGTGAGGACAATAAAACAGGTTCAAGTGTAATTCAATTATAATACTGTTATAACATGACAGCTTAAACGAGGAGTCCTCTTCTTGTTGCTGATCATATTTAGCCTAAAAACAAACTATTATTGCAGATCATAATAATTAGATACATTTATTATGTAAACAATAGAAATGCATTTAAAGTAGACTAAATTGATATTCAGAAAGAGTTTACACTCACATGAATCTAATTACACTCATCTGTAAAGTATAAAAACATATTTTTGTATCTGTCAAGCATAGCTTGAATGTTTTTCTTTTTTTTAACAAGGCTCTGAAATACTTACAGAGCACTCTGTTTCGTCTCTCCTTGTTTTTATGTCCTCTCCATCTGCCTCCAGGTCTATATGAAGTAGATCCAGCAGCTCCGAAGCACCGTTCGGTTGTGCTTCACACATTTCAGATGTTGTTTTATCAGTTAAAATCAGTTCAGTCCAGGTTTAGACATTTTATATGTCCCGATAAAGAGCGGCTATACTTTAAAATATGTTGTCATACACAGTAAAGCGTCAAAAAGGTGTAAACTTCAGAGGAGACTAGCAGTAGCAGCATGACTGAAGAGGTGTCGCTTACAAATGACGTCATTGTCAATGGCGTCTTAAAATACAAAACAATTTAAGAAGAATATTTGATTAACATTCTTGATTCCCTTCTTTAGTGTATTTGTGTTGTTGTGGTAATTATTTTTAGTTATTTTATTTTTTATTGCGTCGCTGGAGAAACTTTATTTCGGCTGTGTTTTGTTTCCGCCAATAACCAGCAGAGGGCGCTGTAGGAGAGCATCAACAAGGGGCTTCATGCAAAACAACAAATAACATAACTAAAAACAAACGTTAAAAAAAATGCACAAACATACAATAAAAACTTCTAAAAGCTAATATTATAACCCTAACGACCGATAACTATGTTTATTTTAAATGACGTGAGTTCTGCATTCAAGAAATATATTATTAGTCAAGTATAATTTTTTTATTTATAAAATTTGTTCATTTAAAAAAAATGCAATACAAAACAATCCCATAAACGATAACATTCAAAATATAAAAAATGAAAGGTAGCAGAAAGAAGGGGGGGAAAAATCGTATTATATCTGCCACTTGTTTCAATCAGTTCAAACAATAATAATCTTCCAGTAAATAATGTGATATGACTATTCATTTTCAATAAATAAAATATAAATGTATTAAAATTATGTTACTGTATTTGTGGCAGGTGAGATTTGACCTGGAAATAAATTTGTAGTTTGAGTTTCATAAACCCAATCACTCATGTCAAATAAATACAAGTATATGGATTTGAAGATAATCTTTCTATGTATTCATATTTATTTATTACAAATTATATACTGTACTCTGTCCAGCGTACATTTTAAGGACATACTATGTACAAAAGAGATTACGGTGCTATTTTTTTTTTTTTTTTTAATCTTCTCACGAGTTTTAAAATCAACAAACTGCTGATTTGAAATGTAGTTTGTTTACCTGCTCGAACACTCCAATTTTTAGCTGCTACATAAAAACCACAGACATATATTCGTCTATGTTTATGTTGTTTATGTATGTCCATGATGAAAACAATGTCCTGTCGTTCTGCCCTGTGAAATACATTATCGCCTGCTCAGATAGGAACTATTTATTGTTGTTGTTCTTTTGAGTAGGAAGACGAAAATGGGTGCATCTACATTTTTCTTGTTAGTTTTTTTAATCCTTCCCGTTTATTTTGTGACATATATGTATAATCAAGTCTTTTTTATAGCTTTTATAAATAACACTGAGTCAAAAGATATGTTGTTAGTTTTATCATCTTAGTTATAAACGACCATTTTTAAATCGTTGTTAGCAAAAGAGGTTGAATCACTACCACGTGCCAAACCGTCAACCAATAAGAGACGAAGAGGCATTCAACCGAAAAGCATTGTGGGTACTTGCAAACAACCAACTTTATAAACTATTTTATTGTTATAAAAATATAAATTTAAAATCTAAACAAATTGTCAAGTGTTGGTTGTGTTAGTATTATGAGTGTTATGAGGATTTTATTTTATTAACCAACAAATGTCGATGCGCCTTCTAATGAAAATAAAAACTCAAAAGATATGTTTATTGGAAAAAAATATGTACATGCAAAATCCCACATCTTTTTTTATTATTGTTTAATTTTATTTATTTATTTATTTTGCGTAATCGTTGGAGTAAAAAAAATACATGTTTTATTTCACTTCAGTTGTGATGACTGCACCGTGATAGAAAGAGGACGTGCGCTCATACTAGTAGCTGATGAAGAGCAGTCTGGGGTCAAGACTATACTTACAGGGATCATTTCTATAGTTTCTAACTCGAGAAATGTGTTTCTAAAGTGTTTGGTCTCGCCAACCACGATGAAGAGGTCGTGATGCTTCTCCCTGAGCGCGAAGCGAACACAGATTATGATTCACATCATGTGTCTGTGCTATTGATGACCGTCCATTGCTTCTTCATGGAGCAGTGGGGGGAGGAGCATGATCAGAGTGGTTGCTGACAATGTCAAAGGTAAATCTGAGGCCGATCTAAGAAATGGGAACATCAAATGTTATTCTGATGTGATTAAATTACGGTTCATTAAATGCAGTACATAATAATAAAATAGATCAAGTTTTTATTTATAAACCAGATCAAGTAATTATTATACATTCAGGGCTGTGACATGCATTAGAGGACACTTCCATTAGGATTTCATACATACATTACATACAGTAATTGGAACTCGCACTCTGCTTGTGAATAAATACTTTTGCCAGACCGAGTTTGATTCAGAAGTTTACACCAAAGTTTACCATGTCTCCAGTAATAGAATCAGGAAGTGTCATTTTCGGTTTGAGCCACCTTTCAAATATTTTGGTTTTATTGCGTTCCTTGAAGATAAGGTCCACCTATATAAGTTGTTATAGAATTAAAGGTCTCCGTTGCTATTAATATTTCATTATCGATTTCTACTTTATGTATTATTAATGATTTAATAGCATTTTGTTCTTGTCTTCTTTTTCCCAAATTACAAAAGTAGACAGTGTTTTTTTTTTCTCACCCTCAATCCATCTCGCTCTTGATCTAATAAAAGCTCCTTTGAATATACAGTACTGTAGTTTTCATCTGGCTTAGCTTGGAGGTTTAGTATTTTTTGTTTGTCTCCTTCTGAGGGATTAGGTTTTTTTTTTTGTTTGTTTGTTTTTTTGCAATACTGTATATATATTTAGTTGTATAACATCTAGTTCTATTTCTTGGAGTTCTTTTTATTTGTTTACTGAATGAAATTTAAAATGGTCTGATCTTGTATTTTAGGAAGTCCCATTTTTGGACTGGGCTGTTTAAATCTTCAGAGTTGCCAGTGATCAGTTCTTGATTTGCTATTTGAACCGAATCATGATCATTTTATTAAATTGAGATGACGCCGCGCGTCAACTAGATTTTGTTCATTGCAGAAGTCGTTGAATGTTGTGTTTAGAGTTGTTGAGTCATGTTTCGAGGGCCGTCTGTCATAAAATTCATCGAGAATCATATCTTCTCTTTCCAGTGTGGCGTAATCTGCTTGATGAGATCGGTGACGTTCTGTCTTGTATCTTCATCTTTTTCCTCTTTTAAGACGTTAATGCTCAGATTCCATCTTCTTTTATAGCGCTCCGATCCAACTCTGCCACTTTTCTTTCAATATCTTGGACTTTCTTTGTCAGCCCATTTGTAGCTTTAAGTTGTGTTATATATTTTTCCATTTTTTTGTTTTTACCTTTACACTCCTGGATTTTGGCGTGGTTAAACTCCACCGCCTTAGCGATGTTGGCAATGGAGAGAGCGTGTTCTGTTTCATTTCTTCCCCAAAGTTCAACATCACCTGTTGTAGATCTTCAACTGCTGCTAGGATCTTGGCATTGGATGCATCTGAACTAACATCCTCGTCTCCCTGTGTCTTCTTGTGAGGTACTGAGGGCTTGCACGGTAATGTCAAGACATTGTATGGTCCCTTTGGCGTTGGTATCCATATTTTGTGGGTGGCAGTAGTGCTGTTAGCTTTGGTATTAGCCATTATTGTGTTTTTTGTTTGTTTGTTTGTTTGTTTGTTTTTTGCCTGTCGTTATTTTTCACATTTTCACTGGACGTTCTTTTGATTTCAGGTTGATCCTCCATTATTTGTATTGAGTCAGGCTTCATAGTTGTTTAAACTACATGTACAGGTGGTCCTCGACCTACGAACGGGTTCCGGACCTAAGGACCGTTCGTAGGTCGATACCGCCGTAGCTCG
>JARVGS010000001.1:12774121-12800172 GCA_031762315.1 Hypsolebias antenori | reverse complement strand
CATATCATGATATCATTTTTTTGCCCGGGCAAGCTTTTTTTACCGGTATTACCGGGAACGATATGATATGGCCCAGCCCTACATTTGCGACATGTTGTTTCCGCCTGGCTAATGCTAATAATATTAGCATGTCAGGGAAGCAAAACTGGTCAGTGAGCGACACATTTCTACTAGAAACTTTGAAAGATCCCATAATGATCTGTATTAGCTGTAGCTCAGTCAGGGAGTGCAGTAATGTCTCCACCGTCATTAAAACCTGTCGCGGGTCTGTTTTGGTGCTAAGGTTTGTTTACGTGCCTCCCGGAAGTAAACCGGAAGTAGAACTACTTCTTC
Source organism: Hypsolebias antenori (assembly GCA_031762315.1). Lineage (NCBI taxonomy): Eukaryota > Metazoa > Chordata > Actinopteri > Cyprinodontiformes > Rivulidae > Hypsolebias > Hypsolebias antenori. Next base: position 12,799,839 of record JARVGS010000001.1, on the reverse strand, counting down.
TGTGTTTTTTAAGGAGAGTTTACCACTCTGCACGTCAGTACTTCTGTTCAGAACAAAGCCTGCTGCATGTAAACAATACACTTGAAATATTTAATCTGAAAACATTTCAATCCAGTCAAAGAATTTTGCGCATGTAAACATTGCTAATGTCACAATCAGATAGCAGACTTGAGCAAATGTTGCTCTGTGAATACAGGGGAATGGCCCTCATGGGAGGGGGTTTTCCCCCCTCCCAATTCTCTCCTCCTCTCCCCGTTTTATTGGTCTACTGTGACCTGTTCGATAATTTCATTGACCAGATTAAAAAAAAAAATATATTTTTTTTACCTTTTATTCATACAGGTAGTCTCACTGAGTCACAAGGACCCACACACCAGGAGAGCCGTGGGCAGTAGTTACGTGAGCACCTGGGTGTGACGAGGCTAAATGTTTTGGCAGCATGAAACTCGTTAGTCCAACCAAAAAACAAAACATAAATTAGCTGCATCATTTTATAAGCCGCAGTGTTCAAAGTGTGAAAAACGTAGTGGCTTATAGTCTGGAACTTACGGTAATAAGAGAGAATTTACAACTATGAAAAGCTATTTGTACTGGCAAGAAGATCACTCAGTAACAAAAGTTTTTTCTTGATCAGCTCTAATATTCTGAGAGCGTTCTGAAAAATCACTGACAGCCGCGTTCTCCTCTTGAAATGAAAAACAAAATCTGTGTATTTTCTAATAAACCTAAAACTTGTAGTATATGCATACAATTGTAGTCAATAAGCAACGTTCAGTGAACTATTGTTGTGGATAATTTGGCAACTGGTAACTTTGTGGTCAGTCTATCAACTTTCACTGTTCAGTTGATTAAAAACACTAAATTTGATTTGTCTGTTAAACCCGTAGACATTTTAATCTGATGGATTGTGTTTTTACCTTCTGTTATTGTTGGGTATTAGCAGAACCTGGTTTATCCAGTATTTTTGGAACCAGGGTCTGCTCTCTGTGGGGCTTCAAGCCCGAGGCACCGCCTACAGTCATGGTGTCACATGAGCTTTCTTTAAGCAAATAAAAAGAAATGAAAATGAAATTACTTACAGCTGAATGTGTTAGACAAATGAACATACAGCATGCAGCAGGAGAACTGTACGAGTCAACCTGAAATAAAATGGTCTAAGGTTTGTTTCTTATTTTTTAACTGGAGGAAAGTCCTGTTTGTCTACATGAATGGACGGACTTAAAACTTGTGTTGGAACCAGCCGACACAGAAGCTGGTCCTGTTCCTGTTTCAACGTTCTGTTCTTGGTCTTGGCTCTACTGGAGTTCAGTTTTTCATGAAACACTTTAACATTTGCATGTTAATCTTCTACCTAAAAGTATCTCTTGGTTAAAGTTAAAGTAAATAAATGAGCCGAGTTCTTGAATGTTCTGTATTCTGTAGCTCTGTTTGATATCAGTGTTTGCTTTGATGGAGAGGTTATTTGTGGTCTGACCTGAGGAACCTGACATTCAAACGACTGGCTGTCCAAAAATAAAATACTGTCTGAAGGTTTCCACTTTCTTCAGTCAGCTCAATTGTGCTGCCTGACTCCATGCATTCATTTCATCTTGTGGACTCGGCTGGTTTTGAAATTCAGCAACTTCTAGTGAGTCTGAAGACACTCAAGAACTTGAAGTTATTCCACAATATTTATCACATTTTTGACCTTCAAGCAGAGGTCAAAAATGTGTTAGGAATTTTTTTTGTCTCCAAACCCTATGTGTCATTTTTCACCACTTTTATTATCTGTCCAAACAGGTCTCACTTATCAATGAGTCTTCGAGGCTCAGTGTGATTTATCTGTTTAAATAAAGGTTGAATGAATGAAAAGAAAGAGGGTGTTTTAAAGAGTAGCTTCAAGTAGTAAAGAAATTATATGAGATTGAGGCCAGTGTAAGCAGATCAGGTTATGTATCCTCGGTTACATCACGAGAGGTGTCCATGGTTTCAAAATTTATATTTTCATGATAGTCCAAAACTATAGAACTTGGTTTTCTGTCATGATCTTAGGACTGTGTTTGTCCTGTAGATTGAATTGATTTATTCTTGTGTTTACTGTTATTAAATCATGGCAGTATATATTTTCTTGTTTTCATTGTGTCTCGGTTTATTTAGGCATTGGGTCTCAGCTCTTCTGGTTTCTCAGAACCTTTTAGGGGCCATTCACACAGAAAATACATTTCAGGAGCCCTGAAATGGTATTTTCACAGATATATTTACAGTTTGTACACATCCTGTGATACACCCCCTTTCTCTAAATCCAGCAGCAGCAGCTTTTGTTTTCTTGTTGCTGAACTTAGCAAAGCTGATGCTTTCTGGTGTACAGTAGGTATAATTTACATAAATGAGCCTAAACATGGAAAGATTATCCAGTAAATGTTAGTGAGCAAAGAGCTTTGTAAATTTTCTTGCAAGTTTTTGAAATTTAATCAATAAATTTTACTTTGCTCCAAGAAAAAATGTCTAGTGATGTCAAAGGCATCGTGTTTTGGGGGATATTTTCAGAAACAACAACCAAAAAAAGTGACAGTTTTGGAAAACCTTCAATGTGGACAATACCTCGGCTACATCTCATCCTCTCACAAAGCTTACCTGCTCCTCATTCCAATAATCACCCCTCCCTGTTTAAATAATCCATCCCACTGTTTAGAACATAATCTCTGATTTCTTCTTGATTAATTTTCCAAACATTTCAGCATTTTCACATTTGTTACATCTTACTTTCTGCACTCTCTCGTAGTGCGTTCAGTTTATTATTTGCTGCCTTGTCTGTCTTCTCTTTTAAATAAAGTAGAAGTTTTCACAGAGTCATCAGGCTCCAGAGCCTTCATTTAGAGTTCTCACAGTACTTTGTTTGTGACAGTTTAAAAAGAGACATGAGGAGCAAAAGAAAAGGGCATAGAGTAGATGTGATTGGGTCCATTAACTAAAAGTGGCTGCTATGAAAACACTGTGAATATGTGGAGATGGGAGATGCTATACTGTACTCTTGCTCTGGTAGCTGTAATGTGTAACTAACATTTCACTTCATTATAACAAAGACAACAATCTATGTCTGAACACATCAAAGATGAAGGAGCTAGTTATTGATTTTAGAAAGTTGAGAAAGGACATTCAACCCATAACTATCAATGGGGACTATGTGGAATGGGTCACAGACTTTTGCTTCCTGTGTATTCATATCGAGGAGGACCTAACCTGGAGTGTGAACATCAAGGAACTAAAAAAAAGGCACAGCAGAGACTACTTCCTGAGGATTCTCAGGAAAAACAGCATTAAGCAGATGCTGCTGGTGTCCTTCTACCATTCCAACGTAAAGGACATAATTTCGTTTCATCACATGTACCACATGTGGTGCAAATGACAATAAAGACTCTCTGACTCTGATAAAGAGCATCCTCACTCACTGACTCCGTGTGTGGTTCTCCAGCTGCACTGCAGCACACAAAAAAAGAACTACAGAGGATTGTGAGGTTGGCAGAAAAAAAATCACTGGGGCTCTCTACCCACCCTGGAGGACCTACACAGCTCTCGTTGTTTTCAGAGAGCGCACAAAATTGTTATGGACGATTTCCACCAGGGCCTTTCTGGGTGGAGTTTGCATGTTCTCTCCGTGCATGCGTCAGTTTCCTCCGGGTACTCCGGTTTCCTCCCACTGACCAAAAACATGCATGTTAGGCTCACTGGTAACTCTAAATTGTCCCTAGGTGTGAGTGAGAGAGTGAATGGTTGTTTGTCTCGTTTGTCTCTATGTGGCCCTGTGATGGACTTGCGACCCATCCAGGGTGTACCCCGCCCCTCACACAGTGATTGCTGGACAAGGGCACTGGCAAACCCGTGACCCAATATGGGTAAAAAATAATGGATGGATGGATAGATTCCCACTCCGGTCACCATCTCTTTGAGCTATTACCATCAGACAGATGACTCAGAAATAGCTTTTACCCGAAGGCAGTTCAGGCACTAAATAACCTTTTATCAACTTTGTTTGTATACCCATTTTAATAGAACATGGGACCGTGTAATAGTTTACTATTCAGTATTTTATTATTTTACTATTTTACCATTCACTGATACAAGGGCAATGTGCAATTTTTGCTCTGGAGCTGTTGCGCAATCTAACGGTATTTCTAACTGCAATCTAACTGTTTTTACTGACATAAGGTCCATTGGGTGTAACTGTTCTATTTCATCCCTCCTGACTGCCAGAAGGCGGTGCTGAAAGCACTGAATGTTCCCTTTGCACATGCGCTGCTCGAGTAATAATATCAAAAAAGTCACAGGTATGACACAGATGACCAATCAGAGGCTATATAGCCAGGTGCCATCTGCAGCTCTGCTCCTTTTTCCTTCGCGCGTGCGGTTCAATCCAGGGCTTCAGCCCCTTGGATCTTTCCACCGTCGCCGGAGGCCCGACTGCAAAGCAGCGTGTTCGCCCTCCAAGGGGCCACAACGGTTTAGCCTTCATTCAAGGTATTTCTCATGTTCGTTGGGGAATACGGCGGCTTTTCGCCCCTCTTCCAACTTACAGCGTTTGACTACTGTGTTTGTGATGCAACACCGGTGAGTAGTTTTCTTTCTTAATGTAACTTTGATTAGCAGCGCTGTCCACTTGTGGTGGCTTCCAAATGTGTGGTCGGTTTGGATTGTGCTTCAAAGTTCAGTTACGTAGCCAGCTGTGTTTTGGTCTTGTTTCTAGTGTAAGATGAGTGTTCGTGCACCCTCCATCAATCATCTTTTCTCCAACCTCATAACATTTGGACTAGGCTAGCGGTGCTAGCCTCTCTCAGTTTGGCCTTGTTTCCTATTGGTGAGGTTAGCATTGTGCATCCTCCAATATAATTTTTCACCAGCATCATGACAGTTGGGCTGAGCTAGGATTACTAGTTCTGGCCTTGTTTTACTTGATGAAGGCAAGCATTCGCGCCTCCTTCTCCCAATCATCCTCACCAGTATCATAACGCTTTGGCTGAGCTAGTATTACTAGTTCTGACCTTGTTTTAATTGGTGAAGGCAAGTTTTGGTGCCCCCTCTCCCAATCATTCTCATCAGCATCATAACGCTTAGGCTGAGCTAGGATTACTAGTTCTGATCTTGTTTTAATTGGTGAAGGCAATTGGTGAATGCAACTCTCCCAATCAGCATCATAATGGTTTGGTTAAGCTAGGATTACTAGATCTGACCTTGTTTTTTTAATTGGTGAAGGCAAGCATTTGCACCCCTCTCCCAATCATCTTTTACCAACCTCAAACAGTTGGACTAAGCTAGAGGTGCTGGTCTCTCTGAGTTCTGGCCTTGTTTTAATTGGTGACAGCAAGCGTGTGCACCCCCTCTCCCAATTCTCGGCCTACCCTTTTGTCCTTGTGTATTGTTTTGTATCCTGGATGTAGCTGGCGGTGCCAGCTCCTTTGCTGAATTGCAGATTTTTTACTAAGTAGGAGCATGGATGGCTCTCACTGCTGCACGGTTTGTGGGGCCGTGCTCCAGGCAGAGGACGGTCACGGCTTGTGTCCTGCCTGCCTTGGACATGACCACCTGATGGAGGCCCTTTCAGAGAACCCCTACATGACTGCGGCTTCATGCCTCATACTATGAGGGTAGCTCAGCTGGCCCAGTTTCGCCCTGACCTCAGTAGGGAACTCCAGCCTTCTGGGCAGGAGGCACCACTTAGGTGTTTGAAGCGATAGGCTGAAGCCACAACCTCTGTGGCCCCTCCTAGAAAGAGGCAAGCCAAGTCTGATCAGGGTCTCTCCACGAGAGTGGAGCAGTTGTCCTCAGAATTGGTGGAGATGAAGTCCCTTTTTCAGGCACGCCATCTGGGGGTCGAGCCAAGGGCAGCGACTGGACTCTCCTCCCCACCCATGCCTGAGCTGGCTGCGGAGGAGGATGTGTTATACTTGGCCGCCTCTGCCTCTCACTTTTTAGGTGAGGAGATGGAATAGTCATCTCAAGTCTCACAGACTGGTTCACTTTCTTTGTCCCATACCACAGCCAGTGGGTCAGGTGACAACTCAGTGCAGGACGTCATGCATATGACCCTAAGTCAACTGCAGCTGGAGGTCCCGAGACCAGAGGAGTCCACCCCTGGAATTGCCTTCTTCAGGTGTGGATGAGCCCCTCCTTCCTTTTACGTCCCTTCATTGGAGAAGTACCTGAGGGAGTTGCTGGCGGGACCCAAAACTCTTTGCGCACCTCTCGGCAGATGGCCGAGCGTTGGCTAAGCATGAGCCAGCTGTGGCAGGCCTGGATTGCATGCTGGTGATCAAATCTGCTGTTGCCTTACTCATCGTGTCACCAGAGGAAGCTCTGCACAGCGAGGTTCGGTGCCCACGACTTCAGTGTCATGTCACATGAGTTTCTCTGCAGAGCTTATCGAGCCGAAGCGTGTGCTGGCCGCCTCGGCAATTCCATGGCACACCTCATGTTTGCCCTTTCTGCTTTCCTTCAGGGCACTAGTGGTGTGACAGCGGCAAGGGGCTTTAGCGATGCGGCGCTTCAGGCCTTTGCACTGATGATATGGGAACTTGGGAACGTGATGTCCTTCTTGGTCCAGGCTCGTCGACAGGTTTGGTTGGTACAGTCACCTTTGATTGAGCCATCTTGTAGAACCCTCTGTAATGTCCCGGTGGTGCCGGGGGAGTTATTTGGTTCAGCTGGCATGGAGGCACAGGAATGGACTGTCCAGGCATGACAGATGAGGCAGGAACTTTTGAGCCTTAGCAGGGCGATGCCCCTCCACCTCCTTGGCATCCAAGGCACCCGTCGGCTGATCCTAGTATTTGGCCGCTGCCTCAGGGTCGTGGTCGGCTAAGGGGTCTTTACCCTTGTGTGGGTCAGCAAAGACCCAATGGGGGCTTTCATGATTTGGTCCACCAACCAGCTGTGCAGGTTCGGACCAGGGACTCTGGCCGCCGCTCTCCCATGGCCCTTAGGAGCCGTGGAGGAAGACCGTGATGCCACCAGGCTGACTGTCAGATATTTCTTCCACCAGCAGTTCACTTACTGGGCTGCTCGCGCCGTGGACCCATGGGTGGTTGCCACTCTGACCCACGATTACCGGCCATAGTTCTGACGGCGGCCTCACATCTCACGCCGGGTCAAGATGACTGTAGTCACTGACCCGGTGAAAGCTGGAGCACTAGGTCAGGAACTTTTGTCCTCCTGGCCAAGGGTACAATCGAGGCAGTGTCCCTCTGCAACAACCCAGAGGCTATTGTTCAACTTACTTCCTCAGGCAAGAGGACGATGGGTTTTGTCCCATTTTAGATCTGATGGGACTCAACCGGTACCCAAGGGTGCTGCCCTCTCACATGCTCATGACAGCAGAGGTCCTTCAAGCTGTCCCCAAGGGAGAATGGTTCACGTCTATAGACCTGAAGATGGTTATTTTCAGGGGCCTATTGCGGCGGAGCATCGCCGCTTTGTCAGGTTTGACTATCGGGGTCATCACTGGCAGCTCTGGGCACCCCCATTTGGGCTCTCTCTTTCCCCAAGGGTGTTCACTCAGTGCGTGAAGGCAGCCCTCTCTCCTCTGCAGGCCTTCAGATTGAAGGCTCTGCCGTACTCAGATGATTGGCTTCTCTGCGCCCCCTCTCGGGCCTGTGCCTTTCATGTTGCGACCCGCCTGCTTGCTCAGGGGTCCCAGTTGGGCCTTAATATCAACCTGGAGAAGAGCTGCCTGATCTCTTTCCAGACGATCACCTTTTCTTGTGTAGTTCTGGATTCACCCTCCATGGGAGCTCGCTCCTCCGCTCAAAGGTGGGCGACATATTCCAGTTGGTCAGTCAGTTCAGGCTGGGCAGACAGATCCCCTACGTTGCCTTCCAGTAGCTACTAGGCAAACTGCCGTCAGTCACTTGGGTGGTGTCCTTATGCCTGCTGTCACTTCGCCCCTTACAGAGGTGGCTCAGCAGCTTTTGCCAGGATGCCAGGCTGCACAGGCATCACAGGCTCGCAGTGACATGGTCATGTCTTCAGGCCCTGACTCCATGGAGGGACGAAGATTATTTGTCCAGGGGTGTCCCCATGGGAGTGGTAGTGTGCCACAGAGAAGTGGGCATGACAGATGCCTGCTCCAGGGGATTGGACACTGTGTGGCAACTCAGAGCGGTTCAGGGCCGCTGGGGTCAAAGGACCACTCTAACCATGTAAATGTGCTGGGCCTGCATAAAGCGCATTGGCACTCAGGTACTTCCTGCCCCACCTGGAAGGGGGCATGCACTCATTCGGCTGGACAACACCTCTATTGTCTACTACAGCAACCACCAGTGGACACCAGGTCAGCACAGCTTCTGGGAGTGTCCAGAGAGCCCTTGGAATGGGCCTCTTTACCTGTCCACCCTTGGCTGTGGGTGTGGCCACTGCAAGGCTAGGACCGCAACTGAGTGGAATTTTGAGCCCTGTCAGACACACTACCCCAGGTGCCATGGCACCATCTTCTCGTCAGCAGGATGGAAACAGATGGAGTCACACATCACATGGAGATGGAGTCACTCCTAAGGAGAACCTCATCACATCACATCACATCAGTCTCCTGTTCAGTACCCACCATCTGGCGTTCTCCAGTCTCTCCTTGGTTACACCTGCCGACAACTAAACGAGTACCAGGTTGGCAGCTGCCTTTGGTTCTTGAAGCTCTGTGCTTCCCTCCGTTCGAACCTCTACGCAGGCGGACCTCAAGCGGTATTTCATGTAAGATGGCCTTTGTTGTCTATGGCCTCAGTGACAGGGTCGGCGAGCTACAGGCTCTCTCTCAGCTCCTCATGCCTCAGGTGGGGTCCTGAGTGTTCGGATGTTACCTTGTGGCCAAACACTACATTTATACCAAGGTGTTATCTCACTCTAACTATAATCAACTGTTGAGGCTGGCACATTTTCAGCCTACACCTGGCAAGGGGTCTAGATCTAGATTGTGCCCAGTGAGAGCACTGAGGGCAGATGTTGCAGCTACTGCCGTTATATGATCGCCTCTCAACTGGATTGTGGATGTCATCTGCCACGCCTACATCACGGGGCACGGTTCACTGCTGGTCAGTGTGAAGGCACATTCTGCCAGGAGCATGTCTACTGCCTGGCTGCCCTGAGAAGGGTCCCAATAGAAGCAATATGTGCTGCCGGCTTCCCCAAACACATCACCAGACGTTGCAGAGTTAACGTGGCTAACGTGGATTTTTAAAAATTGTTGAAACATTTCATCTTTTATCCAAAAGACTTCTTCAATCTGAGGAGCTGCAACAAACAGTTTTATAAATAGCACCTTCTCATAGACAGGTCAAGCAGTTTGATGATGACAGCAAGAACTAGCTGTTCACATGATGAAGGAGGACAATCAGCCTACTGATAGATCAGATGTTAGGTTGTTAGCACCCTGATGGCTGCTTGGTATTCACAGGGGGCTGAGTGATACTAGCAATAACATCCATGTCTTGCTTAAAGCTCTTCCACTGCCTTCCACTCTCTATCAAGAATATCTGTGCACTTCATGCACAGAGGTGTAGGCAATTAATTAATTAAATTTTAATTGTTGCTGGGGTGGAGGGGTGGGGCTTGTGGAGTGGCTGCATTGATACCTCAAAGTTTTTTAGTTATGGTGACTAACATTACTGTGAGCATTGCTCGTCACCCTTGTCTTTCCAGCTCCTACACAACCATCCTCTACCATAATCACCTGAGGTGTCCCTCATTGTCAGTCACGGGTGTTGCTATTTATTCGTTGTCTTGTCCTCCCCTCATTGTCTGTGGATTGTCCCCCTTGGTGTCATGTCCTGTTCTTCCTCTGCGTCACCTCATCAGTGTAAGTTTTGCTGTTATTTTGTGTTATTTAAATAAATACATAAATAAATAAATACATAAATAAATAAATACAGTACAGGTAGTCCTCAACTTACGACATAGATCCGTTCCTACGCAGCGTCGTAAACCGATTTTCGATGTAAATTGGAACGTACGTAATTACCATACCACATTCATGTACGGTACAATATTACCAAGCACTTAGCCTATCCTAACACAGTACCCTACATAATGATAAATTATTATTATGTTTGGGAGTCATAATGAAGGGTAAAAAGAGTTAATGGCCTACTGGGAAGCTGGTGACGCCGTCCTCCTCGGTCCAGAGCGGCGTACAGTACAGTATTCCTCTGCCGCTGCACCGCGCATAGTACAATATCCTTCCGCCGCTGCGTTACGACGTTTACCACGTAAAACCATGTAACTTGAAATAAGGCTTCTCATAGTGAATGGGAGATGCGTCGTAACCTCGAAACATCGTAACTCGAGACGGTCGTAACCCAAGGACTACCTGTATACTAAAATAAATAGTGTTCCTACTTCACGGTTTTTCACGTATCGAGGTGGTATCTGCAATGTAAAGACTTGCACAGACTCAGGAGTACTTCAGTCTGCGGAGGTCCGTGCATACCGAATTAGACTCGAAACAGATGCCTGTAGGGCACGTCCATACAAATCTCAATTTTTATGACCACGTATGCGTACTCCGTGTTGCACAATAAACTGCCCGGCGACGGACTGTTTTGTATGCGACACCTATGTATTAAACTCCCCTTCTTCATCCGTGGTCTGGTTTAATGGCCTTTTTGTTTTTTTGCCAAGAGGCAAGCGAGCTCTTCCTCCTCAGCCGTTGATGCCATGACTGAAATTGTGAGAAATGAAGGAATTTGTCACAAGCTAATTAAAATCAGGTCCGGCGTGGCTGCAGGAGGGTCTGATGTCTGGGCTGCAGGGCCAGCGCTCCCTGGTTTTTAAAATTTTTTAGAACTTTTTATTAACAACATATAAACAAAGAACACCGCTGCCACTTGCAGCCAGCTCTTCTTTTTTTTTTGCGATCTGTCAATCAATCCAGTAGGCGTGTCAGCAAATGACCAATTGGCAAACTCAATTTGTCCTGAAGGTATACGCCCCTTGCCCCTGCCCAGGTGGGAACAAGACAATTCAAGATGGGTACGTTGTGGCCAGAGGTTGTCAAGAATACAATTACAGCACGCAAACAATGGGCCGTGACTTTTAAAACCGGGCCGTGACTTTTAAAACCAGGCCGAGCAAAGCAGTGCACGGCTCGCTGGTCGCTTGTTTTCTTGTGATTTTCTCACACTTTTTGAGTCTCCAACAGTGTCAGCCCAGCGAGGTACTACTTCTAGGCATGAAGGCAGCATGGAAAACCCTGCTTTAAATTCTTGATGACAAAAACCGCAGCAGTGTGTGCAGACCTCACATTTCACAACAACAAACCACCACGACCTGACTCAAAGCCCTCCGTGCTCCATCAGGAGCCCTCCTGTTCCCAACGTACGGAAGACGACCTTGCACAGAACATTTACGCTCCGGCTGCGTTTACATCATCATCCGGTGTGAAGGAGCTCTTAGCTGATGTGTGACAGGACATAAAGAACTTCAACGGGTAAACAACCAGCATGAACACATTAGTGGTGAAGATGTGACTGCTGGTGATAAATGTGTTCTCTAAGCTCTGGTGTAGATATTTTAAATCAGGAATTGACCATCACAACGTCAAATATTAGGTCCGGTGATACTTGGCCTGTCACGATAAAAAAAAAATTGCTGGGCGATTAATTGCCTCAAAAATCATTGCGATAAACGATAATATCGTTTGAATTTGACAATAATTGGTCATTATTGTCAAATTTATTAATTTTTTTTTGTTAATTTGTTTGCAGTGTAGTACCTTTTTTTTAACCACTGGATGACAGTAAGACTGTTTGAACTGAAGGATGGATAGTGAGGGAACGAGCAGCGTGTCTCTAAGAAAAATGGGAGGGAGGCCCTTTGACGTGACATGGGCTGTCTCTCTTCAGTTCTCAAAATGGCGGATGCTCAGTGTGGTTTGAGCTCTTTAGCGTAGCATTTTTCACACAAAGCTTTTGATAAAAAATCAATAAACAAGTTCTCAGCTTCTTTTTGCAGAGAAAAACATTTTACACAAAGGCAAAGGTTTCAACCGTGAATTTTGGAGCTTCGACAAGACGGAGGTTTTTTTCCCCCGAGGTCGGCCTATTAGCTTAGCTTGTAGCTTAGCTTCTCAACTTAGCTGCTTTTAATGATCCAAAAACATGATTTTGGACGGTTAAAGTGGATTTTAAAGAGAAAAGAGAAAGGGAGGGTTAGTGAAGAACACCGGAGTTGAATTTTTTGTCATCCAGTGTCTTTAGTAGAATGAGGGAGACGAAGAAATGATAAAGCCGATTAATGAAAATGAGGTTGATAATTTTCATTTATCATGCGATTAATTGATTTATTGTTTATCGCGACAGGCCTGTGTGATAAACCATAATGGTCACTTTTACAGTGAACAGTTTCTGACTCCTGCGATTTGTTTGTCTCCTTTCTTCTTCTGGCTCTACGGCTGAGAACATTCATTCTGTGGTGTTTTGCTAAATCATCAGTAGATGGATAAAGACACTTCCAGCAGTTTTAGAACAACTTACATGATTAGTACTGAACACAAAACGTTCTCTGATCTGATGCAGGGTAAAGAGCCAAACTAGCAGAGCTGCTAGAGCAGAAGAAGAAGAGCAAAGCTGGGTCCAAAAGGTGGAGACAAGGAGTTTGTTTTGTTCATGTAATAATTTAAACTCTAGAATGAAAAACAGCAACAGAATCAAAGATGGACGCTGGTAACACCTGACACACCAGAAGGTGCTGCTGTCCAGATGTGAACACGGTGTTCCCACTAACAGCAGCAGCGTCCAGCCCTCATCCATGGCTCTGGTCCAGATCAAACATGAAATCTTGGGCCTGAAGGTTCACTTGGAGGATGTACAACTGAATCAAAGTTTTTTAGGTGACGTTAAAGCTACACTAACATACTTGAAAAAAAAAAAAAATTTGCTCACAAACATGGCTCTGTGTTTAAAATGAGGAATGAAGAAACTAAACTGAGTAACTGTGGTTGAAATGTCGTTCAAACAACATCTAGAGCAGGGCTGCTCAACTAAACTGCTCTGGGGCCGGACATCCAGCAGTGATTGTCATTAAGTTATTTTTTTATGGTTTAAAATCTAGTTTTATTTAAAAACAAACCCTTAGTTTGGCCAAACCGAGCACACCCGTGGGCCTGATTGGCCCCCGGGCCACCAGTTGAATAGCTCTGATCTAAACGGTCTTCAGACATCTGCAATAAAATGGTCTCCAATGAGTGAAGGTTTGTGGACGTTTCAAACTGAATATGGCTGCAATAAACTCAGTCTTATAAATAGCACCTTCTTACAGCGGATCAACCAGTTTGTTGTTGACATCCAGAACTAGCTAACGTCTGATCGTTAGCACCTGATGGTTGTTTGCTATTCACAGAGGGCTGAGTGATACTAGCAATAACAGCATTGTAAGAGGGGGACAGTTGAACACGGAGGCCTCCACCTCTGTTTAATGATCATGGTCATACTGAAGGATTTAAAAAAAGAAATATGAGGTAAACTGCATGTTTTGTGATGTGTCAGAGGTTTTTTTCGTCAGCGCAGAGCCTGTAAGGTCTGGCACTTCCAAAACATGTTAATAAAAATTATTGTTTCACGACGTTATCTGTAAAAAGTGAGTAATGCAAAACAAAAACTTATTGTCACGTTAGCTGTTGTCTCCTGGCTGCAGTGATCATTCTGTTTTTGAAGATGCTGATGTTTTATCTACAGTGCTGGAGGTTTAAAAGCTGGTTAAAAAAGTTACTTTTAAGCTTTTTAATGTGTTATCTGTTTGTGCTCTTTAGCTTTTTTATTTTTTATATGATTTACAGACTTGAGTCGAGCCTTCTACATATTTTCAGTTGTTCGTGTGCTTTATAGATGAAGTTATAGGAGATAAACAGCTGGAGATAACGATGCTGTCTATGCAAGTACTAGGACTAAACTCAGTGTTGATCATTAAGTTCAAAGGTGGATTACTGGTGTCTTCTTACTTTCCTCATCACGTTCTGGAGACTTCACACTGTTTATTCTTCGAATCAAAGAGTATGACAAATTTAATTTACTTTCATGCAAAACGTTGTGAGCAGAAGTTTTAATTCCACAAAGCGTCCTTTAACAGATCAAGGAGTTGAGAAAGCATCAGTCTGTGTCTTCACACAGAAGATCCATGTGAGAAAAGCAGGACTCTGCTGGTTGATGGGAACACTGGCAGGTTAAAGGACGGGAGTTCCCCCGTTGAGGTCAAACTACAACTACAGGCACCACTCCACACATCGACACACACACAACAAGCGTCGAGGGAAACATAGGAATGAATCAGAACGCTACAGATCATTCCTCCCCCGTCTATTCAAAACAGCAGCTAACTACTCGCCCAGTTGTTGTTTAGTTGATGGATCTGGTGTCGTTGATCTGCAGAGATCCAGGGCGAAACAGTGGGGTCGAACATTAAAAATAAAAATTTAAAAAGAGGAAAAAGCAGCCATTAATGAAGACAAAACTCAAGGAGGATGTGAATTTGACAATGAAATGACTGAATGTTTGTGGAGCGGGCAACATGAACACATGACTGCAGACATGTTGAGCAGTTTTATCTGACCGAATCCTCCGTTCAATAAAAACCACTAACGTCAGTCCAAATCTATTCATGCACACTCTGAGCTTTGATTCATAGTGAATCTACACACTGATCGGTTTCTCTTGGCTGGAAGAGACAAGTGAGATCAAATGTGCTGGAGATGAAGATTTACATTCAATAAGAACATTTAAATTACTAACTTAAGAAACCGGAAACATTTCGATATTTTGTTTTATTACATTTTTATTGCTTCTCGTCTTTTATCACTTGTTTATTCCATCCAGATAAACCCAACGTTGTGAATAAAAGCTCACCATAAACTGAGTCTGGATATTTTTGGGTCCAGTGAGTGGAGAGGTATAAAGACGTAGCACTACGAGCATGAAGCGGCAGATAAAAGCACTGAGCAGAGCTGCAGCTGGTAATAATGCACTTTCATTTAAAGAGGACAAAGCTGCAGAGTGAATCATTCCTGAGCCCCTTTCAGACATGAAAACTACATCATTAGTGGACTAAAGCAGAACGGGATGAAGATCTTTCAGTTTCAGGCTCCTCTCTGGTGGAACCAGCTTCCAGTTTCTGTCCATGAGGCTGACACAGTGTCCAGTTTGAAGACTGGACTCAAGACTTTTCTTTCTAATAAATCAAACAGTATAAGAGTTAGCTTGGGTTTCCAGAGCTATCCCTTAGTCCTGCTTTAATAGGCCAAGTCTGCTGGAGAACAAACTGACCACAGTTCCCCTCTGTTGTCTTCACTCTACATACTGTATGTATTTAATATGTCGTATTTACGCAATTATTACTAAAAATAGCAATTTTTCATGTTAAAAAATACACTTGGACCAGCGCTGCTGCGTCTCTTTCCTGTCCTCTCAGACCTTAGAGCTGACCATGGGACAAGGACAGCCATACTGAACCTGGTTCTGTTGCAGGTTTCTTCCTGGTAAAAAGGAGTTCAAGTTAAAGGAGTTAGGCATACAAAGCCCTCAACATCCTAGCTCCATCTTATATTACAGATCTTATTGTTCCATATTTTCCTAACAGAGCACTTTGTTCTCAGACTGCAGGTTTACTTGTGGTTCCTAAAGTTTCCAAAAGCAGAATGGGAGGAAGATCTTTCAGTTCTCAGGCTCCTCTCTTGTGGAACCAACTTCCAGTTTCTGTCCATGAGACTGACACATTGTCCAGTTTGAAGACTGGGATTAAGACTTTCCTTTTTCATAAATCCTGTAGTTAGTGTTGTCTTGTTCTGCTGCTCCAAGATGAGCTCTCTTGTGACGTGGTGCTTTATAAATAAACTGAATTGAATTGTTTCTTTTCACTATCACCAACATGCTGCTCAGGATGGGAGACTGCAATAAACCAAAGTCCTTAAATAGCTTTTACTAGTTGGTATTTCATGCCGTTGTGAATTGGCAGAATATAAATAACTGAATTTAATACAATCATCTGACTATTTGTACAGGAAGTGAAAGTTACTTTGAACCAGACTGTAAAATAACACGAGACTTTTGAAAGTTTGTATTTGTGTGCCACTGTGGCCTTTGTGTTGGTGAAAATGGTGACTTAGACGAACATGAGATGAACATGACTAGGTGTTAGCACGTCTGCAGACAGTATGACGTGTGACGGTCTGAAAGGGGCTCTGAGGAGATGAGGGTGACAGTTCCCATTTAGGTCCACCATTACAAGACCCACAAAACTCCAGAAAGCCTTTATGCACGGTGACCTTCAACCCAAAACAGCTACAAGCGATAAAGATGGAGGTCAGAGAGCACCTAGCTGAAGATGGCGCCTAATGTCGTCAACAACGCACAACAAACACCCGCCGACAACACGATGTGTGAAGAGAGAAAAAGAAAGTCCTAACATGAATCTGAGAACTGTCCACAGGTTTCCACACCACTTCTAGGAGTCGTGGCCGAAGAGACCAGGTGCGATAGTGGGTGGGGGAAGAGGTCACGTGTGTGTGAAAGGGGCGGGGCTAGTCACCAGGGGCTCCGTGTGCTGCTTGAGCTCCTCCAGATGCTCTAAAATATTCTTCTTTGTGATGATGCCCAACACAATCCTGAAACACACACCTGTTACTCAGCAGACTGGCCACAGCGACAACAAACAAACAAACAAACAAACAAACAAACAGAGGAGAGGCACAGAGAGAACAAACAGCAGCAGCACAAATCAAACAGAACGTTAAAAAACTAACGTAACTTGATATTAAAAGAAAATGTTACTGAAAATAAACAAAATGATTTTTAAAATCCATAAAGTTCAAAGAAAAAATAAATTCAAATGTCTAAGTATTTAAACTATTATTGAGTGTCTTTACTTTTAAATTATCATTAAAACTCACAAAAAGACCAAAAGCAGAAAAAGATTAAAAAAGATCTTTCAGCTTTTATGAAGTTGGGACTTTGTGGAAAGGGTATGAACAGTTATTATCTTACCTGCTGTAGACGGCTCTTTAAAAAGTTAGGAGAAACACAGTTTTACTCTGATTTATAAAATACTCTTACTTGAGCCTTTTTGTGATGAACGTGTATTTTTTTTGTAGACTGGAGTTGCTTTAAGATGTCTGCAATCCACTTTGGTTTTGACTGCGTTCACACTAGCTGTCAGTCCAACCAGAATTAAACTTTCTACAAACTGAGGTCAATCAAAACATCAAGTAAGATATTATTTATTCATAGGTTTTCTACAGAATCACACTTCTACGTGCACAAGTTCATCTGAGGTCCTGTGACCTGTTGCAAATCAATGATTTTGTCTTAAAGCAATACTAGTGTCCATATTACACATTTTAAGATTTTACGAGGTTGTTTTATTTCATAAAGAGACGATGTCAAAGGAATGCGTATGTGCACTCACCATGCTCTATTATTTTACTTTATTAGTGTAGACTTTATAATTTTACCTCCTCCTTCTTGTTGGTATTGATATTAAAATGTTTGCATGATCTTTCCTCTACATTATAATCAGTCTTGATGTGACGTCAGTAAGGAGATCATCTTTACAGTATTATGCTCAAGGGTTGATTGATATGGTACGACACAGTGACGTGTTCCAAGTAGGTCCTTGAGAGGCGTTTTCATCTTCCACAACTCCCTGACGTTTGTTGTGTGCAGCTGCTTTGATAACAGCTCAACAGTGTGGGGTGTATGTGTGTGTGTGCTGGCACCAGACGTTTCTAAAAACCATCATAGCACATTTGTAATAAATATGAAGTCTAACACATGAACATTTGGGAATCTCTCTTTTTTTTCATGGCAGAGGGGACAATTGTTCTTTAAATTGTTTTATTTTTATGCAACTACCTACTGAGTCATCATTTTTATTTTTAACTGCATCTTATTGGTCTTTTTTTTTTTATTATGGTAAAATTACATTTTTACAGAATTTGTTTCTGATTAAAACAAATAAAACACCAGTGGCTTCCTACAGCCGTTCAGCTGCTGTCAGGTGGCACACTGCAGACTGGACCAGCACCTGGCAGAAGGTTAAAGATAGAAATATAAAGACAGTAGTCCCTCGCTACTTGGCAGTTCCACTAGGCCTGTCACGATAACAAATTTTGCTGGACGATTAATTGTCTCAGAAATTATTGTGATAAACGATAACATTGAAGTTTGACAATAATTAGCAATTATTGTCACATTTAAGACAGTATAAGACTGAACTGAAGGATGGATAGTGAGGGAGCGAGCAGCGTGTCTCTTCAAGAGAAATGGGAGGGAGGCCTCTTGACATGACGTGGGCTGTCTGTCTTTTTTCACTTCTCAAAATGGCGGACGCTCTGTGTGTTTTGAGCTCTTTAGCACAGCATTTTTCACACAAAGCTTTTAATTGAAAAATCAGTAAACAAGTTCTCAGTGTCTTTTTGCAGAGAAAAGCAAATTCTTACACGAAGGCAAAGGTTTCAAACGTGAATTTTGGAGCTTCGACAAGACGGAGGCTTTTTTTCTTGCGGCCGGCCTGTTAGCTTAGCTGCCTTTAATGATCCAAAAGGACGATTTTGGATTGTTAAAATAGATTTTAAAGAGAAAAGAGAAAGTGAGAGGTCAGTGAAGAGCACAGGAGTTGAGCTTTTTGTCATCCAGTGTCTTCAGTAGAAAGAGAGCGACAAAGAAACGATAAAGTCGATAAATGAAAACAAGGTTGATAATTTTCATTTTTCAGGAGATCAATTGATTTATTGTTTATTGTGACAGGCCTAGAGTCAACTTTTGTGGACTTGCTCTTTCGCTGTTTTTCAAAGTAAGAGTGGACATGACACACAATTGGCTGATTGATGGATGAGCCACAAGGTTGCATGGATTTTTTTTTATTTTAAATAAATGTTTAATTATTTAGCACCTGCTGCACCTGTGTGCAGCCCACATGTGCAGGAGAAGCTCCTTCCTGCAGCATGTGATCTCCGCTCTGCAGCAAAGAAGTGGGCGTGGCCTAGAGCACTGGCAGGTGGCAGAGAGGGCGATCATGACACGTTCTTTTACAGTGTCTAGTTTAGAAATATTGTTCAGAACTGCTCTGAATTCCCTGAAAACCTTTGTTTACGACGCAAGCTCCTTTTCTTTTTAACTTAATGAAACCTCTTCCAATACAACATCCAAAATTAAACTACGAACTGTACACTACAGGCTCTATACTCCTAAATATCAGAAACTTTATCATTGTCTACAAACTGTTCAAACACAAGTTTCAAATGTAAATTTGAGGCAAAAACAACTAGAAGAGTGATGATAAACTTGTGAAAGACAAACTTTGATGGCTTTGGTCTTTTTGTAAGTTTGGTTGACAGTTTAATAAATACAATAAATAAATAAAATAAAAATAAAAATCCACCAACCATATTATTAAACAACCAAAACAAAAATAAATTAAAAAAAAACACTGCTGCTCAGTTTCTCTCCAGCAAACTGGGAATTAATCTGTTAAATAAACTCTTCAAAGAACAAACGCCTCCTAAATTTTCATCCCACCAGCAGGAAACACTTTTCAAATTCAATATTAGACAGGAACTCATTTAAGCCTGCATCATAACAGCTGTTTATTTGGTTCCACCTTTAAAAAAAATTAAAAAAAAAACAGTAAAAATATTTATACCAACAAACTGGTCTTGTGAAACAGTAGATCACAAGAATGCAATCTGTTTGATTCTTGTGCACCATTTCCCCCCAACATGTGACCTGCGGTTAGTTTTTCCCGTCAGCAGCTGGAGCAGACCACCTGGTACCGCTCAGGGAAGGGATAAAGGGCGTGCAGCGGTTAGGCCGGGTCATGCAGAATCTGTGAGACCGTGCGGCACCAGGCAACATGTGTCAGCCTCAGATGGACCAGCCATCATACTGTCACCAGAGACCAGGATAATAACACCTTCCACTCAGACAAAGTTAGTGAACATCCTACTCACCCATTGTGCGTGACCAGACACTGGCGCAGCCCCAGCTTTCTGAAAATGTCCACCACAATCTCCATGGGGGTGTGGTCTGTGACGGTAAAGGGGCTCATGTCGAGGATGGAGCGCAGCTTGAGGGGTCGGGGGCTGTCGGCCGGCAGCGTGGGAGCATGCTGAGTGAAGTACACCCTGGAGTTCAACAAGATGCCCTCCTGTTTGCGGCGAACGTTTTCTGTTGATGTAACAGGAACAAAAGACAAGCACACTAAGCTGTAGTTTCCTTTTACATTACTCCATGTTGTTCAGTCCTCCCCGCAGGTTTACCTATAGCGATGGTTATGTCCCTGCGCAGGGCAAAGCCCACCAGTCTCTGCGACTCCTTGGACACTATAACAGGGAAACCATTATAACTGGTTTCATTGATGACGCCCTGCAGCTCCTCGACTGTCAGGTCGTCCTGCGTCAGCACCGCCAGCGGCGGGTCGCTGCTTCGAGGCCTCATCACGTCTCTGGCCAACGTCGTGTGCGTGAACTCCTCTTTGGCGTCCAGAAAGGGGTATCCGTTCAGACGAATGTGGGCCTCGTAGATTCCTTCACGGCCAAAGGCGTCGCCGACCCATTTGCTGGTCATGACAGCAGCCATGAGGGGGACGATGTACTCCAAACCGCCGGTCAGCTCGAACACGATGACGACCAGGGAGACGGTCATACGAGTTACACCACCTACCGACGGAAAAAAAGAGTTCAACAAACTGAAAAATTAACAATTACCATATTTTCCGCCGTACACGTCGCACCGCTCCATAAGTCGCATCAGTTCAAATATGTCTAATAAAGAGGGAAAAAACAAATATGTTGCTTCGCCGTATAAGTCGCATCTATTACGCGTCACCGCTGACAACACAGAAATGTGGGCCGGTGTTGTGCCAAAAATCGATTGGCTGCCTAATGGAGGCTGCGGGAGCATGCATAGGAGGACTTTAACAAGAATTTAACAAGAGTAACACTTAAAAACTATTATTTGTTTGCTTGAAATTATAGTAGAGGTGGATTTCAGTTGAACTTTTACTTAATAAATGCATTTTGATGGTCATATTTACTGCGTTTCGCCGGGGTGATCCAGCAAAATGAAGCTGATTTGACAGTTGCTCCAAGCATGATCCCAGAGCTGGAAGAAGGTGGCAGTCTATGGTAAGCCGACTGTGTCATTAATAGCCACTTTTACCTATTACATGACACAATGGCATGCCAAACTACTCGAGTGCCATTTAGCAGCTGACAATGGTAGTGTTCAATATTTTCAATGTCAGAATGAATGAAAACGGTCATATCAGCCAAAAATTGATTTATAAATATGAGGAAAAAAACACAAAAAAGTCACTTTGGTGTATAAGTCGCAGGGCATGGAAATTATGCAAAAAAAAAAAAAAACAAACAAAAAAAAACAAACTGTGACTTATAGGCTGGAAAATACAGTAAACAACATGTCAAAATGAAATATTAACCGTCCTGCTGCCCTCGCGTCAAAACGTCCTTGAGCTTTAATTTTAAAACCGAGGCCTTTCTTAAAGATACACAAAGAAAAATATTAAACAAATGTTTTAGCCTCAGAAATAAATAAAGACAGAACTAGAATATATACAATTTATATGTACACAAGCTTTTAAATATGTTTTTATATAAACTAACAGAAATCCTGATTAACGCTATGGCGGTGTAATTTGATGACCCACCCAGACACGCTGCGGCCCCCACCATGGCGTAGAGCCCAGGAGTGATGCAGTCGGCCCCCACCTCACACCACTCTTTGAACAAGAACCAGTCGTGGTGGTAATAGGCGAGCTGCTCCATGGCGATGCCAACGATTCGCCCTGCGATTGCTCCGATGGCCATGCTGGGGATGAACAAGCCCGACGGTACCTGCGGAGGAGTCGCAGCCGCAGGTTTAGTGACGGTTAAACAAAAACAGAACAGGACTCGTCCAGAATCAAACTTCACCTTCAGTCCAAATGTGAAAATAGTCATGATGATTTTAAAGACGAGCGCCAGACAGAGCTGCCACATGGCGGAGTAGACGCCGGGCTCGGCCGGCCGGTTGGGGTTGTCGGTGAAAGCTGTGCTGCCGTTCATCTGGCTGCGGTACTGGCAGAGCTGGGAGGACTCCAGCGGGCCGCAGTCCGTGAACAGCTCCTTTATCAGCTCACTGGTGTTCTGACGAGTGTAAGGATTTGGGAATGCGACCACTGCTGTGATGGCCGCCACCAGGATCACCTCCAACACCGGGTACTTACCTGAGGAGCGACAACGTCAGGCTGTGAAGACGTCGTTAAAAGAGTTCTGGCTTCAAAGATACAAGCAGCTAGAATCAAGAAATACTTGCCGAAGCGGGTCAACTTGCGCCGCCGGCACCAGGCGATGTTGGCTCGAATGAAGAAGGCCCCCCAGAGCCCACCGAACACGCCCAGAAGTATAAAAGGGATGAGCTCAAAGAGGTACCACGGCGTATGGTACTCCACGTAGAACAGCACCAGGCGGCTGTTACCGAAGGGGTTAATGGAGCGCAGCACGAAGGCTGCCACCAGGGCAGCAAAGAAGGAGCGCCACAGAGTCTTCAGAGGGAAGTAGTAGCTCACCTGGAGGGGTCAGGAGCGTTTACAAGGTCATCTATAGAGGATATCTTTAATTCACATGTTATAAGAACTACTTTGTGTAACTTGAATGCTCATTAATAATTTGATGGGCTGATGTACCTCCTCCAGACTGAAGAGGACTCCTCCAATTGGAGCTCCAAAAGCCACAGACACGCCAGCAGCTGAGGCAGCAGACAGAACCTGAGAGGGCAGAGTCATCAACAACTGGACCATCACTCAAATGGTCAGGTACGACTTACACATCATCGTCCTCACCTCTCGCTTCTTGGCCTCGTTCTTGCTGTACTTTGGGAAGAGGTAGGAGAAGATGTTACCGCAGCAGCAGGCCACGTGGACCAGGGGGCCTTCTTTCCCCAGACTGAGGCCAGACGCCACAGCCAGAACCAGAGTGACGGTCTTTATCATCAGTGTCCACTTGCCCAAGTAGCCTCGGATAATAAACCCACTCAGGATTGTCTTGATCTGAAGGAGGCGGAGGGAAAACATGACTGAAGGTACTAAAAGGGACAAAAAGCCAAATTCAAGTAATGTAAAGAGACTATTAATTTGTGACAGATGGAACTTTTCATTTCTAGCTCAAAATTAAACAAATGTATCATAAAATATTATCTAATTAGCACTATAAGCAGTTTTTGTTGGTTTTAGACTATTTTTAAACCATTTCAGTGTCTTTTTGTGCATTTTATGCTCAGCCGACTGGAAATAAGAGGATAAACATTAGAATAAAGTTCTCATTTAGAGCAGAGTAGGACATTTAACACTCAGCAGCCATTGGGAAGACCAAAATGCTTTTTTCAGTATTTTAAAAAAGCTGAACTCAAGAATATTACTTATTTTAAATAAGTTCAAATTATAAAACTGATGAAAAACTATCAATGATTTTCGTATAAGTCACACTTTTTAGCATAAATTTGCATGCCCTTATATGGCAAAGTGACTTATTTACATTTTTTTCCACTTTATTAGACATATTTGGACTGATGCGACTTATATGGTGGTGCGACGTGCACGTCGGCAAGTACGGTAGTAGTTCTCTACTGCTTGCTAAGTGAAAAATATTGAAGCAGCTTATGGCAAAAACAAACCAAAAAAAACAAAAAACAAGCATAACAACAGAAACTGGGGATGCCAGAAAATGCATAAAACCAATTCCTCAAGTGGCAGCAGCAGCGATGAATACTTCTTATTTGATGTGTTGCTGAATTAGTGACACCTAACGTAAATTGACTGGTGGTGGGGAAATAAATAGCAAACTAAAGAACCAACAAGAAGCTTTGTTTAGCGCACGATGTCCAAGACAAATTTCTCATTGGGAACAATAAAGTACAGGTAGTCCTCGGGTTACGACGGTCTCAAGGTACGACGTTTCGAGGTTACGACGCATCTCCTTATTTCGAGTTATGTCGGTTTTTCATTGGTTTTACGTTGTAAAACCGCGGCGCAGCGGTGGAAGAATACAGTATTGTATTTCATTATTAAAAGTACTGTACAGTATTTTATGTGTTTTTTGATAATTATGTAGGGTACTGCGTTAGGATAGGCTAAGTGCTTGGTAAAACAGGTACCCTACATGTATATGGTACGGTAATTATGTACGTTCTGACTTACGTCGAAAATCGGTTTACGACGCCGTGTAGGAACGGATCTACGTCGTAAGTCGAGGACTGCGTGTATACATCAATACATCTATCTATCTAACTAAAAGATCAATAAAATGTGCAAGATGTTTCAAAAAGAGACTCTGTGCAGAGCTGCAAGGATGTTTCAGTTGTACTTTTGAAGAAGGGATTCACAAATACGTAATTTTCCTCACCTCAGGGATCCCCGAGCCACAGGCATACGGAGCGAACACTTTGACCAGACAGACGGCCAGGAAGGCGAAGGACAGAGCCCAGTAGATGTACATGAAGTAGTTCATGATGTATGAGCCGGGGCCCTGCAGAGAGGAAGGAAGGAAACGTGTTACAACTCAGTGGAAACACAAATCACACACAGAAGATGGATGGAGCATCTCGCCGTGTTCCTTCTATCAACACATAAAGGTTCGTCTGATCTCCCTCCCTGTGTTTGTGTTGGTTTACCTCAGCCTGTCCCAGTATTAGCTCAGCCCAGCTCTTCCACTGAGGACACTTGTCCCTCTCAGCGAAGGTTGTCTCGTTGGACGTCCAGCAGCACTGCTCGTGGTTGAACCACATGGCGCTCAGACACACGCCCTCCTTCAGATCATTCATCCAGTCGGCAGCGATGTCAATCAGGCCGGCCAAAGCGCCTGGCAGAGGAACCAAACAGGGAAAAAGGCAGAGAGAGGAGGTGGAGGGGAGGAGGAACCAGGAAGCAGACAAAGAAGACGGTTTGGTGGAGATCAGGTCACATGTTCAGTTGTAGCATCAGGAGTCCTGGTCTAAAACATGTACATTTTATACATTAATATTATATACAAACAAAACCCTTCTTTGAATAAATATAACATTTAAATAAGAAACTCAGTGATGTTTCAATTAGTTTCTTATTTTATTTATTTTTTTAAATCAATATCATCTAGAGGTCAACACGTTCCAGATTTGAAGTCTTAATTGTTAAAACGTCATTTAAACTGATTAAAGCCAATTCATACCACTAATGTTTTTTTTTTAAATTAACACTAAATGAATAAATAAACTCAAGAAGTTTGTTTTAGACAATTTGTCCCTTAACATAAACTAAACAAAGGCTTGTCAAATTTCCTTACTTTTTTGTTAATCTTAATAAAAACCTGTCTGGAGGGAGTTTTACAGCGACGACGGCTGAAGCTCGTTTCTTTGCTTCTGGAGGTCAGACGCTGTGCTCGTGAGAAACGCTCATCAACGAGAGCAGAAGACTGACTGGGAGATTAAAGCAGCCCGACGCAGAACCTGTGAGTCAGCAGCAGAGGAGACAACTGTGCATGTCCGTTTGCACTGTTGCTCAGCGGGTGAGTTACCTGATGCCAGTCCGGTGAGCGTCACAACCAGCCAGCCAGACCAAGCATCGTACAGGCTCTTGGTGAACTCCCATGCTGACTCCTTCTTCTTGCTGTTGATCTGTGTACACACACACACACACACACACACACACACACACACACACACACACACACACACACACACACACACACA
>JARVGS010000001.1:12686005-12698068 GCA_031762315.1 Hypsolebias antenori | reverse complement strand
TTTTGATCTGTCATCTATGTTCTATTACAAATAAAATATTGACATTTGCCATCTCCACATCATTGCATTCAGTTTTTTTTTTTTCCCACAATTTGTTTAGTGTCCCAATTTTTTTGGAATCCAGTTTGTATTAAACAAATGTGACTCAGCATATCGCTGCCATGTTTCTGTTTGTTGGTATTTTGTTCCAGGTGGTGTCAACATTTCAGAGGATGCGTCAGGAACAGCGTAACATGGCTTCGAAGGCTGCCGAGCTGGAGATGGACATCAATGAGCACAGGTTGGCGACCGGTTTCTTCCTCTGCAGCTTTTTCTCTCACTCTCAGCTTTAAATCTTTAATTTAAACAATCTAAACAATAAACTGTTATTTTTGTTTAGTTCTCTTTGGTTCTCCTTAAATTCCAATTTTTTTTTTAGATATACGCCAATTGGCTTTTTAGTGATATCAGTTTAAATTCAAACAAACATAATTTGGGACATGGTTAAAGGTAATTTTGTCAAGTCAGTTTGTTTAGATTGTGTCACTTCACAGCAGAAGACACCTCGGGGCACTGCTCAAGTCCAAAGCATGAATCCAGTTAGGCTACAGTCAAGTCTGTCTAATTATCATGTCCAGTCAGAATAAGAATATTACAAAATGTCAATAAGGAAAAAGTTTTCTAAGAAAACCAATAGATTGTGATAAAACGTCACTTTGGCACAATCCTTCATCCTGAGCAGCACAGAGGCGACAGTGGAAAGGAACGACTTCCTTTTAACACAAAGAAACAAAGGGGTGCTGTGGGGGTTAGACAGAAAACGAAAAATGAAACAAACTTAGATGCAATTAGTCCAGATTCAGTTTTTATGACAAGAAAGACAAAATAAAGGTTAATGACAGCAACAATTGCATGTATCAACACAGAGAAGAGAGCGTCAGAGTGAGATGTGGTCAGTTTGTCCTTCAGCAATCGAACGGATAGCTCAGGAAACCCAAGCTAACCCTAATTATAAATAAAGTGAAGACAGGTGCCGACCTTTTTCTTATTCACTTACATAAATGTGGAAATGTCTCATGACATTTATTTAATTTTACTGTTAGTCCCCCACTTACACTAGATAATGACTCCACTACGCTCTTTGGGACCTTGATTAGCAGTAAATTTGAAAAACCTCAGCCAGCACAACTCTTCTGGTGCCTGGTCACAAAAGTTGCACAACTTTATAAAAATTAAAAGTTACTAAACATTTGACTAAAACTGGCTTGCTTTTAGAAGTTTTTGAATGTCATGAATGACTGTCGGTTTATTTCTATTTTTATTTTGTGTTTAGTTTAGTCATTGAGACCCTAAAGGACGTGGATCCTTCGAGGAAGTGCTTCCGCCTCGTAGGTGAGGTGTTGGTGGAGAGGACTGTAAAAGAAGTTCTACCTGCACTGGAAAACAACAAAGAACAGGTAACAGAGGGAAAACATAATTATACCACTGAGAGTTCTGAAGCTACAGTAAAGATCAGACGATGAGTGCTGTCAAACATTTCACATTTAAACAACGTTGTGGTTCAGCTTCACATAATAATAATAATAATGATACATTTTATTTATAATGCACTTTATATACATCAGTTATTGCTGTTGAATTATTTGGTCATTTGCAAATACGAGTAGGCGCAGCAGAAGCAAGGTGCACCGCTTCAGGAGAAGCTTGATGCTGACCAGTTAGGAATGATGTCATATTTCTTCATGTGAGGCAAAACTGACATTATTTGGAGTTTTAAATGAAAGTGTTGGCAGGAACTGCCATAAATAAAAATGTGAAAGCTGGAGCTGCTTTAAGCTAGAATCCGCTTTGGAAATGGGTCTACTCAGGCTAGACAATATTAGCGTCTCAATGTTTTTTTCATTTTGATATTTTTGGCTGAAACATCCTGAAATGCCTGCTGGATTAGATGTAAGGCTGCACCAGAGATGCTAAAAGTAGCCGGTGCTGTGCACTACTGGTCCAAAGGAGCGATGCACCCTCTCATCTGATGGTAGTTTCTGTGTCGCTTGAAGCAACTCGCTCATAAATCTGATGAATTCCTTTGCTTCCTTGTGGAATCTGGTAAATCTTGATGCTGTTCTTTAGTCTGGTTTTGTGGATCTTCACACTTTGCTGAAAGCTCCTCATCAAGATGAACCTCGTACTGCAGCAACCTCTGTCTCATGACTGTATCTTTAACCGTGCTAGCTCTCACTCTTCCATTTGGCTAGTTTGACCTTCATGTGCTCCAGCTGCTCCAGGGTCATCTCAGAGGGATCGTGCCAGTCTTCAGAGTTTTTTCAACTCTTCAGACACATTAGATCTGGCTGACTTTAGCCTCAAGCCTCTGTACTAATCCTAGCAGGATTCAAAGGTCCCTGTTTATCCATCTTTTACCCACTTCTTCCTTTTTCGGGTCGTGGGGGTCACTGGTGCCCATGTCCAGTTGGTCCCTGTTTATCTTTCCACGTGTTTTTGTTAAAAGTTTCTGTCCCGTGTTTTTTTATCTCGCAGTCGTTTTGTAAGGATTTCACTTTGGTCTTGGGCCGACTCAGACTAGCCATTAGCTTGTCAGTCTGGTCAGGACTAAACTGTTTCTTTTAACAGAGTTTATTCAAAAATCTATGTACAACAGGTAAGATAATCATTCTTTAGAACGTTTAGACAAGGCTCCAATTCTAAATGGCCAGACTATCTTTTTTTAAGACGGTGATGTTGCTGAACACCATTTACAGGTAATTATTCTGAATCCTGGACCATCTGTAGACCCGTTACGAGCTGATGATGAGTACCGTATTTTCCAGAGTATAAGTCGCACCAGTCAAAAAGAAGAGGGGGGGAAAAACATATAAGCTGCATTTATTATGTGTCACTGCTGACCCGTCGCAGTATCCACAGCTTCATTTTGCCTGGGTGGTGTGGTGCCATCCATCCAGCCATCGAAACTGGAGTTACTAGCTCTCCAGCGTTCCTCCGTCTGCACCAGCTGAGTGAAGCGAGCGTGCACGGGAGGACTCGCTGTTGCAGTTCTTCGAAATTTAAAATGTGAATCAAAAATTACGTTACGAATTTTTAAAAAAGTATACAAGTCGTAGGACTGACAAATCTATGCAAAAAAAAAACCCCTATGACGTATACGCCGGAAAATACAGTAAATGAACTGTAATTAACTATAAGAGCGTGCAATATTTTGCATTTGTTTATCTTTTTCTGTCCCTTTAGATCTCCAAAATAATCGAGACCATCAACACACAAATGCAGGCGAAGGGACGGGAACTCACAGAGTACAGAGAACGTTACAACATCCGTCTGGTTGGAGAGGGTGAAGCAGAGTCACAGGCTCAGTCAGCGCCCAACTCCAGAGACAGCGAAGGAGGCGAATCCCAGAGCGGAGCTGGAGTTCTCGTCTCGTAGTTTGTAAGGATGGACTGGGACGGCAGGGCCTGTGGATTTCTGCAGCACTGAAATAAATAAAAACATCTTAAGTCAGAAAGTCTTGGTGGGAATCTGAACTCCTCCTGACATATTGGTTTTGGTGATTTACTGTAATTTTGGCTAAATGAAATTCGGTCATTTGCATCAGCTGACAGTTATATCCTCATAAAGGCATTTTGTCTTTGATCTGCCTTTCTGGTTTTATTTTTAACTCACATTATTGCCTCAAATTCAACTAATAAATTCAGAGTCCAGAATACGTTTGTTGAAGTTTCTGCCAACAGGTAGACAAGACTGAAGAAAACTTTTTTTTAATGAAGCGTTTGGTTGAAATTGCAAAAATTATGAAAATAATATTCATCTGAATGCTCCGAGCTAATCAAATTTGATTAATTTTATGGAAACATTCTTGATTGAGTTGTTTTGTGGCAGAGCAGGTTTAGTCTTAAAAAAATCCTCAGAGTTGGTAATAAGTTTGTCTTATTTTTTTATTGCATCTCTATTAATTTAGAACATCCTCCTCGGACATAATTAATGCAGAGAGCTGAATATAAGGATGACGTGAAGCCAGTTTGTGTAAAACAGTAACCAAAACATGCATGAAGTTCTCAGTAATAGTTTAACTTTCTGATCTGTGTGACTCAGATTGAAGTTTGGTAAAGGTTTGAATTAAATAAAAATAAAAAACCTTCCAGGACCTGATGGGCAGTGTCACCAAGATTTATGGGTTTCTGGTTCATGATGGTGAAATAAAAATGTTGACTTGGTGCGTTTGTGTTTAAAATGATTTCACTGCGAATCAAGACGCTTGGTTTTAAGATGCTAAAACTGATGCACAGCAGTCCCTCCTTACTTCACGCTTCGTTTACAGTGCTCTATTGTGGTTTTTCAAAATAAGATTGGACTTGACACACAACTGGCTGATGGATGAGCTGCATGGAATTTTTATACAAAACAAATTATCTTAAATTATTTAGCGCCTCCTGCAGCCCATACTGCAGGATGAACTTCCTGCTGCAGCTGATCAGCTGTTCTCCGTGCAGAGCAGAGAAGTGGGCGTGGCCAAGAGCTGAAATCATGACATTCTGTGCTGATGCATGCTCAGTAATCCAGGTAGAAAAATCTAAAAAAAAAAAAGTTAAATAAGAGAAGATGCAATTAATAAGACTAAGATCAATACAGCACCTCAGACTGAGGAAGTCTTTCAGAAGAAAGACAAAAAGTTTACAGTTTTTTTTTTGAATGTCCAGAGGACCAGACAACTTTTTTAGACATATTCTGTGATCTTTTAGAGCGTTTAGAGTTTAGAAACATTGTTTGGAATATTGCAAGTGTGTGGGAAGGGTTTAAAGTGCCTTTACATATACATATGTATATATTATTATTATACGTGTACTACTATTTCTACTTTGCAGTTTTTCACTTTTTGCTGGGTTTCAGGGCACAGAGCCACCACGATAAACGTGGGACTACTGTACATTAAATGTAAAAAAGTATCCACCTGTTTAGTTTAAATAAATATGTATGGGTAACAATACAATATTAAAAATATAACTACATTAGAAACAACTATTTTAGACTCAACTGCACTTTTTAAATGATTTATTTTAATACCTTTCTGGTAAGGGCTGTTAGCTGGACAAAATAAACAGAAAATATTGTGAGAAAGTTTTAATTATTTGGTCAATAATTTCAGAGAGTGAAACTAATATTAC
This sequence comes from Hypsolebias antenori, assembly GCA_031762315.1. Lineage (NCBI taxonomy): Eukaryota > Metazoa > Chordata > Actinopteri > Cyprinodontiformes > Rivulidae > Hypsolebias > Hypsolebias antenori. The sequence continues at coordinate 12,692,918 of JARVGS010000001.1, read as the reverse complement.
AGTTTCATTACACACAGAGTGAAATATTTCAAACCTTTTATTTCTTGTAGCTTTGATGATTTTGACTTGCAAATAACAAAAAGGCAAAACTCATTAACTCAGAAAATTAGAATATTGTGAAAAGGCTCAATATTGAAAACTCGTGCACTGTGCACAGACGGACATGAGCTACAAATGTCACATTCCTCAAGTCAAGCCACTCCTGAACCAGAGACCATGTAAGAAGCGTCTTACCTGCTGAGGATAAAAATGACGACTTCAGAAGTGCCTAACGTTTTACCAAATTGTAAATGTTTTGTTGTGTGACTAAACACAAGATGTGGTTTTCAACCTCTTACTTTTTGTCAACGGTCACGAAGAGGTGGAATTGAAAATACCCTCTGTCAGTCCGTGCATGTTTACTTAAAAAAAAAAAAGTGAGGTACCAACTTCCACTGATGTAGTTTGTGGCTGCATATAGGAGTAAAACATACTTTAACTTTATTTATTCTTTTCCACAATTAAATTTTTTGCCTAGATCTGCATAGTTCATTGTTATATTTTTTTATTTTAAACTGGGAGAGAACATATTTTTCCTTCTTTACAAGAATCTTGTTTTTATTTTGTCTTAAAATGTAAAAATATAAATAAATGTTAAAAATCACATTTTCAGGTTTACAATGGCCAGAAAACTCCCTCCCCAACTACCTTACTGGCCAGAAAAGTGTCCTCCAACAAACTTAGCCTCCTATGACCTGGCACCCACATACTGCATGTCAAGCAAGAGTTTGGGTCTTGGGTTAAAGTGGTCTGTGGGCCACCAGTTGAGAATCCCAGTTGTCACAGGTATTGTGGCTCCGGACACGTTTAATTTATTGAACAAAGGGCAGAAATGTCTCTTTTGATGGTAAAGGTTGCAGACCCCTGATCTAAACCATGAAGGTTCCATTCCCTGTTCAGTTCCAGTCCAGAAACACAAAGAAATCCCTCAGAGGCCCATGGCTTGTTATCCATTTGTAACACTGTAGTTTTACACAGGGGTGGAAGTAACAAATTACAAATACTCGCATTACTGTAATTAAGTAGATTTTTTTGGGTACTTGTACTTTTATGAGTATTTCTTTCAAGTGTGTAATTTTACTCGTACTTAAGTACAATTTAGACCATGTAATCTACTTCACTACTTTTAAAATCAGAAATCGTTACTCAGTACGTAAGACTTCTGTATTACCTATGACGTAAGTAAAGAACAACTCTGCAGAGGACTGAGTCATTTATGGACCGAAGATTTGGAGAAAAAGCCAAAATGGAGACAGAGGACAACACTGTCAACGGAGAAAATGAGGAGGTAAAGGCTGAGGACAAGGCTGAGGACAAGGCCCGTGGACGCACCTGGAGGAATGTTTCATGTATGGAGGGTGAAAAGGAGACAGATCCAGATGTAAACTTTCTTTATCTCTACGGTGATAGAAGCTTACAAGACTTCAGCATCTAATCTCAAAAATATACAAGGCTTTAATGTATGATATTTCATTTTTATTGTTTGTATGTGTGGGTTATATTGTTTGGCAAAGATCTTAGATATTGTCACTGCCATCGGTTTGTTGGTACTAAAATAAGACGGAGCTTCTGAGCATCTGAGAAATGAGCTTTAATGTTGCTGTTATATACAAAGTACAGTAAATCAAACTGAATTACTTCTACTGACAACACAATAAAACAGCCCTTGGTTAAAAAGTAATTAATACTTTTGAGAAGAATACTTTGTACTTTTTTATTTAAGTACTTTTACAACACCAGTACTTTTACTTGTAAATGAGTATAATTTAAGCAGTGTGGCAGTACTTGTACTTGAGTACAAATTTTCAGTACTCTTTCCACCTCTGGTCCTTTATAATAATAAATATTTTCTAAAAATCTCTCTCTCTCTCTCTCTCTCTCTCTCTCTCTCTCTCTCTCTGTCTCTTTCGTGTGTGTGTGTGTGTGTGTGTGTGTGTGTGTGTGTGTGTGTGAATGAGAGCGTTATCTCTGTTGAAACAGCCAGAAGCTACGTACGACTCATTTAAATGGAGGTTTACACATATTCAGGCAGAAACGCAATTAGGCCACATTAGATTCATAACTGAGTAAATATTTGTCCTGAATGCATTCCCCCTCATAGCTTACTGGTCCATTAGGTTCCAGTAGAGGCTGGGGTTGTTGAAATAAAAGACCTGTTCCCAGTTACATTTAAAATTGATGGAACAACCACACTTACCAACTCCTGCTAAAGGCCCACTGGTCAACTGCTGCTTGCTTCTGCATGCAGAGTTAGACTTCCCAGCAGATGCATGAAGCACTTTGTGTTGGAACTGTACCCCATGTCTTATTCATCTTTTTTCTCATTTTTTTAAATGATTAATACCTAAATGTTACAGTATTTTTGTGCTGTTACTGAATTCAGTTTTAGAAGTTCTTGGATGTCAGGGATCCTCAGAACTGATTGGCTATTTAAATCTCAGAATAATGACAATGTTAAATGCAAAAATAATGTTAGGGTTACCGCAGCTGCTGGGAAGGCAGCTGCAGAGGGAGGCCTTTGATGCTGTGGACAGTGTGGCAATGCAGGGTCATGGTCCAAAGGGTGAAGCAGGGGCCAAGCACAGGTAGTCAGAGGTCCAAAAACAAGTCAAATGGGCAATCCGTAAATCCAAACTCCGTAGGACAGAAAATGTGGACGTACCAGGGTCAGAAGAGCAGAGCAAAATCAGACGAGGATCAGACAGAGCGGTAAATCCCAAAGACAAGGCGTGAAGTCCAATTCAAAGAACAAGATCTGAGAGTCAGGCGTGGCTGTGAACAGGAACAAAACGGCTGGATATCATAAACCATGAAAGGTACAATAATCTGGCGGGGAATGAGAGTGAGCGTGGGTCTTAAATAGGGCAGGTAACAGGTGTAGAGAATCAGGATGATGAGCTGAAGTGCAGAGTGGGAGTGGATGAGTGACAGGTGCAGAAACATGAGTGACAGATGACAGAGAATGTGATCATGACAGGCTGTGCAATTTCGAAATATTCTATACACATTTAATATGTAGTGCTTTACTCTTCCTTTGGTTCATCAATACCAGCTTCAGTTATAAAAGCTCACTTCATCAGTTCATCATTTATGAACAGCCAGAGGTTACCTAAAGACAAGACCAGCTTTGTAGACATAGTGTCAAACTCTTCCATAAACAAGAGTACTGTATAACAATTTTTTGCACTATAACTGTGGACATGGAACTGTGCAATTCACTTGCACGGTAGATTGATAAAGCATCACCATCGTAATAGTATTTTGTGTATTACTAGGAAGGCAAAGAGATGCTTGGACTGCTGGATAAATGATGGGTTGTTTTATCCCAAGTGCCTTACATTCTCACTCTGCAATGCCTATAAGCTATTTCGCCAAGGTGGTGAACTCTTGCTGCTCTTCTTGATTATACAATTTCAAAATACAAAGTAAGAACAAGTTGAACAAGTGGGAAATAATGCTTGCTCTGAAATAAAGAGATGAAAGTAGCATGTCCAGAAGGAATGCATACATTTTCCTGTGGTAAAAACTCTTCAATTAAGGCTTTGCTTCATCTGTTAGTCCTCATAAGTTGGGGATAACTTTCAGCTACTACCACAACAATGTTTACCTCGATGTAAAAGTTGACTGCCCTCACCTCTGGATCTTGATCATGCCCCAAGGATTGAATCAACACTTCTAGAAATCATGTACTTTCCAGTTGTGCTTCTTTGCAGATCTCCCAGTCCTCGGCCACAATCCCCAAACTTGTAAATACGTTTACTTCTTTTATTCAAGACAATAAGAAGTTATGTCTACTTTGGGGTGGGGGATGATCAAGATCCAGAGGTGAGGGAAGCAGGTGTAGAGACGTCAGGAGCAAACAGGCAGAGGATGAACACTTGTTTGTCTTGCAGGACTCAAACTCATGGGAGTCAGATCAAGGAACCAGGAGAAAGGTCAGCACAGGGACAGCAGAGCCAGGCTGCAAAGGAAGCAGGATCAAAGTAAGTAACTGAACAATAAAGATGTTCAGCAGTTGTTGGTTTAGTTACCATTATGACGCAACGCTCCAACAAGGAACTGAGACAGTGAGGGCCTTAAGAATGGTAGGGCTGATGAGCTGATTGGGGCGGCTGTGGGGTTTAAAGCTGACGTCCTCCATTGCAAGAGCTGGAGGTTTGATTCCACCAGATCACATTCTGAAGTGTCCCTGGGGAAGACACTGAACCCCTCATTGCCTCAGATGTGTGGTCCATTGGTGTATGAATGTGATAAAGCACTGATTATTCTTTGTAGAGATCTAGTAGAGTGCTGTATGAATGGGTAAATGAGGTTGCAGATTGGAGTGTAAAGCGCTTTGAGTATCTTGTTAAGATAAAAAGAAACTACATATATACAGTGCATTCAAATCTCCTGGTCCTTCTATGTTCTGTTCTGGTTTCTGGTAGTGCTTAAACAACCCAAAGATTACATCCTTTGTTTAAAATTTGCCTATACTTTTTAAAATACATTGCAGTAGTCCTTCGTTTATCGCAGGTGATCCATACCCTGAAGACCCGCGATAAGTGAAAAACAGCTAAGTAGGAATATTAGTACAAGTAGTAAGTGGTAGTTTACTTTATATGTATAAATATTAAGGTGTTTTAAACCCTTCCCATATTGTTGCAATATTCTAAACAATGTTTCTAACCTCTAAACGTTCTAAAAGACCACAGCTCCCTGCCTCCTCTGCTCTTTGTCACCTGCAAGCGCTCTTGGCCACGCCCACGTTGCTGCTCTGCACGCTGAACGTTTATCCTTCAGCAGTAAGGGGCTGCACAAAGATGCAGGAAGAAGCTTTTTCTGCAGCTCTGGGCTGCATAAATGTGTAGCAGGAGCTAAATAATTCAAAATAGTTTATTTTAAATAAAAATTCCATGCAGATTGTGCGGCTCATCCATCAATCAGCCAACTGTGTGTCATGTCCAATCTTATTTGGAAAACCCCCGATAGAGCGAGTCCGCAACAAGCGAACTGTACTCCAGTTTTGATTAGTGCATCCACTCCAAACTTTTTGCCATGTTTCTGACACACATGCATGCACACATACACACACACACAGACACAGACACAGAGGGGTAGAGAACGGAGACCTTGACAATTCCTTCCCTCAGGATCGGGTAGGACTGGATGTGTTTCAATGTGTTGGAAAAACACCTGTAATAGAGAACTGAAGGCTGAGTCTGGCAGCGCTTATGAAAAGCAGGCTTTTGCACTGTTTAGTCAGCATCAGCATGTATCAAATTGCACCAGCAGCAACAACAAAAAAGCCCTTTGTGCCCCCCCCCCTCCCCCATACTATCTGTCAGACAGCAGCAGCATCATAATGGCTGCATCCGTTGACTGCAATTGCCATGGTAACAGAAGCAGCCGTTGCCCTCGTGTGACGAGATTTGAACTGTTGAACTCGGCAGTTAAAAAAAAGCGTAATGGCAGTAATGGATATGGATTTACAGTGTGAGTGTACAGGCTGCAGCTGTATTTTGTTCTGACACAGACTGGCACACCATATGCCACAGAATGCATTTTTTATGATGCAGGCCTACTTTGTTGGAAGGGATGGAAGATTTACTTCACCCACCATCTCTGAGGCTTTACAGTACAGTATATACATTCAGTATGTTGTTTGACTCTTTATAATACAGACTTTACCTCGGTTTATGCACATAAAAGGTATTAAAGTGAGAGTTCAGTTCTTGTCAAGCAAAGTTCCATGGGAAGATTAAGTGTCCAAATTGATTTTCGGTATACAAAGCATAAGCTTTGGCACTGAGCACCAATCAACAAATAAGAGTTAGCGATGACTCATTTAAAGCGGTCGTCTACTTGCTTAAAGTCAAAATTCAGATCTTTTGAAGTGGAATTCTATGGCTGGTATAATCAATTTTTCATGAGATGCAGATAGCTTTATGAATGACCTCAGGAAAATAGATTAATTTTGACCAGATTGACAAGCTAATGGGAACGATTTTTGTAAGGTTGAGGTGTGGGAAGGTAGGATTGGAAGGTCGCTAGTTCAAATTCCCCGAATCACAACACCAAAAAATGTGGGTGGGAAAGGTGAAACACCCACACCTGCCACCACCCTCATTTGCCCCATTCTGGGCCCTTGAGCAAGGCCCTTAACCCCCCTCTGCTCCCCCAGGTGCACTAGATGGCAGCGCTCTGCTCCACACAGAAGGCTGTGGTAGCTCGGTGGTCTGTGGTAGAGTCAGGAAGGGCATCTGACATAAAACAAATACCAAGTCTTCATGGGAGTTAGTTCACTGTGGCGACTCCTAAAGAAGGGAGCAGGCGAAAGAAGATTGCAGAAGCTACATTTTAGCTTGTTTTATCCATTCAGAAACCAGTTGTGTGTGTTTGAGATAATTATTTGCTTGGAACAACCAACTGTTTCCAGATTTCAACCATCTAGATGTTGATTTTGGGTGAAGTTGAAAAGTCTGGAGGTCGTCCTCTTTCCACATTACATCCGTGGTGTAGTGCTCCAGTACCAAAGCATGATGTCACTACCACCATGCCTGACTTGCTACAGTGGTCTTAGGTCTGAAAGCCTCGTCTGGACTCCGTCAAACAACTCGTCATGGTGGTTAAATAGCTCAGTCGTCTCATCTGAAGTTGTGTAGAAATAGCCTCCACAAGAATTTCTCAACTTGTTTAAATCTTCAACGCACCGTTTTAGATCTTCGCTGAGTTCCTTTGGTTTTGTGTTGTTACGCTTGTTGTTTGTGTTTGTTGTTTGAGCAATGGTTATATGGGGTGCCGTTTGTGAAGATACACAATCAAAAATTAACAGCAATATTTTGGTTTATTTATCCTTTCATAAGAAAAAAACATTTTTTTTCAAAGTCAGATT
>JARVGS010000001.1:12673878-12685905 GCA_031762315.1 Hypsolebias antenori | reverse complement strand
TCTAGTGGTTCTACACTTAATGCTCCTCAACCTCCTTCCTGAGGGGAGTGGGGCAAAAAGTGTGTGTGCTGGGTGAGCGGGGTCCTTCATGATGCAGGTGGCCCTCTTCCTGCATCTGGAGGTGTAGATGTCTGACGGTGGGGAGGCTGACTCCAACAGTCTTCTGTTCTTTCTTGATCAGACTGGTGCTGCTGCACCAGCTGAGGTCGTCATTCAGGTGCACACCCAAGTCCTTGTAGCTGGAGACCACTTCCACTGCAGATCCTCTTATGTTCAGGGGGTGGGGATAGTTGTGTTTGCTCCTTCTGGAATCCATCATCTCCTTCGTCTTCTTCACATTGATGTGGAGGCTGTTCTTCCCTCAGTGTCTGTAAATTTGACTGTTTTACGGCCATCTTGAATTAAGCGTCCTCCAAAGCTGTAGATGTACAGTCAGTGATTACTGTCAGAGGTGGATTAATGTTCATCCAGTGGTTCATGAGATAGGTTGCTAACAGTGATGACTTGTCATTTCCATTCAGTTTTCAAGATGTTTAATATTAAAAGAGACAAAACTGCGAACGTGTACGACTGCTGCAAGAAGTAGAGCATCTGCGCACGTTTCGAGCAATGCATGCATTATCTAAGGCAGCCAGCAGACTGCTTTGAGTGTTCATTTTGTTGCAGTCTCTCATGGTGAGCAAGCATGAAGGTAACAGTGGAAAGGAAAACCTCCCTTAGCAGAACAGGCTCAGGAGGACAAGCGACCGGCTGGGTTTGAGAGGAACAGGAAGGAGGAACAGATACAGTTCAAAAATAAGGTCCAAAAATTGATGCGACGAGGATGGGATTCGAACCCACGCGTGCAGAGCACAATGGATTAGCAGTCCATCGCCTTAACCACTCGGCCACCTCGTCTGATTAAACTGACAGGAATACATAAAAATCTTTATTGATGAGCTGACAGCGGCGGACTACATGTTTTTAAGTAGGTTGTGAAGACGGAGATAGGATCTTTTTAATTCTTGTACATGGTTCGAACATGAGACAAACTGACAGCGTCACTGAAACGATGAGAGTCACGGGTTTGATTTCAGCTGCGTCTTTCTTCCAGACATTACGGCTCTTACATCATCGACATGCGCCGCTGCCGCAGCTGCGACCGCTCATCTGTTGTGTTTTCATGAACATCACAGACACTTTAATCTTTTTTTTTGCATGTTTTTGATGTCGAGCCGTATGATAATCAGCTTTAGCTCAAATCTCATCAAACACAAGAAGTCCTCGTGGACTTCGGGGTTAGCATGGTGGCTGCCATGTAGTGGAGGTTAGCTCGCGCGGCCGGACGCGTCTTGCATCTCGGACAGTTTGTTTTTGGGGTTCCTCTGGAATGCATCTGTGCAGGAAGTGCTCCGTGTTCCGGGCGGTGCTGAGCGCCCTGCTGCTCGTGGCGCTGCTGCAGCTCCTCTACCTCTCCTTCCTCTCCAGGTTGCACGGGAGGCAGCAGCGCTCCCTCTACTCCGAGCTCTTCGGGGGCTCCGCGGCCAAGAGACACGTGCAGCCCGAGAAAGACACGCGCAAGGAGCGGCTCAGGTACTCCCTGTCCACCGGGGGGACCTTCGACCACAGCGGCCAGTACCGGGTGTACAAACACCTGATCAAAAGTGACGTCACCACTGGCCAGATCCCGGGCTCGGACCCGAACGTGCTGACTTTGGCCACACACACCACCATCAACAACCTGCACCACCTGGAGTCTGTTGTGGAGAGGTGGCAGAGCCCCCTGTCCGTGGCCATATTTGCGCATGGGGAAGATGTCCAGTTCGCCACAGCGCTGGTCTTTGCCCTCAGCTTCTTCTGCCCTCAGGTCCAAGCCCTGGTGGACTTCCATCTGGTCTGCCTGTCAGGAGAGACCGCCAGGTTCCCTGATCAGGACCGGGAGCACTTTGCTGGACTTGAGGACTGCGCCTCTGTGTTCGCCAGGCTGGACACCCACAGAGGCAAACACAAGAACTACGCCATCAGCGGAAACGTCTCCTACCCCAACAACCTCCTTCGTAACGTCGCCCGTGCGGGTACGGAGTCCCCCTACATCCTGGTCCTTGACATCGACATGGTGCCGAGCGCCGACCTGCCCCGGCAGTTCCTCGCCATGATCCAGAGGCGTGAGCCGGCGAGCGACGAGGTGTTCGTGCTGCCTGCGTTTGAGATCCGCCACGCCAGGAAGGTTCCCGCCACCAAGACCCAGCTGGTGCAGCTGTACCAGGTGGGGGAGGTCCGCCCGTTCTACGAAGAGCTGTGCCCTCGTTGTCAAGCCCCCACCAACTACTCGCAGTGGGTCAACAGTCACGTGAGGGAGACGAGCACCCTGGAAGTTGCCTACACGCTCGACTGGATCGACCCCTGGGAGCCCTTCTACATCGGACCTCGCACCGTGGCCCCCTACGACCAGAACTTCAAGCAGTACGGCTTCAATCGGATTAGCCAGGTCGGTAACCTTTGGCCGTTCAAGTGTGAGGTGCACAGTTCTTCCTCATAACTGTGCACCACGGTGGCTTAGTGGTTTGCACTGTTGCCTGTATCCAAGCCCCGGACTGGGTCTGGGCTCTCTCTGTTGCTGTTTGCACGTTCTCCTCGTTTTTTTTCCGGGTACTCCAAATATTTCTCACCGTTGGACCCTTGAAGCAGCTCCAGTTTCTCCCAGCCTCACTTGAAAAAGATCTATGATGTCAAAAGGAGTTTATAAAAGATAAATTAATTAGAGTCAGGTCTTCTGGAGCCACAGCTGAAGTGAAAACATCAAAGTCCACGCTCAATAGTCCAGGTAAAAAAATCCACCAAAGTTCAGTCAGGTCCTCTGGATAGTTTCTTAGATTTTTGGCCGATATCCGATATATTAAAACTTATTTGGCCGATAACCGATACCGATATGTTTTCCCTAGACCTACTGACAGAGACTGCACAGCTTTCTCTGCTGTGGAATTAAAACACGACATTATTCTGCATGGGCTTTGTCAGTTTGACCTGTTACCAAATGCAGATGCCAAAAAGAGGCTGAAAATGATGCAACACTTGGATTATGTTTAATGTCAAATGTATTCATCACATTTACTCTCTCTAACACAATGACAACACTCGAACAGTGCAAATATGTAAATTTTCACAAATCTCAACCTGTTCACAAAGTAGTAGTGCATTAATAGATGAACGTATAGAAATTATATTAAAACAGCACCTTTTCTATCGTTGACTTATTTTGATGGAATGGCCGATGTCCAATATTTAACTTTATCGTTAATATCGTCCGATACCGATACCATGCTGATAATATCGTGCATCCCAAGTTTCTTTTTCTTTTGTTGTTGTTGATCCCCATCAAACTGGTTGGTCCATTACGTGCATGCGCTGCTTGTGGGACTTTGTTGTGGCTCCTTGGACTGATGAAGTCCTTTGGATGAAGGATGAAACTTCTCAACAAAAAAGAAACCGTCCGGAGGACCTGACTTAAATTTGTTGGATTTTTTAACCTGGATTATTGAGCATGAACTTTGATGTTGATAAATTATAGTTTTGCTTTAACAGGACTAGAACAGCTTGCTTTGCTGATAAGAGCAGAAATCCATCCATTGTCTTTACCTGCTTCTTCACAGAGGTCACTTGTGTCCATGTCCAGCAGTCTCTGTGCGAGTGGCGAGGGACACTCTGGACAGGTCTCCAGTCCATCACAGGGACACATAGAGACAAACATTCACTCTCTCACTCACACCTAGAGACAATTTAGAGTGACCAGTCAGTCTAACGTGCATGTTTTGATCTGTGGGAGGAAACTGGAGTACCTGGAGAAAATGTACGCATGCACAGAGAGAACATGCAAAAGCCAAAACACAAGATGTAAAACTGCAGAAGATCCCAAACTTCAGACCAGCTTTTATTGGCGCCTAAACAAAAGCGTAAACAGAGAAAACTAACGCGCTTCTGCTCTCTCGTCCTCTTCCACCTTCCTCCAGGCCTGTGAGCTCCATGTGGCCGGTTACAGGTTCTCCGTGCTGAGCTCTGCCTTCGTCGTGCACCTGGGCTTTAAGCTGCAAGGAGAGTTCCACGCCAAGAAAGAGGAGGAGAACAAACAGAACCGGCTTCTGTTCCGCAGCTTTAAGGAGGGCCTGAAGATCAAATACCCGTCCTCCACCCGAAGATGCTGAAGAAGAGATGTCCTCCACGGCCGGCCAGCGTTCAAAGTGAGCCCGTCTAAAATGTTCTGGTTCTGCTCTCAGTCGGAGCTGAGGTTGATCCAACGTGTGGATTTATTTCAAGCCACTCTGAAAGTTAGCCGCTGATAAAAGGGTGGTTTAAAAACACTGGTGAGAACTGAGAACGGGAATTTTTTAAATAAAAATAATAATAATTTGGATCATATTTTATCAAAATAAAAGTTTAGGCGTATGAGGGTGTGTTCAAATCACCTGATTTAAGGGTGCCTTAACTTTTCGACAGATAAATCTCCACCTCAGAATCACAGAAAATGCAAACCAGAGCAACATCTAAACTAAATCAAGTTATTTTTCAATATTTCTTCCTGAAAAAAGTCAGAGCACAAACGTCCATAAGACATAAGAATAAGTGAAATGTGGATTTTTGTTAAAAGATGTAGTTCAGGTCGCTGTGTGAGTCTTGTCCCATCAATTATGTTGATTTTAACTACATGGTAGTTAAATTTGTTTAAAAAAAAACAAAACGTTTAACTCTTTATGGTAATATGTTTGTCATTTTTGTAGAATGTGAGCAAATCGACCTGATTTGTTTGTGCCAAAATTATAGTTAAAAAAAGATCTGTTTGACTTTATTTTATAAAGGCATCCACAAAAGTCTGATATGATTCAAGAAATGTAAAAAAAAAAAAAAAAGTTTTTTTCCTCATGATCTGCTCTACAATTGTCCAGTTTCCCACAAACGCAAATGTTACAGGTTACCAGTAATCATTCTGCAACAGTCATATTGCAGTATTGAGCTGTGACCACTAGGTGGCAGCACTCACTTCAGAATCCTATGTACAGTCATAAACAGGATTTTTTTTAAAGATCATAATAAAAAAAATTCAGTATGTACAGATATTTATGGCAGGTGAAAAAACATGAAAAAATAAAGTCAATATCAGGCATTTAAATGCAACAATTAGTGCCATAAAAACAACTCTATATTCTGAGGAAAAATAAACTACTTTGTAAATTGCAACATGCTTGAGTCGACATAAGCCTGAAGGAGAGATGTAATCTGTTCATTCTTCATCAGTCTCAGAATCTTTTTTTTATTTATTCATTTTACATAAAAACAAGATAAAGAATAAAACATAACATAAACTTATGAAAGAAAAATAACATAAAATGAAAGGTGGAAGAAAGAAGAAGAGTTTCTTATTTTGTCTGCCCCGTTTTAAAAAAACAGAACAATTTCAAACAGTCAATTCAAACAACATTCTTCAAGAAATATTAGATCATTAGAGCAACTTTTCAATCAAAATTACTAGTACATTTAATGCTAGATATAAAGCTTTAGTATTTTGTTAAAAGTTTTGATTTGATAACTTTTTTGAATTCAATCACAGAGTTAATATAGTTAACATCATCTTCCAAATCATTCCACAATCCACAATCTTAATGTTATTGTTGATAAGGTTTTGTATAAAAACAGAAAAGGTGGGTATTTTTCTCCATTTGGCAGAGAGAATTAAGTTATATAATTTTAAAATCAAATAACATTTGCTGTTCTTTCAGTTGATATCTTGGGAGATATCCTCCACCGAGGGGCTAGCAGCGCTAATTTGGAAGACGACCAACTTCTTCCAGATGAATTTGCTCAGTTGAGCCAAACACAGTCTGATGTTTCAGTGTCGCTTTAGCAAAGGCTGCGGTAAGCTCATTGGACGGGGTTAATAGGTTCTCCACGTTTTAACATTTACATGAGATTAATGAAAGTGTGGAGTTTCTATTTGATGGCACAAGGTTTATCATTTCATTTAGCTGTGAATGTAGAAGGTTTTTAATTCTGTCGCTAGGCCTGTCACTGTAAACAATAAATCAATTAATCGCATGATAAATGCAAATTATCAACCTCATTTTCATTTATCGGCTTCATTGTTTCTTCGTGTCGCTCTCTTTCTACTGAAGACACTGGATGACAAAAGGCTCAGCTCTGGTGTTCTTCACTGACCCCTCCCTTTCTCTTTAAAATCTGTTTTAATCGTCAAAATTGCACTTTTGGATCGTTAAAAGCAGCTAAGTTGAAAAGATAAACAACGAGCTAAGCTAACAGGTCGACCTTGAGAAAAAACCTCCGGCTTGTCGAAGCTCCAGAATTCACTGTTGAAACCTGTGCCTTGGTCTAAAAAGTTGTTTTGTCTCTGTAAAAAGAAGCTGAGAACTTGTTTACTGATATTTTTTAATTAAAAGCTTTGTGTGACAAATGCTATGCTAAAGAGCTCAAACCACACCGAGCGTCTGCCATTTTAAGAACCAAAAACAGAACGAGAGACAGCCCATGCCACATCAAGGGACCTCCCTCCCATTTTCTTAAAGAGACACGCTGCTCGCTCCCTCACTATCCATCCTTCGGTTCAAACAGTCTTATACTGCCATCCGGTGGTCGAAAAATGTACTACTTTCAAAATAAAACTAACCAGCATTTCTTCTTAAATTTGACAATAATTACTAATTACTGTCAAATTTTAAACAATATTATCATTTATCGCAATAATTTCTGAGGCAATTAATCACACAGCAAAATTTGTTATCGTGACAGGCTTAACCAACAGGTTTATCATCATCTGTATCGAGTCATAACTTTGGTGAATGATAAGGACTCTGCATTAAAACTGGGTGATAAAACCGTCTTCTGTGACTTTTTGTTGCAGTTATTGAAGGCTTGGCCCTGCTTGACCTGGGAGTTTCACCGTACGCTGGTGATGTGTTCCACGAGGTGAGAAAACTTTCTTATTTCTTGAACATATCGATAAATTGTATTACCGTTTAGAAACGTTTCAAAAACTCACAAGCTTATGAAGATGAAATGTTTAAGATTTAGTGTGCAAGAGGAGGATTTACTGTGTGAACGAGCAGAGAGCTCAGCTTTAGCTGTGAATCTCACCAAATCTTTTTTATTCTCTCCAGACGCCACTCGTCATTTATCTCTTCCACTTTTTGGTGGATTATGCAGAAATCACATTTATGGTGAGGGAAAAAAAGCCTCCCCCAAAAATCTTGCTTTACAGTGTGTGACCCCATGTGAACATTTATAAAAATGTCTCATTTCAATTTAAAACAACATTTTTTCTCTGATTCTTACTGTTCCTGTCCGTTTAGCTGGCAGATGTGATCACTGCTGTTGCTCTTTACTTTGCTGTGAAGGACTACAACAAACAAGTGGTAAGAAAGCAAAATGTTCAGAGAAAATAAACAAATATGTTTGACATAAAGTTCACACAAAACTTTGTTTCTCAATTAAATGACCATAATATGGAAATATGTCATGTAATTATCTGTAAATGTGTCATTTATTATTCGCACGTGTTCATTTTCGTGTAACAACGATGGAGCATTTCGACCTGCGTTCTTATATGTTCATGTTTTTCAGTTCAGAAAACAGAAGTTTGCCCTGGAGGCAGATCGTTACCCTCACGACTGCCTGGAGCTCATCAGAAGCCCCAAAGAAATGTTCTACATCCCTCTGAAAGTAGCCATGTTGTAAGTACCAGCAGCTCATTTAGATGGAGTTTAACCGTTTAGTGAAGAGGTTGTTTTTAGAGGCTAACTGATGCTCAGACCGGCGACACGGTGGATCAGCTGGTAGAGCTGTTGCCTTTCAGTGAGAAGGTCGCTGCATCGAATACCTGCTGGGGACCTTTCTGGGTGGAGTTTGCATGTTCTCTCTGTGCACGTGTAGGTTTTCTCCATGTACTCCAGTTTCCTCCCACCGACCAAAAACATGCATGTTAGACTGATTGGTGACTCTAAATTGTCCCTAAGTGAGGGAGAGAGAGTGAATGGTTGTTTGTCCCATTCCTGTTCCAAGATTACCCAGAAGGCCTTGCGGCTCACACAGTCTTTTGCTTTCAAGGTTCACGGTGACTTTATTGTCATTCACATCGCATGTGGCACAGGAGGTGGAACGAAATTGTGTACTCAAAGTCCTAGTTACACCCCAAAAATGGCAATAATATAATATAAAATATATTTAAAAAGAAGAAACAGTATATAAAGATTTAAGATATACACTAAACAAAGATGATAATATAATATAATATAATATAATATAATATAATATAATATAATATAATATAATACGGTGTATTAAACAGCAGCCTGAACATGAATCTGTTGTGAGCAGATGGGTATGAATACAGCAGCTTATGGGTAAGAAATGAGCAGCATGGATAATCAGCAGCACAGATAAAGTGTCAAATGTCCAATTAAAGTGGCATTACAGTAATTTGGTTAGAGATTTATGTAATTTATCAATGTAATAATAATGTAATTTAAATCATTCAAACCTAAATTCAACTGTAATACTAAAAAGTATTGATATAAACCTAAATGATACATACCTTCCTTTTTAAAACAACTATGATTTAAGTGTGGATTTTTGAATTCACATGTTGCAACTGAATGCATCACAAATCTTTAAATAGTCAAAAAAATAAAACACCTCGCAGGGCCTTCCCGAAGGCTGAGAACTTCATGTTTTGGTCCGACCCACTCCACATCAACATTATTATTGGTTAATTTTCCAGTCAGTTATTACACATCCTGGAGAGACTTTATCTGAGCTTAGCCTTCTCTGCAGACAGTGAAGGCCTAACCCAAAGAGCGCTCCTTCAAACATGTTTCTGCCTGGAGGCAGAAACTTAGAATCCGATTTCATTTTCTTCACTTAAAAAGTTTATTGCTGAACTGCAAAGTAGTTTACAGAAAATAAGATAAATTAACAATAAATAAGAACCACTACATTGAAAATATACATATATTTTAAATAAAATAAATATAAAATAGATTTAAATGTAACATTTCATATGCACTGATTTCTTAGGCCTTCTCTGAAGGTGTAGAAGACCCTGATGTTTCCCCACTGAGTCTCACGTTGTCTTCTCTCACAGTTACCTGCTGAACCCGTTCACCATCTTGTCCTGCGTCGCCAAGTCGACCTGTGGCTTGAACAACGCCATC
The DNA here is from genome assembly GCA_031762315.1 of Hypsolebias antenori. Lineage (NCBI taxonomy): Eukaryota > Metazoa > Chordata > Actinopteri > Cyprinodontiformes > Rivulidae > Hypsolebias > Hypsolebias antenori. The sequence goes on along the minus strand of JARVGS010000001.1, from coordinate 12,676,714 downwards.
ATCTCCCTCTCCATCCTCGCAACAATAAAAGGTGGCCTTCAAACCAGTGTCCACTCTGTTAACGCTTGTTTCTGAAGCTTCACTGCTCGTTAAACAGAAGCTGTTTGCAGGCACATCTTTGATTCCAAAGACGTTTATTGAACCAACTGGTCTGAATTAAATACAGTTTTTTTATTCTTAAACTGCCGTTACAGATTTTATTGACATGTTCTGTGTTTGTGTTTCAGGAAACGTCCTGCTGAGTGCCGTGTTTCTGTGTTTGGCCACTTATCAGTCCATATATCCCCTCACACTGTGTGCTCCAGCCATGCTGTATTTGATGCAGGTATATTGCACAACCCCAGTCCAGAAAAAGTGTGCATGTTGAGCAAAATGTAAATAAAAACAAAATTAAATCAGTAAAAAATCTCTAAACCCATATTTTATTCACAGTGGATCATATAGTAACATGTTAAATGTAAGAAATAATCTAAAACATGGGTACTTTAATGGCATCAGCAACTCAAAAAAAATAGTTTCAGGCCATATTTCCTACTGTGAAGCTTCCCTTCTTTTTCTTCTAACAATGTGTCATCATCTGTAAACATCTAAGGACTGAGATTATTATCTGCTGAAGCTTTGAGGAACTGTTCTGGCCTGATGGAGGAGTTCAACAGTCGTTGAGCTTTTTTGCTGGATAGGCCCATTCTCTATAAATCTGTGTATACTTTTCTGCATTGACGATCCTTTTCTGGAAGCTAGCCATGCCAGAGTCACTGATGCACCCTTATAACATCAGAGAGGCAGATTTTGGAATGTATGCTGATGATAACAACAGGCAGGATGGTCCTCGAAGGACTTGGCGTCCTTGGTTTTCAAAAATCATTTGGATCTGTCTGACCCACAGAACAGGTCTCCAGTTTAAAGCAGCTCTGGTCCAGAGAACACAGCAGAGCTTCTGGGTGGTGCTCACATATGGCTTCTTCTGTGCATGGTAGAGCTTTCAAGCAGCATTAGTTGCTGGCACAGTGAACAATGATTTGAGGAAGTCTTTCTGAGCAGTGATGCTTAGAACCAGACCTGTTTTTAAAGCAGTGGCCCCTGAGGGCCCCAGAGATCACGGCCTTTTCAGCCTTTTCCACTGAGCTCAGAGATTCTTACTTATTCTTAAAATCTTGTGATGGTATTATGAACTCTTCCCAATTTTCTGTTGAGGACCCTTATTCTTAGACTGCTCCACCATTTTAGACGGCTTGTCACAGACTGATGAACCTCTGCCCATCTTTACTTCTAGTCTTTTGATGGTGTATGAACTAAAGATGATGGGAGATTATAAGATCTCCTCCTTTTTGGCTGAGGAACATTATTCTGAAAGGGTTTCACTATTTTTCAAACTGTTTTCTTTCAGTTTTGCATCTTTATTTCTTGGGGATTCAGCCTCTCTAAAATGTTTATTTATAAATATATCCAGTCCTCTTACGTTGACAATTAACCTCGTTAGCTGCAAATTGCTCCTCCAGCTGTTTCTTGTTCAGAGCAGTTATTTTTACTGCTGGTCCAACATGTAGAGATGTGTTGCTGCCACAAAATCCAAAACATATGAAATGGTTACTGTGATTAATTCAAAATTAAAGCGATTTGCAAGTTGTTTGCATTATTTAAAATTTTATGCATCATCCCAGCTTTTTCTGAATTAGGCTTGTTTAAGCTTAAGCTTGTATTAAGACAGAGATGATTTTGATTTGCTATTCTCCTTTTTCTCAGTTTGATGCTGTTTCATGTTTTGCTTCTCCCGTAGCGTCAGTACATCCCCGTGAATGTTCGACGGGCCAGCTTCTGGTGGTTTGTCGTGCAGTATCTCTTCATGTACCTCGGCAGCCTGCTCGTCCTCGTCTGCCTCTCTTTCTTCCTGCTCGGCTCCTGGGACTACATGCCCTCAGTTTATGGCTTTATGTGAGTGGAGAAATAAAAGCTCAAAATGTTCATTACACTGTTTTTCCATCTTGTTTTTAGCTCTGAGTGAGTTCATGTTTAAAACCAAATTTTGGCTGATTTCATAATTAAAACGTCCGTCTGCAGAACCTCGCTGTGATGGTTTGTGTTTCTGTCCTTTCAGTCTTTCAGTCCCAGACCTGACCCCGAACATCGGCCTCTTCTGGTACTTCTTTGCCGAGATGTTTGAGCATTTCCGCCTGTTCTTCCTCTGCGTTTTCCAGATCAATGTTTTCTTTTACACCATCCCTCTGTCCATCAAACTCAAGTAAGTCCTTCAACTCACCCTCACTCCAGTCAAGCTCTACACGTTAAAACAGCTGCGTTCTTCTTCGTGTGTGTGTGTGTGTGTGTGTGTGTGTGCACGCTGCAGGGAGCACCCCGTGTTTCTGATGTTCATGCAGCTAGCTGTAATCTCCATCTTTAAGTCTTACCCTACCGTGGGAGACACCGCCCTCTACCTGGCCTTCCTTCCTGCTTGGGCTCACCTGTCCAGATGTAAGTGGGTAAAAACCAAAATGCACATTTTCAATAAATTCTTATAACTTTATTTAATTGTTGTTGTTGGATCAATAAATATCTTTCATAATCATTTTACTCAATCAGAATCAGAATAAGCTTTATTATCATTGTACCGGGATACAGTGAGATTATGTTTGAACAGTCGTTCGAAAGATGAACAGAGTGCACGTTGCTGCTGCTACAAGAGCGCAGTTTCTTATTCTTTATCAGAATACTTTTTTTTAGATAGAATAAGGTAAAAGGCTGGATAGTGGTATTACCAAAAAAGCTCTAGTCACATCTTGTCCTCTCAGGACACTATTTGAGAAGTAAAAAACTCTACCAGCAGTACATTTATAAACAC
>JARVGS010000001.1:12582627-12593088 GCA_031762315.1 Hypsolebias antenori | reverse complement strand
CATTCGGGGGCATGTAAACACAGAATTCACCCGTGTCAACGCAGATCTTTCTCTGTAATTAACATACCCAAAACCTCTGTTTCCCCCCACCGTGCCCGTGTAAATAGGGCCTAATTCACAGATGAGGCCCCTGTGTTCCCGTCAGGTTTGAAAACTGGCTGAATCTTCTCCAGCATCTAACCCTAACAGAAACGTATCAGCAAAAATGAAACTATCCAGATGACCTGACTGAACATTGCTGGATTTTTACCTGGATTATCAAGCATGAACTTTGACGAAATTAGTTTTACTCTTTAGGCAACTACAAAAGTCTCTGTGCCAACAGTTGGTTTTTAATGCAAACTTTTGTTGATTTTATTCTTTCTTTTTTTTTTTTTTTAAAGGCCACATTTTAAATCACCAGTTCAGAACTGAGAGCAGCAGAAGAGCCCACCTTAACAAAATGGTTGTCCCCAAATCAGCAGATAAGACACTGTCCAAAAATGTCTCTTTGGAAACCCACATCAGTCCAAAACCATCCCTGTCCCAAAACTCCAAAAGTTGTAAACATTTGAGCTCTAATGGGAACTTCTCACCAAACACAAGCCTCGAGCTTCAGCCTCAGGAGTTCACTGAGACTGACGCTCTGCTCTCCAATGAGCTCTATGCTGGGTCCAGGTCCAGCAGATCCATGAGAGCAAAGGGCGCTGAAGGTTCAGCTGGATCTGAAGAATCAGTGTGCTCCATGGTGCTGCAGATCCTGGTGCCCTTTCTACTGGCCGGGTTTGGGACGGTTTCAACTGGATTGCTGCTTGATGTAATTCAGGTAAGGAAACGAACGTAGAGCAGAGTTCACAAAGTCTCGCAAAAGAAACCATTATTTATTACTTTTAAGGAAAAAAAAAAAGATTAAACACTAAAAAACAAAAAGTGATTAAATAGGCAATTAAAAATGAAAGATTTGACATAATGTTAACACACTGTACACCATCCTGTCTGAAAATTCTATTCAGTTTATTTATATACCACCAATTCCCAACAGAAGTCATCTCAGGGCACTGAACAGAAACATTCATATATAAAATAATAAACATTATTTATTTGAGGAGCAGACTGCTTTGAATTTAACTCCATCAAATATAAGAAAAACAAATAAATAAGCAAACAAATAAATAATGAAGAAAGAAAGAAAATAAAGATTTACTGTTTGTTGGGAGTTTGTAGCCTTGTAGTTTTTTTTTTTTTTTTCATTTATTCATTATCTCTGTACTCTTTGTGTTTTGTGGCAGAGCTGGGATGTTTTCCAGGACATCTCTGAGATCTTCATTCTGGTTCCTGCTGTTTTAGGCATGAAGGGGAACCTGGAAATGACTCTCGCCTCTAGACTCTCCACTGCTGTGAGTGTCTGGACACAACTCTGTTTATCCATTCATCTTCTTTACCTACTTTTGCTTTCCTGGTGAAAAAGTAGTATTGTAGTCACATTTCAAGAGAGGAGGGGTACACCCTGGATAGGTAGCATGTCTGTCACAGGACCATGTAGATAAATAACAATTTACATTTTCTTTCACTCTCAGAGACAATTTAGAGTCACAAATTAACCTAACATGCACGTTTTTAGTCTGTTGGATGAAACCGGAGCACATGGAGAAAATCTATGTGCACAGAGAACATGCAAACTCCACAAAGAAAGGCCGAGAGCAGGGCCAGATTAATACTTCTCTGCAACCTGGGCAACAATCTTCAAGGGCCCCATCATCATGACCCCAGAATCGCATTAATCTGGCAAAATGCAGAATAAATTACCATAATATACAATATACTTCAAATTCTAACTATCAGGTGTATTTTGAAATACAAATATTCAAATTCTCATAGAACTATAAATGCTATATACTATTCAAAAGATTCAAGACAAAAACAACTGGACTTTATTTGTAACAGAAGACGTTTCGCTTCTCATCCGAGAAGCTTTCTCAATTCAAAGTGCAGAGCGTGTGGGGTTCAGGTTATAAAGGTGAGATAAGATACACATACATATGCAGACTGACAAATCACATCTCACAGTAGGGGTTTGTTAAGGTCTCTAAACAGAGGAGAAGGCCTCAGTTTTCAACTTTCAAAAACAACTTTAGGTCTGATACCCAGCCAGTTTCACACCTATCAGATGGACACAGAGGGGCCTCATCGGTGAATTAGATTAACAAAGACTTTAACAAACCCCTACTGTGAGGTGTGATATGTCAATCTGCATATGTATGTGTATCTTATCTCAGCTTTATAACCTGAACCCCATATGCTCCGCTCTTTGAATTGAGAAAGCTTCTCGGATGAGAAGCGAAACGTCTTCTGTTACAAATAAAGTCCAGTTGTTTTTGCCTTGAACATTTTTGAATTTACCCTGTACTGGATGACTGAGAATCTTCACCAGCTATATACTATTGTCCTCTTGTCAAGGACAATCACTCACCTATGACGCTATGAAGACAAAAACACATCAGCATCAGTATAATCTGGTAAAATTGACCCACTCACTACATTGACAAGGAGGGAACTGTGTCCTCCATTTTCACAACAACAAAAAAAATAAAGAAACAACCACTTTCAAACCATTGAATTGATAGAGCCATCACATGAGTTCACGGACAACACACCAAGAACATTTTGATCCTCTGCTCATTTTAAACAGAAATCACCCTGACTCCTCAGAATTCAACAAGACAATCAAATTACTAGTGCAACATAAACATTTTGAAATCTGCCAGTTTTTTCTCAACAACAATAAACAATTTTTCATGGAGTTGGCACCTGTTGGATTTCATATCTCTTTATACATTTTTATATCTTTTAACAAGCTTTGAAATGTCCCCAATGAAGTGAAATGATACATTTTTATACAAGGTGTGTGCGTGTCTTTATTCAAGGGTTTGAACCATATTTACAGGCCTGTATTCCTTTAAAAGTGTTTACTAATTACTTTATCTTTATATATAATCTCACATTTGCTAAGGATAATCTTACAAATTATAATTACAAACTAATCAAACATTCTCAGTGGAGCAAACGACACAGGTAAGATACTCCTTACTCAGGCTTTCTTTGTTCTCTGAAGCAGACCTCAGAGCTCAGCCGCGTGTCACACTAACACACACATTGATTAAAATAAATAAAGCTAAAATACATTTGTATACTTTATACACTTGGAGTAAGTAAATCTCTCAAGTTCTCACAAGAATAATAGTTAAGGATTAGACGCTCAATAAGAGTGTGTAAACGTTTTAATGTAGTCAATGAAAAGCCACAGTAAACAGCGTGATAGCGTGGGGTCCTAGTTCCAAAACAACACCGTAAATTCTCCGTTATCAGTACTTAAAAATGCACAGCCGCCTCACTGAGCAGTCTAATGGCCTTCATGTAACCATGGAAACCTGACCTGCTTCTTAGTGGCTGTAGCACTTGTCACTTTGAACATCAAGAGTCTTTGACATCCAATCCCAAATCTGTTCGCTCCTGAGGGGGTGGGGCATGAGAAAACCTATAAGTGTCGGTGGCACACAGAGTTGGGTTGAACAAGCTTCAGGCTAAACACCAGACAAGGGTCGCTCTGTCTTGTTCCTCAGAATGCATTCTGAATACTTGTATTTCTGCGTACTTTAACTTTGCGTCCAATTAAACCTTTTTATACTAAGGTGAAGTGCTCCTGGAATTTTTTTTTCATTTTCATTTACCCTTTATTTATCCAGGTACCCTGTAGTCTCACTGAGCCACGAGAACTCATTTTCAAGAGAGACATGTTAGGGAGCAGATGGTGGGGGTTAAGAGCCTTGCTCAGGGGCCCAGAGTGGGGCGAATGAGGGTGGAGGCAGGTGTGGGTGTTTCACCTTTTTCCACCCACATTTTTTGATGTTGTCTGTACCGGTCCTTGAACCAGTGATCTTCCGATCACAGGCCCACCATCGCTAACCTCTTCACCACCACTCCCCTTAATGGCTACTTTCTGCTTATGTCTAAATTGTCACCTTGCTAGGAACCATGAACAGAATGGTCCCATAACTGGACTGAACAGGGGTGGGTACCAGTAGTGAGTAGGCCCATAACTGGTGTGGTGCAGAATCGATGAGCGTAGAAACAGTGGCAAAGCGCCACCTGACTGGCAGGCCTCAGTCAATCAATACTGGCAACAAGACTTCAGCCAGCTCCATCATTAACACTGGAACTCCACAGGGGTGTGTTCTCAGCCCCATCTTCTACACCTTGTTCACCCACAACTGTGCTGCTTCCCATGATGACACAGATATGATGATAAGATGATACTTATGACACTGCAGTGATAGGACACATCACAAAGTAGCTTACAGGAGGAAGGTGGCCAGCCTGATGTCATGGTGTGAGGACAACAATCTCACCCTCTTTACCAATAAAACAAAGGAGCTGAAATTGGACATGAGGAAAGAGAGGATACCTCATCAACTACTCTTCATCTGACAGCGTGGGGTAGAGAAGATGAGCAGCTTTAAATACTTTGGCATCTACATCAGTGAGGACCTCACCTGGAATGTGAACATCATACAGCTAGCTAAGAAGGCTCAGTGGCTGTACTTCGGAGGCTGAAGAAGTTTGGTATGCCACCCAAGATCCTCAGCAACTTTTATAGCTGTGTGTTTGACAGCATCTTAACCAGCTGCATCAGACTCTGGTACAGATGTGCTACTGCCATGAACAAGCCTGCAGAGTGATGGAGACCACTGAGAGGATCACCAAGATCCAACTGCCTTCCCTGTAGAGCATTTACAACCGCGGAGTCCACAGGAAGGCTGTCTACATCCTTTAGGACTCCAAATCCCAATGAACTTAAAATTGCCGTCTTAAGTTCAGGGTAATTACATTTCACCCATCCATTATCTCCCACTTATTCTGAAGTCATGTTTCGGTGACAGCATCTTGAGCAGGGAGGTCCAGACATCTCTCCACTGCCACGTCTTCCAGCTCTTCTGGGAGGACTCCATGACACTCCCAGGCCAACCGAGAGACATAGTCTCTCCAGTGTGTCCTGGGTCTTCCTCTGGGTCTCCTCCCAGTTGGACATGCCCAAAGCACCTCCATAGGAAGGTGCCCAGGAAGCATCCTTACCAGATGTCCAAACCACCTCACCTGGCTCTTCTTGATGTGGAGAAGCAGCGGTTCTGCTCTGAGTCTCTCCTGATAGCTGAACTTCTCATCCTATCTCCAAATCTGAGGCCATACTGATCAGTCGGCAAAGGGTGGATTGCTCTCTTCAGGTCGAGGATGAGGTTCTGCCTCAAGTGGATGACTTCAAGTATCTTGGGGTTTTGTTCACAAGTAAGAGAAGAATGGAACGTGAGACTGACTGGACTCTGTGCCAGTTCAGTGTGGTGAAGAAAGAGCTGAACTTTAAGGCTAAGCTCTCAGTTTACTGGTCAGACTAAATTCCTGCCCTCACCTATGGTCATGAACTCTGGGTAGTGACCAAAAGAATGAGATCATGGATACAGACCGTTGCAATGTTTGTCTGCAGGGTAGCTGAACTAGAGGTGCTGATTCTCATCTTGATTATGTTAAAAAAACAAAAAAAAAAAAGATTCAGGCAGGATAGTTGAAATACATGACACATATTTTTATAGCTCTGGCTGTAGTTACTTTAACAGTAAGAAGAGACCAGACAAGATGTGTTTTCACTGATCATCTCATAACAACATACTGTATATGACCAAAGTTGTTTTAAGTCACAAGACCCTTTGTCAGTGTGAGCTGTATGGCTGCAGTGGATCATAAGCACATGCTCACTCAATCACAGACAGCATTTTTAGCCAAGGACGATCAAATATAATTAATTTTTCAACAACAACCAATAATTTATTAAAGTGATGGTGCAATTTTAAGCATACTTGATACAGTTTGTATCAATTTATCTGCACATGACAGAAACAAGAAAATAACTGGAGTCACTGATGACAAGATGAAATGCAGACCTGACATGCTGATCAGCTGAAGTCATGATGACTCGAGCAGAAAAGAATCATGGCTTTAGGTGAGCTCACTGCTGCCCACACACTCCCAAATGACATACATTATGGGATGTAAGTCTCAATCTTACAGGGGACAATTTTAAAAGGAGCATGTAACAAATGTGCAACTATGCGTGCTGCATTTGAAACTAAATCTAACTTGTTAAATGTGCTCATATTTGTGCTGAGACAATGAGAGTTGAACCCTGAGACACCCAGACATGTTGCTCTAGATTTCATCCATCCATTATCTTCACCTGCCTCTTCCTATTCGGGTCACTGGGGTTCATGTCCAGCAGTCAGTGTGAAATGTGGGGGACATCTGGACATGTCTCCATCACACACACCAACATGCTTTACTAACACATAGCATTAGCTGAAAGGCAAATGTTTAGCTGTGTAAAGCACCCACGAAAGTTGAAAAAAGTGCACGAGCCTGTTAAATGACCAGCTCAGATGAGCCCAAAGAGGAAAAGCGATTGTATTTTCCTACTACATTATTGTTATGCATTTTGCTAAAAGTGTGTGTGTGAGTAGAAGTAAAACAGCGCCCCATAGTGATGCTTGTGAGAAGTGAATAAGATTACTATGCTGACCAATCATCGAGCGCTGTGGAGCAAGTTGAGGAGCTCCACCGACCAATCAAACGGCTGCGCCAGCTAGCATAACTTCCTGGTCAAATAATTCCACACTGACGCTCTCAGTTAATCAACATCGCGGACAGAGACAAATTGATAAGTTCAATATGATAATTTGAAGCTTTCTGTCAGTTTTTGTTTCATTCATGTTGTGTGCACGTAATCACGAGGAAAATAATAGAGAAGACAGGAGGAGAAGGAGAACACTGGCATTAGCTTTGCTCAGTTCTCTTTACTATGTCTCGTTTTCTTCTCCTCCTACTAGACAAAGGTTACAACGCCCTCTAGTGTTGAAGTATAATAACTGAATACACAACATATTTCCCCCTTGCTCAAGAAACTTATCAGTATGGACAGAAACGTAAATCTCCTCGATCCGAACAATACCCTGGTAGTAACATAATACAAACTTTACCAGCTGATTCACTTCATTTAGTAGTGCAAATAACTCATTTACTTAGTAATAACAACAATAACAGTAATAAGAACAATCACATCACCAAGCAGGTCTTGGTGTTTTGTCATGCAGGTGTTGTGAAGGCCCTGGGACCAGAGAGAGGTGAGCTGCTTTCCAAGTGTGTCCATCCTCCTGCACATAGGAGCTTACATTCACTTTCTCCATCACTCTGGCAGCTGCATGAAATTTTGATAGAGCTTTTTTAACATGCAAGGGCTTCCTCACTCGAACCAAACTTTTACAAATCGGGGTACTTGTGCACCTCGCTTTGCACCTGTGAACGTTTTCTATGCTTTTTGTCTGGAGGCGACACAAACACAGTTGCTCTTCTGGCAAAAGGGTGGATTTACCATCTGGTCCAATGTCCACTTTTGTGCACATCCTTTTGTTGAACATGAGCTCATTTGGTGACACTCCAGTAGTGCTGTGTGGTACGTGAGCAGGAACTCCTGTATGAACGATTTCCATGGCTTCCTCTCCTGCTCTGCTGTGAGGAGTGTTTCCTTCAGAACACCGTTCCAGCGTTCCACAGCGCCGTTAGCTTGAGGATAGTATAGAGACACTTTCCTATGTGTGATGGCTCTCACTGACAGGAATTCTGCAAACTCACTTGATGTGAATTGTGTCCCATTATCACTTATGAGCTCAATAGGATTTCCAAACCTGGAAAACAATGTAGACAGGAACGTGGTGATTGCTGTGGTGGTAATGGAAGTGAAAGTGACCTCCGGCCACTTTGTGTAGTAGTCAATCAGTGTAATTGCATAGCGGCAATACCAAGTTGCTGACTCAAATGGACCCACAATGTCGATTCCCACTTTCTGCCACGGGCTATCAGGCAGAGGAACTGGTTGAAGTGGTGCAGCGTGTGTTTTAGCATGTTTGTCGTTCATCTGGCATGTCACACATGCACTGATGCTCTCCTGCACACACACATCCATGCTCGGCCACCAGTACAAGTCCAGTGACCTCTGTTTTGTGCGGACGATGCCTTGGTAGGTCTCGTGTGCCAGGCTCAGCTGCTTCCTTAGGGCCACAGGAACCAACCATCGCTGAGGGCCTCTATACACTGTCACGTCTTGGAGCGAAAGTTCATTTCTGACAACAAAGTAAGGCTGAAGCAGTGCAGGTAAGGACTTTGCTGTTCTGGGCCATCCTTTTATCATTTGCAGCCTCAGAGCAGTACGTTATGGACATAGTTCACATGCCACAGTGCAGTCCTTCACTGAGAGAGATTTCAGTTCTGTAGTTAGCAGAGCCACCAACTCAGGCTTCCTCACTGGTTCTATGTTTCCTTCAGATGGGAGAGGCAGCCTGGAGAGACAGTCAGCAGCATGATTTTGTGCACCGGGGTGATACTCCACATCATATGTAAAACACAGGAGTCAGTCTGACTACCTTGCAATACGCATTCCTGCACATCCAAGTCCTTTTGTAGCTAGCAATGTGGTCAGGGCCTGATGATCTGTGCGCAGGGTGAATCTTGTCCCCCACAGCAAAACTCTCCACTTTTCAGCTGCCCATACACAAGCTAACACTTCCGTTTCCACAATGGAATATTTTCGTTCAGCAGGTGTGAGTGAACGAGAGGCAAATGCAACTGTACGTTCTGTCTTATCAGGGTGCATTTGCGTCAGTATGGCCCCTAGACCATAATCTGAAGCATCTGTTGACACGATGGTCGGGAGGGCAGGGTCAAAGGCTGTCAGTGCTGGGCTGTTCACAATGCGCTCCTTAATTGTGTTAAAACTTGACTGTGCAGCTGCAGTCCACTTGAACACATTCTCACGTAGGCAGTCACGCATGGGCTCCACCAGCGATGCGTAGTTTTGCACAAACTTTGAATACCATGCTGTGAGCCCTAAGAATGAGCGCAGGGTGGTGGCATCATTAGGCGCTGGAGCTTCTGTGATTGCTTTAAGATGATCCTCATTTGGCTGAACACCCTGGGCTGACACTGTGTGTCCCAGGAACTGCAGGCTTTTTTGGTTGAAATGACATTTTTCAGTATTGAGCTGGAGGCCCGCTTCTTTCAGCGCAGCGAGTACCTCTTGTAAGTTACAGTCATGTTCATGCTGGTCCCGGCCATAAACTATCACATCATCCAGATAGTTCTGGACACCTTTAAGGCCTTTTAGCACCAGGGACATCATCTTTGAAAATGCACTTGGGGCTGAACACAGTCCATATGGAACTCGGCGAAACCTGAATAGTCCTTCATGTGTTATGAATGCTGTAATGTCACGACTCTCTTCAGCCAGCAGCACCTGATGATAAGCATTTGCTAGATCAATAGTGGAGAAAACTGTGGCTCCACGCATTTCAGAGAAAATGTCATCCATATGAGGGAGTGGGTGACTGTCCATCACTACTGCCTTATTTGGCTCACGAAAATCAACACACATTCTCACTTTTCCATTTTTCCTCAGTGTGACCACAATGGGAGAAACCCACGGAGATGCATCAATCCTTTCAATCACTTCCATGTCCAACAGTCTTTCTAGTTCAGCTGAGACAGCTTGTTTGACAGAGAGTGGGAGCCTTCGTAGCTTTTGTTGAACAGGCTGTACACCCTCTCTGACTTTAATTTGGTGAATGAACCCTTTAGCAAGACCCAGTTTCTCCCTCGTCACTGGTCCAGGTTCGATCTCTTTAACATTTGCAACTGGAGCTGCAGGTGAGATAACTGCTGGAGAGGAAGATGCATCTGAGAGCACATTGTTGTTTGTAATACAGAGTCTCAGTGTTTTAAATAGGTCCATTCCCAGTAAGGCTGTGCCAGTTTTCACCACATATAAGTTAGCCGGCACTATTGTGTTTTCATGCTGCACAGTGGCTGGTAGGCAACCAACTACAGGGACTTCAACTTTTGTATATGTTACTAACTTTGAAGGCGGGTTAGTCAGCAGCACATCACTGAAATGTTTTTTGTAGAAATGTTCAGGAATAATAGACACTGCAGAGCCTGTGTCCACCACTAATGTCACATGGCAGGAAGTTGACTTTGCATTTATGATCACTGCACACGTAATCTTGTCATTTGTTTGTTCATTTTGTAGCATCTTCACTGTATTCATTTCAAGAACAACCACTTCTCCTACCTTAGCTGCAGGTTTCTTAGATTTGCATACACGGGCAAAATGTCCTGTTTTGTTGCAGTTTCTGCAACTCACTTTACGTGCTGGACAGTCTGGAGCATCAGCAAGATGGGCTGATGAGCCGCATCTAAAACAACTTCGATTCTGTTTCAGTGTTGCTGCAGGATCAGTAGAAATATAACTCCTCGTTTTAGGTCTGAACGGTTGCTTTGGCTTTACCTTCACCACTTGTACAGCTGCTTGTGACTCAGACATGAGGCTTT
>JARVGS010000001.1:12511092-12523452 GCA_031762315.1 Hypsolebias antenori | reverse complement strand
CGTCATCGGGTGCCGTTCGTAAGTCCGGAGCGCCGTAGGTAGAGACCGCCGTAACTCGAGGACTACCTGTACTGTATGTCAAATGGACACCCCTATCATTTGAGAAAACTGCTGTCTAATTTCTATTTTGTTTAAATTATGGGTTGGCTGGTGGGGTGGCCAAAGAATAATCTGTGGTGGCCAAGGCCTCCATTGCACATCCTGCCATTGCACGTTGTGGTAAATAAAATTTCTCTCTTTGCTCGCGAGGGTCCATTGCTCTGTGCCAGTTCGAACAAGAAAACAAATCTACCTCTCCTCTTCTCCATGTTGTAACTCCTACTCACTTGAATATCTTGCACCAAATACTTAAGGTTTACTTGCTGTTCTTGTTCCATTCCAGTCCTGAGAAACACTCATCTCCAAACTACCAACATTCATTATTAAAATCCTTCAGCGGTGGGGGACATCAGTGTCCTGCTTGTTATGTTAAATGTAGCTACTTTTTTTTTAAACACAAAAAGCTGCATTTACAGTTAGCTATAGCACTTTTAGTGCATCTTGAGAACATTTTCAGCAATGTTATTATAGTGTTTCTGCAAGTAAAACACAGTAACTTGACAAATTAACATTTATCAAATATTATTTGGATGAACCACTTTGGCCAAGACCTAAGTGGATTTTGGCTGTGTTAAAATAACTACAATTCTCAGAAAATATTTGAGGATGTATAAAAATGGTGGTTTGTATATTTTTCCAGACAGAAACATTGCCGAGCTTCTCGTTCACATAAACAACCAGGAGAAGTTTGACATAATTGGCCAATTCAAGGCTGCGTGGGGAAGCCAAATTCAGATAAAACAATTATTTTGGCTCATGCAGCCTCTGCTTGAATTTCCATTTTTGCCTTCATAGTTCTGCTGGTACGTCTCACTGGCAATTCCAAACAGCCAAATTTGGTGGTCACACTGCCGGACCAAGCTTGTAGCCTTCTCCAAGGTTGATTCCTTCCCACCAGTGAGTCCCAGGAGCCGCAAGGGGCCTGTGATTCTCAAAAATAGCATCCAGCTTACGGCTCAGCTCATGCAGCGTCTGGGTCTGAGAGCTTACCATTTGGCAGATTCCTTCATACAAGGCAGGCCAACCGCTTCCGCCGTCTTCAGAATTTGTTGATGTGCCAGACACCCGCCAATACCAAAAAGCAGAAGTCCGGTTATCATAAATCCAGTAATGTACATGTCTTCTATGTCCTCAACAAATAATACAGACAGACACACCTTCTTCCAAACTTTTATCAATTGTGTTGAGAGACCAGCTGACCAGATCCATAATTTACAATTCAGAGGATTTGTGGAGGCTTCGATAGGAATCACAAGACAAAGAGCAAAGCAGGAGGTAAAAGCGTCCGTCCTCGTCAAGAACAAGCAGGAAAAGTTTGCACCTGACATTAATTTCAGAATTCAGTGTAAACATCTGACTGAGAAGAAACTAACGGTGGTGTAAATGTTCATAAATTAACGTTTGTATGAATTCAACAACTTTTTTTTTTTAGATTGGAGTTGTTTTAAGATGGCAGCAGCATTCGTTTACATCAGCTCTGCTCGGACTTATCGGTCTGGTCAGAATTCAACTACGGTTGTTCAAGCTAATGTTGTTCCAAGAGCTATCTACAACAGGTCGGACATTAATTGTTCATCCCTTTGCCACAACAACTTATTTATTTACATTTTATCCAAATTTCTCCAGATAACTAAATATGTGACAGCCAAACATCTGGCCATTTTTGCTTCAGGAATCTTTTTATCAGCTCGTCTTTCAACTGTGTGCGCATAGAGGTGGATAACCAGGTGACATGGCAGCAGTCAGATCGTCCCGACTGATTGGCTGAGCTGGAGGCGTATTCGCGTCACCTGGGTAGAGATGAAGAGGTCAATGTGTCAAAGACCCCCGTGTGTCATCAGGCAGAGGGAACAGCTTTCAGTGTGGATGACAGGAAATATGACGCTGTCAGAACCCAAACAGAGACGATGGGTTACATCAGAGGGGAGTCGTAACAAACACTAAGGGTGAAGCCTGTCATGTACAAGCCAACGCCAAACAGCTACTCCAGGCTAACGTCAGGATCTCTGTTGTGGTGGAGGCTCACTGGGATTAGGCTGCTGGATGTAGTGACGATCATTTGTTTAATCCTGATCGCAGCAAAGTAAATACACTATGTTACAATTACAGATGTTCTTCAATAGAAAACTTTTTTGTTGATATTCTGAATTGGAACCTTGCATATATACATTTTTTTTCGTCCATTATATGGTTCATTCTGTCAAAGTAGGTGGAGCTATGTTGTGTAATTTGTGACTCAATGGAAAAAAATCAAAGTGTTACATAATTTTTTGGCACTTGGCTTCTCTTTTAGAAGTGACCTGTGGATGACAAACATTAAAGGGCAATTTAAAGGTTCTTGCCCTGTACATGGCAGTGATTTTCATCTGGTGAATGAGTTTTGCAGCTTTACTTAATTCGCACAGAAAACTTGTACCAGTGTGTTGCAGCATGGCACATTAGCAACACATTCCCTGCACCGAGCAAGTGACTAATGCATCTATTGAATGGTAGTCAGTAACTCACTATGATTTATGATTTTACAGGGCCTCTGCTGCAACCTGTAGTTTTCACAGCAACAAATCATTCCTATGGATCTTCTTACTTACGAATACGCTATTGTACACATATCTCCTATTATATACATGTTTAGAATTAGGATTGGGGTCATAGGCATGAAGTGGATCTTTGATTTTCTCATTTTCAAAAGGTTGAGTTTAAGCTGTCCACACAAGAATGCAAAAATACAAAATTAGCATTTAGGTGCTCATAAAATTTCCATGCTGTAAAGCTTAAAAGGTTAAAACTTGATTACAAATTGTTAATTCACAAAATGCCATCTCAGTGTGGACAGGACCTTAAGGTCATTATCCTCTGTAGCTTCACAGATGCATGATGGGAACTGAGTGCAGCATCTCTACTGCAAGGCTGAGAACCATCTTGAATAAAATGAGAATCAACTGATCTGAGAGCTATTGATTGTGACCAAATAGGTGATTATCCCAGAGCAATCCTAAAATGTCATGACCAGTAGGTTTTGGATCCAGAATGGAGACAGACACAAGGAGGTCAAAAAACAAAACAAAAAATTATTAAAACAAAACCAAAAAGTTGACATGGAAGCAATTACTACATTAAAAAAATGACAATAATAGAGTGTGAAGGCTGTCAGAATGTGGCAGGGAAACCATACAATGCCCTACTTATGTGTAGATAGATGGTGACAGACAAAATAGACCGAGCTGATGAGGAAATTGAGACAAGGGAGTTGAAAGCTAAATACTAACAGGTGAGAGTTGGCGTGGCAGGACAGGACAAGTGGAGCAAGAAGCTGACAGAAGATGAGTGAATGATGGCACAGAGGAACACAAGGGCATACACAACAAAACTAAACCCAGAGATCCAAACCGAACTCCAAGCCCAACTTATTAACATAAGAGATTGTTTTAAACCATCTCTTATGCTAATAAGTTCGGTTCGGCTATAATTCACATGCTTTAAGCGAGTGGTCAGGGTCAGAGCCGATGTCATTCATTCATTCTTTATTTATACAGGTTAGTCTCATTAGGCCACGAGGACTCACAAGAGAGACCTGTTTCAAAAAAAGGACACCGATGAGGTACAGACAACAATAGACAATCATATAAAAAGCAATAAAATGAAAAGTAAATAGAAGAAAAGATGTTTAAAAAAAGCAGTTATATTATAAAGCAATGTAAAATACTAAAAACAGGAACATGTCTGCATTGATTTTTGCAATGAACTTAACAGTTGTTTAAAATCCCTTAGAGAGGTAGTTGAGAGCTTCAGATCTTTTTGCAAGGTGATCCAGGTTACAGGAACAGAGCAAGAGAAGACCCTTTTTCCTAGTTCGGTCAGTACTGAGGGTACACTGCAAGAACAGTAATTATGTCCTGAGAGTGCACGCTGTAGCTGCACTTACAAAGTGACATGTAGGAGGAGATGTATGAAGGCAGCAGACCAAGGAGTGATTTAAGGATGTAAATGTACCAGTGTGAAGTTCATGATGACCAATTGACCAATCAATACAGGGTGCAGTGATGGGTACGATAGTTACAGCCAATTATAAATCTTAACCATGATATACAGCGTTCAACATCTGCAAGGCGATTGAAGGAGCATTCATGTAAATAGTGTAACCGTAGTCAATGGAGAGGAGTAGAGTAGCAGCTACAAGGTGTTTCCTAGTGTTCAGAGTTAGACAGAATCTAATTCTAAAAAAAAAAACCAGTTTAACTTTCAGTTTCTTTACCAAGTTTTTGACATGAGGCTTAAAAGAGAGATGCAAATCAACCAAGATAACCAAGTATTTATAAGAATTGACAAACTCAATAGGGACACAATTTGAAGTACAAATAAAAGTAAGGCCTGCTGGTATTGACTTCCTGTTTGAAAACAAAATCCCTTAGGTTTTATCAGCATTTAGGACAAATTTGAGATGGAACAAATCTGACTGGATGATGTTGAATGTAGACGGTAAAAGCTGGAAAACCTTAGCAGCTGATTTAGCTTGACAATAAACATCTGTGTCACTGGCCATAGAAATGTAAGGACGCATCAAGAATGATCTGACCTACATTACTTATGTAGATTGTGAAGAGGGTGGGTCCTAAGACTGAGCCTTGTGGTACACCATTGTTGACAAAGGAAGGAAGAAGTGCCATAAGGTTGAACACATTGTTGTAACTCGAGGAACCCAGATTATTATGAGAACGGAACAAGACAAAACTCAGGATTAGAAAAAAGTAACGGTGCTTATTATTTACAGTGGATAATATGTACAGTTGCTCTCCTGGGGAGGAGGGTCAGGTGGGTCTGGGCTGATGAGCGAAACATTCTTATTGGTTTGTTTCATTCTCTCCCAGGTTTGGACGCCGTAGTATGGCACAGCGTAGAACCCAAGACGAGCTCCAGGGATGAAGGACCAGACAGGGCAAGCAAGGCAGACCAGGCAGGCAAGTGGCTGGAGGAAAAGATGTGAGGAATGAGGACAGGACCAGAGGCAGAACCAGGACTGGACGAGACCCAAGGAGGCAGGATGACTGCAGACATAAGAGCAAGGTAAGTATCTCATTTTTTGAATGTAATAGTATTGGCCAGGAGTATAAATACCGAGAAATGTGCAACGCTCCAGCAAAGAGTTGCACTCAACTGCAACCTTAACATGGTTATGATATATTAGACCCCAAATGGCAGACCAAAGACACGAGGACACAGGGACACAAAAAAGGGTAACGGTTTATTTACAGTGCTGCGGCAGGTTTGGCTGTGGGAGAGAAAAGGAGACTAAATGAATAACTTCATATTGAATGATCCTTCTGATAACAGGAATGATCAGGAGCGGTTGGTCTTACTCTCGACTGTGGTTGCAGATGGCGTTGAAGAGGTACGGAGTACAAAATCCAGAGAATGTGGGGAATCCAGTGAGGTGGGTATAGATCGATGATGTAGTATGGTTGATAGATCCAGAGTGCAGTTTCTCAGTTATGGGTTTGGTGTGCAGGATTGGCAACCAGACGCAGCCAGGAGGAGATTGGACAGGCAGGACGGACAGGAGCAGAGGCAATAAATGTTCGAGCGTTGGCTGAACGTCTAGTTGTGGCTTAAGCAGAGCAGGAGGTGCAGATCTGGGCAGCAGGTGCAGGTGCAGCTAATCAGCTGATTAGCTGCTGAGAGAGATTGTTAAAAGGAAAAAGCAGAGAATCCTACAAACCTTAAGTAGAGCAGATCCTCATCAGGTGCATGGCCGACAGCTGGAGAGAGGAGCTGCAGCCAGTGGTACTCTTACTCACATTGCCTCCGATCAGATCAAAGCGATTATTAGAGAAACAATCAATACTGTATTGTGGTCTGCTAAACCAATTTCTGAGAGTTTATGACATGAGATGTCATGGTCCACAGTATCAAAAGCTTTAGACAGGTGCAGGTAAAGTGCAGCACAATAGTCCTTAACATCCAATGCTTCAACAACATCATTAAGAACCTTCAACGAAGCAGTCGTTATTTGCAAACAATGAAGAAAATGTTTAATGATTTTAGACTTTTCATTGTCAAGTGACAAAAACAACTTAATAAAAGATAACTTTGTGAACACAGCGACTTGTACAGGTTTAGAATTTGTGAGTGTGTCCGTTTTGTCTGTTGTATTCATAATGTCTGATTTCTGCTTTACTATGCAAACGTGGCTTTAAGGTTTTAAAAGTTCAACAATTTACAAAGAATTCCTCCAGGAGATGGATTTCAAGGCTCCGTCTGTTGGCATGGCCTATATGAAAGTACTTTAGCTCCCAAAGAATGAAAACAAAGGTCTTCTGTGTTCTGTTGGATCTTTTAGTTTTTTTTTTTTTTTTTTACTTAACTCATTTCCATAACTTAACTGGATTCTCCGATTGCTAA
Source organism: Hypsolebias antenori (assembly GCA_031762315.1). Taxonomy (NCBI): domain Eukaryota; kingdom Metazoa; phylum Chordata; class Actinopteri; order Cyprinodontiformes; family Rivulidae; genus Hypsolebias; species Hypsolebias antenori. The sequence continues at coordinate 12,516,957 of JARVGS010000001.1, read as the reverse complement.
ATGAAACCATGTCTTTGTTTGCCAGGGGGGGTTGATAGCATGAGACAAGCGGCATATTGTGTTCATGTGTAACTGATACAAAAATGATGGAAGGCCAGTTTGGTTTTTAGATAAGTCTTTGGTCTAAATACTCTTAAATACTAGAGGGGCAACACAAGAATGTCTGTTTGAGCTCGCGTGTGCCTGAAAGGTATTCATGACACGATAATCTTTTTGTATTCGTGTGGAAGACATTCATTAAACTCACTCTTTGCTTACCCTGCAAAAAAGTTCACCTAATGCACTTTTGGGTTCACGAGAGATTATTTACTCACAACCAGCTGTATAAAACCAGAGAGAACCACTGGCAAGTTCAACTTCTGAGACCTTGAATAAAGTAGATGTACATCAAAACATGAAACGCATGCATCAATTGGATTATGAGTAGTTGGCACAGCAGGAGCAAAAATGCTCTAATTACATAAGCAATTTCCTCCCCAGGGATCCAAGATCACAGTCCTCTGCAATGCTCTCTGCACCAAAAACGTTCATTAACCAACAACTGTCTAGCGTTTTAGTTATCCAACTGCAACAAAGTCCTAACTTCCATGTGATTTCCTGATGACTTCATTTTACCTTTGCGTCACTGCAGGCATGCTATTGCTCTCTACAAGGTTTGATGCCATTTATCTGTGAAGTCTTGCTGTTGATATTTGGTTGTAATGCTGAGCAAACATAAACCCCTCATGATGACAGACACTCATTAAGATACCTGTAAGGTTGTATTAAAGTTTTCTGGGGTCTTAAAATGCAGACAGACGAATTGTCATCTCTGAGCTCTTAATGTTTATGACACAAAACAACGCCGGACCGTATCACTGCCTTGACCCTGTGGCTTAAACAATGTCTCGCAAGAGCACCGTGACACACAGCTCCTGCTTGCATACATTAGGTGTGGCCTTTCAGTTCAGGATTACCGAGGCTTTCCACTCTGTGTTTACTGGATTATATCAAATACGTGCACGAGACAAGGGGTCAGTAAAGCCAGAGGCAGAGACTCAGGAGCTCCTTGAGACAAAAAGAATAGTCATGCACGGTTGAGAAAAAGCAAGAGGTGATGAAAGTGGGGTGATCTGGGGATTTTTTTTTTATTGTTTGAGCTGAGAGTTGCTAAATGTTAGACACGTGATTTTCTGTCTTCACAAAAATATGCAAGTTTGTTTCGTTTTCTTTACTAGAGTTAATCATTTTAATGTGTTCAGCAAGAAAGAAAGAAAGACACTGCATGAAAACAGGCTAATTTTAATGTTTATTTTTACATGTGCAATACAAAAAAAATGACATATACATTGATTCTTACATACAACTTGAATACAGTTCATAATTATGTGATAAACAATGCAAACAAAGACTGTCTTTGCTCCAGGTGAGTGCTGACTCAACTCTTTTATGACTTCGAATCAGCCTTTCATCTCTGAATACATGTACTTTATATGCTAAAATTAAACAAAACAACAGTAACACTTCACAATAAGGTACACAAAATTTGATTAACTATTAGGGAACGCTTCAAGAACAAATCAAGAGCTAATGGGTAGTTAACTAGTACTTACTGGGGAACACACAGCCAGGCCTCATTAGTGGACTACTGGTTTGTTACCATAGAAACAGAGGAGAAATTGTGATAAGTGATAGTCAGATTGTCAGATTCTCAGTAAGTGATAGACGTAGTTAAGATGACAACAGTGCAAGATTATGAAATTGCTAATCAGTGGTAAGAATCCAATAAAATCGATAATCACTAGGAAACAGGTTTTTGACAATTATGAGCTGTGACCTCACTGGTGCAGGGTTTATACAGAACCCAAATTGATAATTTCTCCTCTGTTTCTGTGGTAACAAAATAATAGTCCCCTAATAAGGCTTGGCTGTGTGTTCCCCAGTAAGTTCTGGTTAACTACCCATTAGTTGTTGATTAGTTCCTCTTCATTTACAAGGTAACTAACCAGTAGTCCCCTAATAGGGCTTGGCTGTGTGTTCCCGACTAAGTACTGGTTAACCACTCCATTAGCTCGTTCCCTAGTAGGTAATCAAATTTTGTGTACCTTATTGTAAAGTGTTACCAAAACAAGCTACGTTACTTTAAAGTGCTTGTGACATCAATTTTTTTTATTAAATATGACCTTTTTTTAAAGATAACATATTGCTGTATTACAAAAGAAATCTCACGCCATTGAGATTAACAGATTTTGAGATGCTGGCATGCACAGTAACAGGAAGTGATGACAAAGTGGAGCGCATGCATGTGAACAGAGCATTACTACAGCTGGCTAATAGCATGTACCGTAGAGAAGAAAGTCATGTGTCTGACATTATTTTGAGTCACTATAAAAGAGGTGTAAAAGAGACAGAGTTCAAATAACATTATTTAAAAAAAAAAAAAAAAAACACCAGGGAGTTCCCTGTTTTAAATAATTCCCCTTTGATGTCACTTCCTATTTCATTCACTCAGGACAGTATCACAATTTTATTATTTCTTTTTATGCTAATGTTTATTAAATGTTTTAATGTTCAAACGGTTATTGTCGCACCAGGGGTCTGAGAGTAATGTAATTTCAATCCTGTGTACGGTATGTCCTGTACATATTGCAGTTTTGACAATAAAGTTGACTTTGACTTTTGATATTCAATTTTTTTGGAAAGGGTCTGTATTTTATTAATTTATCAGTTTTTCATTAATATATGTTTCAGATATGGAGCTCAAGGCCTGACGTTAAGTAAAATCGTTCCTCATGTGTGTAACCTCCTGGGTGACCCAACAGCGCAGGTAAATCTCTCGTCATGGGCTTTAGGACCAGTTTCAATCTTTTCTGTGTTTCATCGTCTTTATTTTACAGCAGTGTATTAAGACCCCTCTTTCATTCTCTTCTGGGTTCAGTTCTCTTATTTTTAGTTAATAATGTGTTGAAATGAACTTCCTTCATGTTCGTTCTATAAAAACATACATTTACTGTGAATATTCAGAGTAAACCCGGCTCCGCTGGGGGAGAAGATGATGAAAGAAAACCTTTTTAAAAACGATTTGTTTGGTGGTCAGGTGCGAGACGGAGCCATGAGCTGCCTGGTGGAGATCTACAGACACGTGGGGGAGAGGGTGAGGCTGGACCTCAGCAAGAAAGGCCTTCCTCAGTCACGGTACGAGAACCGGAAACTACCGGAAACACACGAGTCCCGAGCATCGGTTGATTCTCTGTTCATGTGATGATGATGTGTTTGTGTTCAGGTCTCCCCCTGGTGGAGGCTTTACAAACTGCAGCTTTAAGATCAAACTTTCTGGGTTTTATGGTGCCGCAGTGATTGTTATTAAACCTCAGAAGGCACTGAAATATGAAATGAAGATCCAAAAGACTGGAAAGATCTGAGAAAAATCAAAAACATTTTTATTTTTATTTATTCTGAATAAATCTAAACCGTAAAGATGAATCTTGTTTTATCTCCAGTCCACTGTTAACTCGTAGGAATATTAATTTTAAAATGACCCCTTCCATCAGATGATGTAACTTCGCTGCTCAGAGAAATGTTTTTATCTTCTCAGGTTGAATGTAATCTTCAGCAGATTCGATGAAGTCCAAAGATCCGGGAACATGATCTCATCCTCCGGTTCAGGTGAGTCCCGGTTGCCTGAACCTCTCTGGTGAACAGACGTGTGAGACGTGGACGAGCTGGGTGTTAAAAAAACGATGCGAACGTGAAATTTTTTTTTTTAGAACAGTGTGGATTTGGGACGATGTGTGGGTCTGGAGCTGCACGGTGGCTGCTCGTCATGTGCTCCACGGGGAAATCTTCAGTTAAAAAGCAGCTTTCTTTGTTCAGAGCCTCGTCTTCATCACGTCCTTCAGCTTTAGCTCGGTGTTTCTTATGAGCGGCTGTCGCTCCGTGTTTCCTGTGTTGATGTGAAATCATGTAAAGACAGGAGGTGGGGAGGTACAGTCCAGGTGAGGGCGTCAGGCAGCGGGCGATATGCATTCCTTTTAGAAAAGTTATTTTAAGACTTTATGAGCTGATTTTTAGAAATGTTTGTTTATAGACATGTCCAAGCACCAACATATAACCTTGTGACATCCGTCTTTAAAACCATCGTTGGGTGATATGCATTTCTCTAAGAAATGCAACTTTCTGAGACGAAGAAGTTCCATCAATTTCAGGGTTGAGAAAGAGGCTAAAAGTTTTTAATTTTATGACTTCTTTATTTCTTGAGCTTACTGTATTTTTCGACCAATAAGTCAGGTTTTTTTTTTGCATAAATTTACATGCTCTGCGACTTATACGCTGAAGTGACATATTTATGGCTTTTCCCCATATTTATAAACCAATATTTGGCAGAGATATTACCGTTTTCATTCATTCTGACTGAAAATATTGAACACTATTGTTTTCAGCTGCTAGATGGCACTAGAGTAATATGGCATGGCGTTGTGTCATGTAATAGGTAAAAGTGGCTATTAATGACACAATCGGCTTGCCATAGCCTGCCAACTTCGTCCAGCTCACTTTGAGCAACCATCAAATCAGCTTCATTTCACTGCGCCGCCCCAGTGAAACGCAGCTGATTTGACCATTGAAGTGCATTTATTAAGTAAAAGTTCAACTGAGACACACCTTTACTATAATTTCGAGTAAAGAAATAATTGTTTTTAAGTGTTAATCTTGTTAAATTCTTGTTAAAGTCCTCCCGTGCACGCTCCCTCAGCCGCCATTTGGCAGCCAATCGATTTTTGGCACAATACCTGCCCACATTTCCGGGTTGTTAGCGGTGATGTGTAACAAACGCGACGCGTCACTGTGATGTATAATAGATGCGACATATCCGTTGAAGCAACATATTTATGGATTTTTCCACTTTATTAAACAAATATGGACTAATACAACTTATAGGGTGGTGCGACGTGTACGGTGGAAAAAACTGTAATTGCCCATCTTGTTTTCTCTTAAAATCATACCAGAGTCCATATTTTTATATTTACTCGCATTATCAAGTTGTTATAATCAACAATTGTTTTTATTTATTTATGAAGCTGTGTAAGATGATGCAGACGGACTCGTCTGATTTTTACTAGAACGAATATTTCTCCCAAATTTTTTAAAAAGTCGCTCATCATCTTCAGTTCTGGTGATGATGAAATTATTTGTTGCTGATTTAAACAAATTGTTCATTTCTTTTCTGAGTAATAAATAAACAATGGCTTCCAGTGCCGGACAGACACCTGACAGGAAGTCAGAGGCTGATTAAAGAGACTTGTTCCAATGTTATTAAAAAACAGTCATAAATAATGTAAAATAAGAGCAAACATCTGCACCATAAATGTCTCCTTAACCCTCCAGCTGCCCTGGGGTCAAAATTACTCGCAAGGCTTCGGGCATCATGGGTCACTTTGACCCAAGGGCAGCTGAAGGGTTTGATTAGAATATTGTGATTCTCTACCAACTACTATAGGTTTGTTTTAGGGATGCACAATATTATCAGCATGGTATCGGTATCAGCCAATATTGGCGATAAAGTTAAATATCTGCCTTTCCATCAAAATAACTCACGATATAAAAGGCGCTGTTTTTAAAAAATATTTATGTAGTGTTACATCATTTTCAGCCCCTTTTGTGGCATCTGCATTTAGTAGCAGGCCGAATTGACAAAGACCATGCAGAATAATGTACAGGTAGTCCTCGACTTACGACAGAGATCCATTCTCACGGCGGCGGCGTAAACCAAATTTGACGTAAGTCGGAACATACATACAAACTGCACCATATACACATGTACAGTACTGTATTACCAAGTACTTAGCCTATCCTAACACAGTACCCTACATAATTATCAAAAAACACATA
>JARVGS010000001.1:12441057-12460479 GCA_031762315.1 Hypsolebias antenori | reverse complement strand
AGACGAGTTCCTGGAACTGTGAGAAGTAACTGGTCCACTGACCTCAGAGAACGTGGTGGGACATACGGGTGTATATGTACTAATCGATGCCTCGTCTGCAGTGATGAAGGCGTTGCTTCATCTGTTGTGCAAAAGAAGGAGCTGAGCTTGAAAGTGAAGGTCTTGATTTACTGGTTTGTCTAGTGTCATCATGTATGGATTGTAACTGAACCGAGCTTCTATATGCAAGCAGCTAAGATGAACTGTAGGGTGACCAGGCTCGGCCTTAGAGAAACTGTAAGGTGGAGGGATGTCGGAGCAGAGCTGCTGCTCTTATACATCAACAGGTGGTTTGGATATTGAGTAAGGATGCCTCCATGGACACCTCCTTTTAGATATATATTTTTAATTATTCCCACCGAGGGCAGACATGTGAGTGCTTTCCTCCTGGAGCCTTCAAACCCATCCTTGGAAGAGGAAGTAACTGGATGAATAAAACATTTTACTGCCCAATAATTTGTTGCAGTGATGATTTAGTACAAAGGAAAAATGTAGGCTAATATCCTGATGCAGGCTCAAGGCTAAAAATAGGCTAATAGTAATAGTATACTAATAGTAGGCTAATAATGTTATTTTTAACAGAAATGTATTTGGTCTAAATATGCTTTCTCTGTTAAGTGATACTTGGTGCCTGAAGGACACATGAGTTTTACCCAGTGATGAGTCTGCTAAACATTTCAAGTCAGCTGGACAACTCGCTTTTTGTTTGTTTTTTAGTTTTACTTTTAATTGCACTGTTCATAGAGCTTCCTAAATAGACAATATTGCTGGTACCAATACATATCTGTGATATTTCACGTTTTCTGTGCACTTACGTTGAACCTGCATCAACGTTTAATTTCTTTATCAAATTCATGCACTTGATTTTTTTTCCTTCTTCATTCCATTAGAGAAAACCTTCCCCTGCATCTTGAGCTCATTTCTGTGACGTCGTAGGTTTTCCATATTTGGCAGCCCTTTGGGGGTTTGCAGGCAGATCTTAATAAAGTTAGATTCTGTGTTCAGTGGCCTTAAAAGGAGCTTTTAACATCTGGTGCAGGCACACAAAAGCCTGATAAGAAATTGCTTGGATTCCGAGAAGATAAGAGAAGGTTGGATAGGATTTATTTTTGTCTGATGGTAATGAGACTGTGCAGGTTTAAAATAAATCTGTTGGATGTGTAAAAAAATGTAAGATTTTTCCTTTTCTTTAGCTGCCCAGTCCTGTGCTGGTTCTTAGAGGACTCACTGATCTCACACACAAAAGGACTTTAGTTTGGCGTCCTGTTGCTGTCCTGGCCTTTTTTCAGTGTGTGCTGCGTCTGAGAGGATCTGCTGGTAACCATGGAGTCTGCACCGTGTAGCACTGTGGGACGTGTTTGTCTTTAGATCTTCTCTGAGTTTGAAACTGTTTGGATTTCAGTGATATCAGTGTTAAATCAAGCCCTCTCCCATCAGCTATGCAAACATGTTGAGTCGACAGGGACAAAAAACAAATGAGTAGCTTCCTTTTTAAAACATTTCCCACATTTGATCATTTTTAAGGTTAGCGACTCATAAGCTTGGAAACCCCATTAATACTGTCTATTTTAGACAAACCCTTACAAATATTCCACCAAAGTGTGTAGCTTAATCAGGAATAGTGTGCATAGGCAACAGATGGCGGTATATGAAATTTGCCCAAAACTAAAACATTTCCATACACAACAATGGAATATTGTCAGAAGGAGTGAGAAAACCCAACTCTCTTTGCAGCTGTAGAGCTCAGACATATTTCTCAGTAGAAAAAAAAAGTTCAAGGTTGTAATGAGTCACAGAAAGTTGGACTTCTCATAACTAACTGTCATTTTGACACATTTCATGTTCTTCCATGGCCACTAAGTTTTATGATTTCTGGAGGTTTTACCACAAAATGTTTAACTTGGTGTTGATGTCCCTTACCTTGATTCATTGTATTTTTATGCACTATTTTTCTTTGTAGTACTGTATTGGTATATTTTAGTTTTATTATTCTAGGGATGCACGATATTATTGGCATTGTATCTGTATCGGCTGATTTTAGCATCGGACATCGGCCATTCCATCAAAATAACTCACCGATGTAGAAGGCTTTTGTTTTAAGTTTTTTTTTAATTTAAGAAACTCCGGTATATCTCTTAATACACTACTACTTGTGCACTTTTCACTTGTCACTTATGAACGAGTTGAGTTTAGATTTGTGAAAATTTACAAATTTGCACTGCTCGAGTGTTGTCATTGTGTTAGAGAGAGTAAATGTCATGAATAAATTTGACATTAAACATAATCCAAGTTGAAGTGTTGCATCATTTTCAGCCCTCTTTTTGGCATCGGCATTTGGTAACAGGTCAAACTGACAAAGACCGTGCAGAATAATGTCGTATTTTAATTCCACAGCAGAGAAAACTATGCAGTCTCTGTCAGTAGGTCTAGGGCATGTGTGTCAAACTCAAGGCCCGGGGGCCAAATGTGGCCCTCGCTGACATCTTATCTGGCCCCCAAGATGTTATTTTAAATGTAAAATATTTTTATCATTTTAATTTTTTCAGTAATTGTTGATTATGATGTCAGAAGTGCAACAGAGAACATCAAATGAGACCAATCAAACTCTTGCTGAGGAACCTGTGACCAAAAAAAAGATGTTGGGTCTCTAACTTGAGTTAATGTAGATTCTGAAACAGACCCTTAGTTTGAAGAAGGTTTTAATTTTGGTTCCCTTTTGTAAGTGGGTTTGACACCTCTTGTCTAGGGGGGAAAATATCGGTACTAGTATTGGTTATCTGCCAAATAAGTTTTAACATATCTGCATATATCGGCCAAAAATCCAATATTGTGCACCTCTAATATGGTGGCTTTTTTATTTTTACATTGCAAAGACTTAGTGGTGGTGTGGTCGCAACTCTGTATGCACCTCAGTGTGAGGGATTATGGTTTGGTACAGGTATTTTACCTTGAAAGAACATTAAAAAGTCATACTTGACTGTGTATTTTGTCCAGTTTGAATTAGGGCAACCCACATGCAATGTGTCAAACTCAAAGTTTGATAAACTCCAGAAAGGTCTCTTTAAAAATGTTTTCATAAATAATAATAATAATACAACCAAACCAAGAAATGTTTTCTTCACTAATTTGAACCAGATTTAACGCAAAAAATATATATATATATAATAAAACCCCAGACCTGAATAACATCTTACAAGTTGAAAATGTATACAGTAAATTAAATAAAACATTTGATCTTCTCAACAGGTTGAGTGATAGTGTGAGAAAATGAGACTTGATATCATATGTTGAATAAATGTACAAATAACATGCTTTTCAAAGCTGTGCTTAAATACTACAGCTGTCTTCCGTATCTGCACCTCTCATTTCTCTGCTGCAGCTGTCAGCACAGAAGAGCTTTTCTCACGCAGTTGATCTGCACCAAACAGGCAGGTCTTCAAGTTTCTGCATGTTATTGTGAACCAACCATCTTTGTCTGGTGTAATCTTTAAACAGAATTCTTCCTGGCTTCACTTCTGCTCAATAAAATATGCATCTGCTCTGACAGCAGTGATCACCAGTGACTGACGTGACTTCTGTTCACTGCACCCGTCCATATCATCCACACCAAACAGCCACGGTACAAATACATGTACGGTTACACCCCTACAAGGCAGGCTCTATTTACCCACTCACATAAACACACTCATGCAGCAAAATGAAGATAAAATCCTAGATCTTGTGTAACGGAGTCCAAATGCTGTGACTTTTTCAGCACGTTTGATTGAACAAATGGTATGAATGATAAACGACATGCTCTGCATATTCACTGATAGGACTCAAAGTCAAACAAATGCATCTGAATTTGATCTTATCAGAAGACTGCACTCATCTTTGGATACTGCAAACAGTTCTGCGTTCCTCTACAGATCAAGGCACTCAATCCAACTTGGTTAGCACATGGATTAATTTGCGCTCTGAAAGAAACCATCTGCAGTAAGACCCGATGTTCCGTCCACAGATGTGTGCCTTCCTAATTATGTCCTCTTAATTTATTTAGAAACAAAAGCCAGAGCCAGTGACAGATGCAGGAGGGAAAAACAATGAGCACTTGTCTAAAGCAAGATGTTCTCCCTTCTTTGACTAAAGTAACTGATCAGATCATTTGAAGCAGAGCTCTGTGAAAAGGTTCATATCTGAAATGTCTCATTAGGATAAAAATCCAACTTTTTGAGTTATTTCTGAAGTAAAATAATCAGATTGGAGGCAAATGACACCAAAGTGAGTCAAAATGACACAATACAGAACAATTGAAAATGTCTCAGGTTCCTCTTTGCGACGCATGGAAACAGGAAGTGGGAGCACTACCTGAAAGTGGAAGATCCCTGCGTATTGCTGCTGGAAGCTCTGTCCGTGAGGAACCACTCGGTGGAGGAGGTTGTCGTTTAAGGTCAGCGAGGCGATCGCTGCCAGCAGCCAGCAGTCCCCTGGAGATTAGAACAGACCACTTTATCCTTTCCTGCAAAACCCATAAACTGTTCAACATCTTCTCATGGTACATCTGACTGTGTTATAAGTCATTAATGCTGATTTAAAATGTTTTTTTAATTATTATTATTTCTGAACATGTTGAAAGCTTATAAATCTCTGGAATGACTTGAAGAGCAATGAAAACTCAGTGAAGGCAACAGTCTCAAACCACGATTACTTCCTAGAAATGAAAGAGGCACTGGACTACAAGTTCAGACCTGAAACTCAGAAGCACCTCAACAGCAGGTTTCACTCTGTGGCTTTGAGCTGCAAAAGACACTTCAGTTTAATTTGAAGGCAGAAAACTAAATCCTCCAGTTGACGGTCTTGGTGTCGCCACACATGCAGGCTCAGTGTTTGACAGTTCTGCTCCGCTGAGCCTCAAGCGATGACAACAGAAGCTTTCCAGTGGGAGTAGTCTGTCGTCATTCCCATTTATCTGTTTGCGTATCAGCACGTTTAGAAACATCAGTGTCAAAGGTCAAGGAGAGTGATCGCTTCATTGTTTTTGGTGCTTCGGTGTAAATACACTTCAGCCCTGATGAAAGATGGTAGCTCGTCTAAAAGACAAGAGAAGACTAATGTTTCTGGAGGTTTAAATGTTCCAGATTAATCAATTTTTTTGTGGTTATTCTTTTGCAGTCAAGCGGCTCGTGAGAGGCTTTGGTAAAAAAATGTAATTTGGCGATGGAAGAAATGGATCATCACATCCATTTATCATCTTCCTCTTGTTCTGAAGTCAGGTCACGGGGGCAGCAGCTTGAGCAGGGAGGCCCAGACATCTCTTTCTACAGCTACATCTTCCAGCTCTTCTGGGAGGACCCCAAGGCGTTCATAGGTCAACCAAGAGACATAGTCTCTCCAACGTGTCCTGGGTCTTCCCCGGGGTCTCCTCCCAGTCAGACATGCCCAAAGCACCTCCCTAGGGAGGCGCTCATGGGGCATCCTTACCAAATGCCTGAACCACCTCAACTGGCTCCTCTCGATGTGGCGGAGCAGTGGTTCTACTCCGAGTCTTTCCCAGATAACTGAACTCCTCACCCTATCTCTAAGGGAGAGTACCCTGCAGAGGAAACTCATGTCAACCGCCTGTACCCATGATCTCGTTCTTTTGGTCACTACCAGAGTTTGTTACTACAGGTGAAGGTAGGAACCTAACAGATCCACTTAAACATGGCATATTTACCCAATATTAAAGATACATTTTTATACTCTAGAAATTATCTAAAGACGTTCTGGAGGGTTCCAATGCAGCGACTGTCAAACTTTCAACTTAACGTGCATCAGCTTTCTTCAGTAAAGCTCAGTGATTTGGTGCCTACCTTTGTAAAAAGCTACGACAAAATGCCAACTCAGAATTTGAACTTATCTGGCCGCCTTAGTGCGATTTCTGAATGGGCCGAGGCTGGAGGGGGGGCTACGTAGCACCTTTGCACCACAAACGACGTAGTAACAGAGCCAAAATGGTCAACGCCGGTCAAGTGACCAAACAAGATTAGTCAATACACACAGCAACTTTGATTTTATTTTTAAAATGAGTTACTGTAACTACAAAGAGAACTGAGCCATTGTATGTTGTGAGAACATAAGGGAGAGCTATCTCACACATGTGGAATGTTGCGCTCCACACCTCTTTTGGTTTTGCAATGCCCGCTTTGATTCTGAAAGCTCTCGTTTGTGCGAGGCGTGGCAGCATAAAGACAAACTGGTCTGTGCAGTCTTTTCATGGAAGGGTTTTGTGCAAGAGCCCAGGGACTGATCCGCTGCAAAAGCCTTTAAGCTGTGGAAGCAAACCATGCAGGCACAACAGGAACGGACAAACTCAACAAGGCCACCAACAACTGAGGACCAGGACATTTCATGCTGTTAAATGAAAGCATGAACCATCACACCACTGTGTTGCGGTTTTCCCCCTCTTTGTATCTCAGTTGTAGAAGTCCTTGATGAGCATTAAAAGTATGATTTTTTTTTTTTAACTGAGTAGAGCCAGGAAGATCCTTCCCCATGGGCCAATTTTACTGGTGCAATAACAAAAGCTGCACCCCCCGTCTGCAGCTGAGCAAGCTGGTTGTTCTATCCATCCATCCATCATCACTTCTTTCTTCTCAGGTTGCTGGGGCCACTGGTGCCCATATCCAGCAGTCACTGTGGGAGGGGCGGGGGACACCCTGGACAGGTCTCCAGTTCATCACAGGGACACATGGAGACAAACAACCATTCACGCTCTCATTCACACCAATTTAGTTACCAATCAGCCTAACATGAATGTTTTTGGTCTGTGGGAGGAAACCGGAGTACGTATCTGGAAAAAACTCATGCATGCACGGAAAGAACATGCAAACTCCACCGAGAAAGGTCCTCGGGTGGGATTCGATCTGGCAAACGTCTCACAGAGGCCGCAGCTCTGCCAACTGAACCACCGTGTTGCCCCTGTTGTTCTTTCATGTCAATATATCTGCTGTGAAAAAAGCCCATTGATGATCTTTATCCAAACTTAATCTAGCCTAAACATCGATTACAGGAAGCTTCATTTTCAATGTCAAAGACCTAAATCAACTCAATAACAGTTTCATCATTTTGTCCCATTTATTCCCCAAATTCAACCAATGAAATTGACTTCTAGCAGCGTGATGAAAGTTTGTTAACCTGAGGTTTAGTTCATCCCTCGGTTTCATTAACCGTTCAGTGTCTTGACAGCGACGTGTTGTATAGCACTCAAGAGAAAAAGAGATGAAAGTTTTACTTATTCATGACCAACACTCTGACTCGTCTAGACTCCATCTTCACCAGACAGCTTTCCATATTTAAATTCAACCAGATCTCCCCGTATTCTTCCTCTCTGAACAGAATCACACAGCAACCGTGACACCGATGAGCCATCTCCAACAGGGACGTACCCAGCGCTCCCTGGCAGATGTCGGTACGAGAAGCTCCGTCTACGATGAACTCGGGCCGTCTGCAGATCTCCTGTTGGGAGCAAATCATAGACAGATTAGCACTTTGCTTGTCCCTGGAGATGCAATTTAAAAGCATATTTTCTTTCTTTACAGAGCATAGATAGCATTGTTTTGTATACATTTAAACAAATTAGATCAAATTTATCAGGTTAAAAGATAAATCAAAGTTTAGTAAATATTGTTGCAAATATTTATGTTTATTGCATATTGTTGGTTCTGTTGTCATATAATTCAACTTTAGTTTTTATCTTAAAAAGTTGTGCATTTATTTGACTACAGCACAAACATTTGATTTGCAAAACCCCAAGGAACTCTAAAACTCACTGGGTGGGAGGCCTTTCCTTCACATGCTTGTCTTTTCTGTCTTAATTTAGAAACATTTAACCAAACTCAACGTGTCATTTTCAAGACTTTTTTTTTTTTTAACTTGTGGTTGAACAGGACTGGAGATAATTCCCAGCTTTGTGCAGTCACCAATTGCACAACACATAGCAAAGCTTCTTCTTTCTTCTTGGTTTGAAAGTCGTGGTATGAAAGTCAAATGTTTGTTGCTACAAAAATCATTAAATTCGCTTGGATCCATAAGAAATTTCAGATTATACGTCAAAACTTTGCTCCTCTGCTGCTTGCATCATGAGTAGATTTTCATTTGTCCTTTTCTAGTAGAAAACAGTCCAGGTTGGAAGCATGCTGACCAATATCTAAAGCAGGTATGGACTCTGACCACTCATGAATCCTTCATTCAAGTCCACAAAAAACACAAAATGTCCATTTGACTGTCCAGCATGGGACATCCTTCCCTCCATGCATGGATCAGTGAGCCTGTCACTGATTCATTCTCTTTCTTGATGGTCCTGTAGATCCTGAACAGTAAAGATCTAAATCATCCCACATAAAACATCAGTTATGGAAAAAGCTCCTAATTAGCGAAGTCTTTCAAACTTCTACGCTTGTTCAAACTTTCTTCCTTTAAATACACATTAACTATACAGTACATACAAAGCATTTACTTTTTTATAGTCTTCCCAAGATAACAAGATGGTCAATAATCATCCATCCATTACCCGCTTCTTCCTTTTCAGGTCGCGAGGGTCACTGGTGTCCATATCCAGCAATCATTGTGTGAGAGGTGGAGTACACCTGGGACAGGTGTGTCCATCACAGAGACACATAAAGACAAACAACCATTCACTCTCTCACTCACACCTAGAGACAATTTAGGGTTACCAATCAGACTAACATGCATGATTTTGGTCTGTGGGAGGAAACTGGAGTACCTGGAGAAAACCCACACATGCACAAAGAAAACATGCAAACTCGACCCAGAAAGGCCCCCGGCTGGGATTTGAACTGGCAACCTTCTTGATGAGAGGAAAGAGCTCTACCAACTGAGCCACCTTGGCCAATATCCGCTTACGCAAAATAATTTCCATCTGGACCTAAGGCGGCTTTTTCCTGTCTTGATAAGATGTATTTAAAAATCAAGGCAGCGTGGGAATAGGGTCATCCATCTGCTCTTACACTTCTGAACCAGAAAGGGAGGTAGTCACAGAGTCAAGTTGTCCAGTAAATGGAAAACTGGGGTGACATGGACATTCCTTTATTCTTACAAACAGCGCAGCCGAGTTCCTCAATCCCAGCTTCATTGTGGGACAAGAACAGAGATGGTGATACTAGAACAGATACTGAGTAGACGGGTTTATTTTGGCTCTAGATACTAAGTTTGCAAGTCTGTTTTACAACAACGAACTGATTAAAACTAATCTGCAGACTTGACCTGCAAGATTACAACATTAAAAGTCTAAAAGATAAACAAGGTTGCTTTCTAGTCAGTTTAGTTTCAACCATCTGCAAAACATTATGTGCATGAGATACCCAACATGAGCCTGTTAGGTCACCCATGGCACACACATTCACAGGAAAGAGGAAAATTATATCAACCTGAACTATACAAAAACACATTCCACATGTTTTTATTGGCCAAAATGAAAAATCTTGTGTGGAAAACTAAGTTCAGCTCGTGATCCAGCAGCTTGCAGAACCATTTTTACCAGTAACTAACTCTATACTAACTTTAATAATCTCTCCCATGGCTGGGGAGGACTTTCAGCCCACTCTTCTTTACATCACTTCAGTATTTCAATCAAGTTGAAGTCTGGACTTTGACTGGACTGTTGAAACACGTTGGTTCTTCTGACTTTCAGCCTTTCTGCTGAGTTTAAGATCATTGTCCCATTTTATGACCCAATCTGGTCCAAGCGTCAGCTGGTGGGACAGGTGTCCTCACATTTTACTCTAAAATACTTCTACAGAGAAGTTCATGGTCTACTCAATAACTTCAAGGTGTACAGGTCTTGCAGCTGCAAACAAAACCCAATTAATCACCCCTCCACCTCGGAGAATTTCAGCTGATCTGAGGCGATCATGTCCAGCAGCACAAACCCAAACATCTCGGCTTCGCTCTCAGAAGTCTTGTGGTTCTAGATGTAACTTTGCAAACCCAAGTTCTTTTTAGAGATACTTTAACACAAACTATACTTGTTTAATTTTTCATGACATTTAACTTACTTAGGCTTGTATGGTTCTGATTTTTTTTTCCTCAGAGTATTGCACAGTCTGACTTTGGGGTGAATTTGCTCCTGTAAAGACTGGCAGCTGTCTTCAATGCTTTTTTGTCTAACAAATCATCTTTCTTACTGTAGAACAATGGACTTTTACTTGTTTGAAAGTGACCTTTAACCCTTCCCAGATTGATGAGCAGAAGCAGTCGTTTCTCTAATGTCATTGCTGATGTCTTTCTGCCTTGGCATTGTGTTAACAGTCAGATTTGTTGTGCATTTTTATACACTTAAGGTTAGATTCAATTAAGTTTAGAACCTGATAAAGACCAGAACATTTTTATTATGTATCAATATGTTTAATTCTTGCATTTAAATTGGGTGCACTTCTTTTTCCGTGGTTGAAATTGCTCACATGCACAAAGACCTGAACACATCTTTGGCTCAGAGAGCACTTTTTCGTCAGCTGTCTCTACCCTGACTGTATAAATATTACACATCAACTAATATATTATGAAGACGCTCTCGTTGGTGGCAGTGAATCAAGACCAGAGGAAGCATTAAAGCTGACAGCTACACACACCGAGGTCAGTCGCATATTCAAACACATTTAGTGGTGCACGTACTCAAACGGAAACTGCAAGAGGCACTAATAGGCTGCAGTCACGCAGCCGATCGCAACCCCAGGACACGCTTCCTCACCCGCCTTGAAGACTATCGAAGTACGAGCGAATCCAGCAACAATAAGAGCGTGCTGTCTGCTGTGAATCAGTCTCACTTTGTTCTCTTGGGACATACTCTGCTACAAAGCACACACTGGTGTATTTATAGTCGAGTAAAAAATAATAATAAAGTGGTGAGTGATGCGCAAACAGAATTACGGAAGAAGAAATGCACCGTTCCGTCATCAGAGGAGAACAAAGACGCGTTCACTCCTTTTAAATTCCTAAACTGGAGGGAAGGAGAACTGCTAACTGAGTTTTGCTTAAACATTAAGAATGGAAGTACCAATCCATACTGACTGAAAGTGTCGTTGCCTAGCAACAGATGAAATAAGTGAGGAAAACTGCTCAGAGGGCGATAAATTTTTATTTCAAACCGCCGCAAAGTCATTATCTGCTGACTCAAAGAGAACACAGAATGTTCCTAAACTGTACTTTCTCTGCAGGGTTTTCCTCTGAAAGTAAAAAAGTTAGGACAAAGTTTGAGGTGGTACCAGATTACATGAGTTGAAGCCATTAAGGGGGGACCTAGTAAATACATTTGAAGTTCTAAACTGGGAATCATTTCTGTTCTGCGACCAACAGTGTTGCCAGATCAAGAAAAGGCAAACGAACAGCATTTCCTAAAGTGGTTTTGCACAAAATTCTATATAGATTCATTGTTACGCAAGTCAAGTGATCTCTCTACCCTTTATTGTAGAGGTGGACAACATTTTATTTTATTATTTTCAAAGTACCACATCAAGACATTAAAAACAATCAAAAGGCCACATAGAAAATTGGAAAATACATTTTCTTTATGACAGATAATCTAGAAGACATTTTTCTTATTGTAGCGTAGTTAGCATGCATTATAAAATACAGTAAGTCTTTCCCAAATCCTTTAGGAATGTGACACATTCTGTGAACTGGCTTGTATGACAATATATCACATGTTAGCTTAACATGTCACACTGTAGCTACATGTTAGCTTAACATGTCACACATGTTAGCTTAACATGTCGCACTGTAGCTACATGTTAGCTTAACATGTCGCACTGTAGCTACATGTGAGCTTAACATGTTACACTGTAGCTACATGTTAGCTTAACATGTTACACTGTAGCTACATGTTAGCTTAACATGTTACACTGTAGCTACATGTTAGCTTAACATGTCACACTGTAGCTATATGTTAGCTTAACATGTTACACTGTAGCTACATGTTAGCTTAACATGTTACACTGTAGCTACATGTTAGTTTAACATATCATACATGTTAGCTTAACATGTTAAACTATAGACGTTAGCTTAACATGTTGTACATGTTAGCACAACTATGGAAAACAAATTTGTATTTGTGTTTCTAAGACTTTAAGGTTCAGTCTAGTTTTGGAAACATAACTTTAAAAAAATAAATGCTTTGCGTAAGATGTTCAATTTAAATTTCTATAAGTCTCAAATTGCTGCTTTTTTTAAATCAATCTTTATTTATTTTTTTTTTTAACTAAGAATATTATGGGCCTGATGGAGCTTGTCCAAGGGCCACTTTTGGCCCTCGAGCCTAAAGTTGCTCACATCTGTTTTATTGTGAGGCTGAGGTGGGTCGCTTGTTTTGGGCTTAGTTTTGTACAACTGGTTTGCTCATTTCTCTCACAAGATCAGACAAAACTGCAAACCAGGTTGATCCACATCAACATACCGTCAACAATTTCACACACTAAACATACGAGGAGGAAAAACCTATGAAACATAACAGAAGTCAAATGTACAATGACAACACAGGCCCTTCTTATGCCTTACAATATGATGTACAGTACTGAGATAAATTACTCTATAATTCAATAAGACCAACTACAAACTCTGGCAAAAACTATGGACATTACTCTTGGGGAATGTTCTTCCATCTGTTTCAATTTGTAAATAAATAAAGCAGACATGCCACAAAACTATCATTTTCAAACTTACAACCTTCTAGCATTAACAAAAAAAAAAAAGAAAGAAAAGCGTTAATATCTTACCTGTTGTAGATAACTCTTTGACCAACCTCAGTTTAAAGAAAGTGATTAATTCCGATCAGATTGATGAGCTAATAGCTAGTCTGTTACACCAAGAGGAACGTGAATTGCTGCCGTCTTAAAACGACACAAATCTAAAAATAATGTAGAAGTTCACGCAAATGTTATTTTATAAATACCAGCTGAAAAATTCTGATATTCCTGCAGGAAGTGCTGCAGCCTAAATTAAAGTGCTACAGCTAGCTGCTGCTTCCACTAATTGCCCAAGTGCCAACCAACCACAGAGTTCTACATAAATAACTGTGTACTGCAAAACTGGCTGCAATGTAAAGGTTTAAAAAAGTAAAATAAATAAATAAATAAATAAATATCCCACTGGGAATTTTTTAAGTCTAGAGTCGTTTCAAAATGGCAAGAAATTCACTTCAGTCTGGGCTCTGCTTGGACTAAATGTTAGCATCAATCTGGTAAGAATTAAAGCATTTCCTCAAACTGAGGTCAAAGAGCTATCAGCAACAGGTAAGACACTAACTATTCATAACTTTTCCACAGAACCCTCTGAAGTACACCAATTATTTACCTCAACAGTAAGTGACAAAATACTTTTTTAATAAACATTAAAAAGTATGAACATGAGCTTTTTATCTATGTTGTATATAAATGTGAAGACGTTAAAAACTTTGTTCACACATTGCTGTTAATAAACAGTTTCAGCCTGACAAAGATACCTCGCTCAACACTTACTGAGGCATCAGGTTTAAAGTGCAACACTATTCATTAGGTTAAAAAAAACTCCACTATGGAGGGTGGAATGTGACAAAATAAAAATAAATGCATAATAATTAAATGTATCATTTAATTATTCAATGCATTATCAACTATACAATTAATTAAATACACAATTAATTAAATGTCCCATGAAATAAATAAATGTACCTTTTAAATTCTTTATTTCATGATGCATTTATTTATAATTGTATATTTAATGATTTAATGATGTATTGAATAATTAAATGATACATTTAATGATCATGTATTTATTAAATTTTGTCCCATTCCACCCTTCATACGTCAAAGGCTGCTCTGTGTTAGTCGTAACTTGTTTTCTGGCATAAAGTACATTTAAGTAGTTGGAAAAGCACAAAATATGAAATGATTGACAGTCATGTTTTAAAACACAAGCGTAGAACATCTAATATTTGAATAAGTTGTGTTTCATCAGGGCAAAGAGTCAAAAGTTGCTTAACTTGATCCCAAAACTGGATCTATTCAAAGCTTGTCCATCAGTGCACACGCCTAGTACCTACATGCGTGTCGCTCAACACGGATCGTTAACCTTCACAGAATGTGAACACAGCCACCCAGAACTGCAGGAGCAGAACGGGTCTCGTGGCTCAACGTGGGACAAGCCTCTTTTTAAATCTGTGCATTTGTCTTCCCTCAGATGATCTACGTATCCATGCTGGTGCAGAAATATCACAAGTTTGTCCCGACTTGTTAAAAGTCCAGGCTGTGCAAGATTTGGCTTAGTTTGAAATTAGATCAAAGTGGTTCCAAAACCTGGTCCCTGAGGAACACCATCCTGCACGTTTCAGCCGCTTCATGTTCCAACACGCCTGATTCAGTGATTTAATTACGTACACAAATTCTGCTGAGGTCGGTTAATTTAATTCAAGTGAGGTGCGTCAAAGCAGGGAAACGAAGTAAAACATGCAGGATGGCGTTCCTCAAGGACCAGGGTTGGGAACCTCTGCATTAAACTAAAGTTTGTGTTGGAGCAGCTGGTCTTACCAACATTTTATTGCTTTGTTTTTAATCAAGCCTAAACGTTGGAACACAAGCAGAAATAATAAAGAACTACCCAGGTTTCCCCTTTCGTGTCCTTACCGTGGGCCTCATCCAGCGCACTCCGGAGGTCTTGGCGGATCTGGGACCGAGCTCGTTGAATCCCAGCGACGACGGAGAAGCAGGGAACAAGTTATCCTCAAACAGTCTCCCGCTTTGGAGGGACTGGGCTCGGAGAGATTCGTAGTCCTGACCCAGGAACTTCACGGCGTTGTCGTTCTGCCCCAGGCCTTGGTCTCGATCCCACTGGTTCCGGAGCTTGGCAGCCATGCCGGTGGCATAAATCTGTGGCTCTGCCATCCTGGGAGCGTGGACGGAACAGCGTAGAACGCTCTGATGCCTCTCTGGAAGCGTAGAGAGATGTTGGGAAGTGTCAGTTATTCACAAGTGACCTATTGCATGAACAACTTTTATAAAAAGGCACTGCGGCGGCACTTCTGCACATGCAGTGAAAAGATGTCGTAGCTTCGAGGCTCAATCGGAAATCAAAGCGATGCACACGTTGCCGTTAAGAACCTATTAATTATTAATGAGGCAAAGCAGCTGGTTTGGCTACAGCTGGATGCTTACAACTCTAGAGAGCAGGGAGCTCGTAACAGATCCCAGTTAACGCCGGTCAAGATGCTCAGATTTTTTTTTCTTCTTCCAGATGTGAGGTCTGCTGTACGTTTGTCCCTCCAGCTGCTGAACCCTACAAGAAACAGGCAAGAAAAGAAGTCGTGAGCCGAGAATCAAGTCCATACATCACTGTCTACCCATGCTGATGAACCACGCCAACGGCGACCTGTTTGCATGTGTATTTGTCTTGTCTGTTAGCAAAATATCTCATGGACTAGATAGATTTCAAAGGAAAGCTTCCAGACGGGCAAAATATCCAGTCAACCTGAGCAAATACCAGAACGCCTCCAGCTCAGTCACCTTTACAGAGATCGAGCTCAGATTTGGAGTGGTAGTAGCTGAGACTCATCCTCACACGCTCCAAGACACGCCAGGAGATCGCTCAAAACATCAAGTCCAAGATTTGACAAAGACTATCCGAATTTCAAGTGAACATCTGCATTCCTTCACAGAATGTTGAGGTTTTAATCGTTCTTGTGGTTAAAACTGATGAATGCAGACAACCAGGGTTTAACATCAGCTGAGCCCTCACTTGTTTTTTTTTACTGTGCACGACACGTCCGTCAGAATGGAGCTGCAGCCCATGTTTGATCAGTGCAGGGACAACATGGCTGACAGATATCCTCCTGTGTGATAACAATGAAGGCAGCACAGCAGCGAGAACAAGCAAAAGCTCTTTCTGACTCGTTCATTAAGCAGAAGGACGAAGTGTAAACAGTCATTAGAGCTACGCAACCTCTTGACAGAACTGGGGCGACGCAGAGAGTTCAGCTCAGCTCAGCTGCGTTTGTTCTTTTTGTAGCTTCTCCGTGGCTCTTTTTAGCTCTTAAACTATAACAAGTGTTCTTCATGCGAACACTTCTTCCTCGTTCAAGTCTTAGCTGCCAGCTGTAGAGAAAGTCAAGTAGAAAGCAGCTGTCAGAGGGTCGCAGAGTGTTTTGACAACCCTGTAACAGTTTCCACCACTCGCTGCGAGACACGCCCGCTTCAACGTCCCACTTGAGTTTAAAAATGTGTTCCTGCTAACAGAACCGAAGCACGAAGCTGTAGCAGGTGACACGAGCTGAAGGCCTGCTTCACTCTGACAGCTTTTCAAACGTTAAACAGCTCAGATTTCATGAGGTGGGCTCCAGTGGAGTACATGCGAGCAGTCAGTATCTTACCTGCAGTGCATGGAGGTCAAAGTGATCTCAGTTTTGAAAGTGAGTGGGAAATTCTTGCACAAGAATCAAGCTAATGACTAAGAGCAAATTTTCACCTTAAAATACATCAAAACCAAAAGTTTTATTTCAGTTCGGTCCTTTGATGCAACTATTTTTTTTAACAGAATAGTGTTTCCCCCAGTTTAGTTGCCTTGGCAGGGCGTTCATATCATCCATTATTTTTGTTGATGGGGGGTGGGGGGGGGACGGCTTATCGTGAGGTAAACAGAGTGCTACTTCTGTGGCTTTTAAGCTAGCACGTCCCGAGCATGGCTAGCTTAGTGCTACGTCAGTGCCAGCAGATATCGCCGGGGTGGTGGTGGGGGGGGGGGTCAGTTTTTTAATAGGCAGGGCGCTCAGTTCTGTTGAAAGGACGGGGCACCCTGCTTGTATAATTATAGGGAAGCACTGAGACATCACTTTTCAATTTTGAATAGGAGCTCCACCTTTAAGGCATCCTGTTTGACCCCCCCAGTGTTTCCCCTTCCATTAAACAGGCGCCCCGCCCAACCAACAGAACCAAATGCCCAGCCTATCAAAACCCCCTCCCCACACTCGTCGAGAACTGCCGGTACGATGTAGCGTGGGGCGCAATACAAACGCACTAGCAAAAATGCTACTGACATACTGCTCCGCAACACCCCACCCCCCAATGCTAAAAACTGGCAACGATGTAGCACCAAGGTTGTGGGTGTGCAATACAGACCTAACTCCATCCCATCCCCACCGCCCACCCCCAAAACCAGAAGCAACATAGCATTAAACTAGCAGGTGGGCAACACAGGAGTGAACTCCAACAGAACTGATCCAGGAGAAATACTGCCCCATATTGAACCTTGATGAGTGTATTACCGGTACTCTCCCCCACCCACTTTCATGTTTAGCAAAAGATCCACTCTTTTATATATGGACGGCTGTGGCTGAGCGGTTAGAGCAGTCGTCCTCCAATGCAAGAGTTGGGGGTTCAAATCCACCAGCAATCACATGCCCAAGTGTCCCAAAGACACTGAACCCCTCATTGCCTCTGATGTGTGTCCCATCAATGTATGAATGTGATAAAGCACCGATTAGTCTCTTTAGAATGATTTGTTCAATTAGCTTTGTACAGATCTAGTAGATGCTGTATGAATGGGTAAATGAGCCACAGATTGTGTTGTAAAGTGCTTTGAGTGTCTTGATAAGATAGAAAGGTGCTACATAAGCGCAGTCCATTTATATTTCTACCTACACTCTTTGCGATCCTACCCTGGTCCAATTCCACCATATTTGTTTACCCACATACTACAGCCACCCTAATGAAAGGAAATCGCATTGCCTAAAGTTTCCACGTGGTATTCTGCAAACAGCTTTAGCTTCATAATTAAATAACATATCTGGAAAACTACTGGAGTAAACACGTTCAAGCTGCGTCATTTGGATTGACTCTGGATAACCTTTGCTACATTTCAGTTCCCATTTACACAAAATTTACCAAGCTATACTTCATGTAATAGAAGTTGAGCAAGTGTTGTTGTTTCACCTTTTGGTACAGTATAATTCCTGAAACAGACATATTTACCACAACTAACTGTTACTGCTACACACAGTCTAAAGCATTTTCATTTCCAACTAAATGTTAAAAGTACAACTAGCGTCAAGTATGTTTCAGTCCTGGGAGTTTGCACGCGACGCTTGTCCCCACGACGTGCCGTTCAGCTACAAACTGTCAGTCCAGATGCCAGGACAGCTGTGTGTGTGCGCGGTTCATTTTATATGTGTCAAGCATAAATGTTTTAAACGTCCGTAAGACAGGGACCACTTACAGCACTCGCGCAGTAGCACTGCAACGCTCGCTAAAATAAGAACAGCACTTTTTAAGGAGGATACTCCAGGTCAGACAAGCCCAGGAGGAATAAACTTTTTCCATTTTTTCTATGTCTCCACATTGTTGACCAAATAACTCCCATAAAGACTAAGTTTATGCAACAGTTTGAGTTAAAGCGTACGTAATCTAAAAACACTTTCTGTGATTAAACTACCTTGAAGTAGAGTTGTCATTTCGAACCCGGGCCCAGTGCCTGACACAACATTTGGGCTGGGCCAAAATAAAATGCTTGATGGGCAGACTGGGTCGGTGTCAGGCTTTTGATTGCATCAGCGGAAGCGTGTGGCTGACAGTACAATTTGGATCACCGTCCGCGCACTAACTGGCCGGTTGAAAGAAGTAAAAAAAATTAAAATTAAAAATCCAGATGGATCACTGCCAGCGACCCATCTGAAGCTTAACTGGAGCACGACCGATGACCCAATTGGATCATCAGCCGCACACGTCCGCCAACCGTTAATAACCATAATAACGATTATTTTAAATCATAAGCTAATTTGCTTACAAACGCAGGCCTCTAATCACAGTTAACTGGTCGGTTTTGGGTTGGGCTCGGAAAAAAAGATACGGGCTCGGGTCGGATTGTTTTAGGCCCAAATGTAACTCTACCCTGAAGGAATGCGTGTCGCCCACCTCCTTGCATGCTAATGTTTTAAACAAAGACCTCTCGTGATCCGTTTGTGCTCCGAGTACGTGATGGGGATGACTCCCAGCTACTACCACACCAGAGTTCAGCTCAATATCTGTATAGACTCAGAAGCAGGAAAAGCAGGAATTACCAGGAACAAACAGGATTAGGAATATCAAATAAATGGCAATGTTTCCCAATTCCCATACCATTATACAAGTACGGCACCCCGCCTAAAGACCCCCCTCCCCTCCCCCCCCCTGGACAAGTGCCGGCACTGATGTAGCGCGAACCTAGCTACGCGCATTACAGATGTGCTAGCTAAAAAGTTATGACAATGGAGGTAGCGCTCCGTTTCCAGTCACACTGAGATGTCTCCATCCAACCCCGCCCCCAACTCAAAATCTGTCAGTACAAACAGCGTGCAACACAGATGTGTCGCCGTGCCCACTCCCAGGCGGGCCCCCCCCCCCCCCCCACCAA
>JARVGS010000001.1:12348155-12363469 GCA_031762315.1 Hypsolebias antenori | reverse complement strand
TAAAAAAAAAATCAGTAAACAAGTTCTCAGCTTCTTTTTGCAGAGAAAAACTTTTTACACAAAGGCACGGGTTTCAACCTTGAATTTTGGAGCTTCGACAAGACGGAGGTTTTATTTTTCTTCCAAAGTCGGCCTGTTAGCTTAGCTTGTAGCTTAGCTTCTCAGCCTAGCGGCTTTTAATGATCCGAGAACATGATTTTGGATGGTTAAAACAGATTTTAAATAGAAAAGGGAAAGGGAGGGGTCAGTGAAGAGCACCAGAGTTGAGCCTTTTGTCGTCCAGTGGCTTCAGTAGAAAGAGATACAAAGAAACGATAAAGCCGATAAATGAAAATGAGGTCAATAATTTTCATTTATCATGCAATTAATTGATTTATTGTTTATTGCAACAGACCTATTTGAACAGTCAATGGAAAACTCAAAGTTAAGTCAGTTGTTGTGTTTTCTATTGCAATCGCTAAGAGCACTGACATTACAGATGTTGCTCAACTGGCCATATTCATTCGTGGAGTTGAGACCTTGACCATTATGGAGGAGTTTCTGGAGTTGGTGCCAGTGACAGACTCCACAACAGCTGACAGCCTTTTCTGCTGTCTTTTCTGAACATTGGACAAAGTCCAAGTGGACTGGTCCCATGCCGTCAGCCTAACTACCATGGCCATCAAAACTCAGTTCAAGCTGCAAATGGAAGATATGGTTTATGGACTCTTTGCTGTATTTTGCACCAGGTGGCATTGTGTTGCAAGTCTTTAAAAATTAATCATGTCATGGAGAAGGTTGATTGGACTGTTAATTTGATCCAAACTAGAGGTCTGAATCATTGTCTGACTGCTTTCTCATTGACATAAACATTACCAAGGGCTTGCTATACACTGACATAAGGTAGCTAAACAAAGAGAATGTGCTGAAGTGTTTCTATGATCTATGGGATGAAATTGGACAGTTCATGGAGAAAAAAATGAAACCAGTGATGGATTTTTTTGATCTCCAGAATGGCTGAAGGGCCTTGCATTTATGGTGGATATCACGGAGCACTTAGATAATCTGAACAAAATTATGCAAGGACACCAACATGTTAGCATTCAAGTTGAAGCTGGCTTTGTGGAAGACACAGCTGGTGAACGGTGAACTTGCTCATTTTGCCCATCTTAGAAATAGGCTTGGAACTGGAGTGAACGCTGACATGAAACTGTACAGCGACAAGGTTACAGGACTGCTGAGGGAATTTGAAAGATGGTTTCTGGTCTTTGGTGAACTTGAGACTGAATTAGCATTATTTCACTCACCATTCCACAGTCCAGGCTTCTGATGTACCGGTACCTGTCAACATCCAACTTGAAATAATTGATTTGCAGAGTGATGCACATTTGAAGGACACATTTGCCTCAGTGGGCTTGGTCATATTTTATTAACACCTCTTGCCAGTGTACCAAATTAGCTGCTTAGCGTCTATGACCCCTGATATTGATGCACTTGAGCATGCTAAAAGATGCCAAGCTTCAGGAGCAAATAAAGAGTGACTTAGCAGATTACCTGTAAAATCCTGTTTCAGGGGCCTTTTGCACTCTGAAAATAGTTCTCTGTAAATTAATATTGTCTGTGGTAATATGGAAAATATTGAATATTGTGCATTAGGATGTTAGTCAGCAGCTTGACTACAAAAGAGTTTGGTGTGGTGGAATCCTATTTCTGTGCACTGCCACAAATTGTATCAATATATGTTATGTATTTTCTGTATAAATATTTTATGTAAATGTCAGACACTAATCCAGTTCAGCACTATATTGTTTGGATTTAAATGCCTGTGACTAAATATTTTGTGCTTTATAGATCCACTGTGACCATTTGTCATGTGTACATGTTCATGATAATTTGTAAAATGATTGCTTATTCAATATAACATATAATGTAAACTTAATGTATTTGTACTTTGTTGCTATATAAGAAAAGGACAAACTTCGACCAGTCATTTATTGGTTATTATTATCCTGTGATTTTACTGGTCTGGCCCATGTAAGATCAAATTAGGCTGAATGTGGTGCTTGAACTAAAATCAGTTTAACTCCCCTGCTTCAAGTAGTATCTCATTGACTACACTGTGTCTGTACTCTTTATGCCAATAAAAGTACTTACACTTGTACTTGATATGAAAAAAACTAGTATCAGGATACCCCAACTTTCATGCATTGTCCTTTTATTAGTAGAGACCTGTTGCTATAAACAAGAAATCAATTAATCACATGATAAATGAAAATTATTGACCTCATTTTCATTTATCTGCTTTATCGTTTCTTCTTGTCTATAGTGCCAGTTATGTGTTGCAGAAAGACAGAGAAACGGTGAAACTTCTCACAACAAGCAGCCTACCAATTAGACCCGTCTCTCAGAGGCAGACGGGGTAGTTTGGTGAAAGAAGAGGAGCAGGAGGAGGAGCTGGGTGTTGGGATGGAGGGAAGCAGAGGTGCTATCAGAAGGGACAGATGGAGAATTGAGGATTGCCAGAGGAGAATTGGAACAAGCCTTGAATAGGAGGCAGAGTGTGGGCTTGAGATGACAGGCAGAAGGTTAACTCACTGCTTTTTGGTTGTTGAGAACAACTGTGGACAGAGGAAATGAGAAATAAGAAAATGAGACTGAGAAACAAGGAAACGATGATCAAGAACACAAATAATGTCAGTGATTGTGACTCTATCGGGAGAGCCCGCCAGCATTTAGTCTTATGACATATCATCAACACAGATTTAAAAGCTCAGTTTAGAGCATTTAACAAAACTCTTTGCATTTATAGCAAAGCTTTAGATTTAGTTTGCATATACAGTACTCCATTACATAGACACAAAGAAATGCAGAAACCATGTGGGGAGAATTGACAGAAATGGAGACTTGCGTGATGAGGTTTTGTCTGAACCTTTTATAAAGTATCCGAATTAACCAGCTGAATCTTCATTCTAGCATTTATTTATAGTCAGCCACTTATAAAGAAGTTGCCAGTAAACTATTTGGTCATATGAACTCCTGTCGTAAAAACAGCAAAAGACTGGAAGACTGGTATAAAAGTCTAGTGAAGCTATTAAATGATGAAAAGTCATTTAATGTAATGTCTCTATTTTGCTTTTACTGTTTGACTTTTTTTTAATTTTTTTAAATTAAAACTCACCTTGTACATCAAAGTGTTTATCCAGTATTGTGAATCATTCTTGTAAATAATTTGTGTCCTTTGTTGCAAAGCGAAATGGGGGAATTGGAAATACCCAGTGTCTGTCGTCCACTAGGCTGTAAATCTTGTGAACATGATAACTTGAAAATAAGTGAGGTACTAACTTTCATTGGATGTGTGGCTGCACCTAGGCGAAAGAAAGGTTCCTTTCGAAATTTGGGTTACCGTGTCAGAATCCAAGATGTCCACAACCATATTCATTCATTTAACCTTTATATACAGTATATGTAAACAGCTACCCTTTTCATTTGAGGAAACTATGCTTTCTAGGTTTTATATTGCTTTAAAACATAGTTTCTTCAAATGAGTGGGTGGCCAAGATTATTTTATGGTGGCCAAGGCCACCATTGGCCACCCCCTGGCTCTGCCATTGCACCTGGTGGTGGATAAAATTGATCTCTCTGCTTGCCAGAATCAGGGGGCATCCACATATCACTTCTTTTCATTAATAAAAGTGGAGCAATGACATGTAAGTACATTTAAGGAAGGGAAAATAGTTTGTTTTGATAAAGGTGGTGCTTATTTTTGTTTCCACTGCCTTTTAGACGTTGTTTATGTTGAATTATTTCACAATTTATAAATAAATAAATAAAATCAAATTTTGTGCATCAAACTAATGGTTGTATAATAGTACGGTAATTTCTGTAATCAGTTTGCTTAACAGAGTTTGGTAGATCTCTACAAATATTAATTTAAATTTTAAGATTATTACGAGTGGTAGCCGCACAAGGCGCAATGCTCTAGTGGACCTATTCAGAAATAAGTGGAAAGTCAAAAACATGATAATGTTTGCAAATTAATCCCAGGTAGCCCTATTAAAAATGCCCCATATGATAGCTGGGAATGGAAAACATGAACACAAGAGAGCTTTGTTGGTTGGTTCCTGCTTATCAGACTGCTATATCAGAGGTTTCCTAAGTAAACCTTTGATATATTGTTGTAAATAAAAAGCCATAAAAAAAAAATCAAATCGACTTACAAAAAAAATTACAAATTATATTAATAATTTTTTCATCCTTGTTGACACTTTTAGGAATATTAAATTTAAGAAAGTTAACATGAGTGGATTCATTTATGCTAAATAAAAATTCCTTTAGTAGCTGGGTTTCTATAAGACAAAATAAATCAGTAACATGAACAGTTATCAAATCCTTAACAGGCCATGTTTAATAGTTTACATTTAATAGTTTAATTTTTCTTTTCTGCTAAAGTAACTGAGTTTACTTTTATAAAATGGACATATAAGGTACAAGCTTGTTTAAAACAGTACCACGAGTGAAGAGAATGAACACGGTTGTCACTAAAAGACAAAAGCGGAGGGGTGGGGGGTGGTATTATAGGTTTTTATTTAGATCTGATGACTCTTGTGCTCATTCATCCTGTGGAGAGAATACAGCTTGTTTGTCTTGTTCAGAGACAGAGTTTATGAACATTTGCAATGTAAAGTGTGTCTAAAATTAAACCCAAATTGTTTGATTAATTGTTGCCACTTGACCCTGACCCAACGCACCGAAATTAAACACTTTGAATCCACTGTTGCAGATAAACTCACTGACTGTTCAGTAACATACCTGGAGAGCATAAATATATATTTTTAAATAATAGTCATCTGGATAGTTACTATAATAATTCTTAACAACATTAAGAAATTTTAGCACAAATATACAGAATGCACAAATGTGGAGGCTTTATAATTATTGCCATTTTTGTGTGAAACATTATTTTAAAATACATTTTACATACTTTAATACTTTTTATATTGTACTTAAATGTATTTTATATTGTATCTATACATTTCCTGTGGACCTTTGCTCAAGAAAAACCCACACACAAACACAGGTTTGTCTTACTAGCTTTACATTGACTTC
Source organism: Hypsolebias antenori (assembly GCA_031762315.1). NCBI lineage: Eukaryota > Metazoa > Chordata > Actinopteri > Cyprinodontiformes > Rivulidae > Hypsolebias > Hypsolebias antenori. Next base: position 12,358,384 of record JARVGS010000001.1, on the reverse strand, counting down.
CATTCATTTTTCATTAATTTATTTAGCCTAACCCTGACCCTTACCCTAAACCTAACCATTACCAGAACATGCCTAACCCATCCTCAATTCACACCTTGGTCCTAAATCTAACCCCTAATCCACCAACAACACTTGAAACCTAACTGGGCTTTGGCCGCCCGCAGAGCAGTTGGTCCTCACAATGTACTATTGAAAAATGGTCCTCGCAGAGTAACATAAACAAGAGACACACACACACAAACACACACATTATATATGTGGGGTTGGCACAGTGGTTAACTCATGAGTTTGGTGCGTGAACATCAGGGGTTCATAGTTCAAATCCCAGTGACAAACTCCAAAACACTGAGGCCATAGACGTCACCCGGCTTAACAAGGTCTGCGTCAGATGTTAGGGAACCAGGACATTTGGAGGCTACTGGAACAAGACATGCATGGACGAAGGTAGAGAACTTAAGAAGCACAGAGAGAGTGACTATATAGGAAGCTTGTGGGAATTATGGCATATACCCATCATCCAGAGTGACTCAGAAATAACTTCAGACCCAGTGTTGCAACATTGAAGCAAGGAATCTGCTATCACACCTGGACGACAGGTCAGGTCAACTGAATTCAAGGGAAGATGACCTGAAAATGAAGATTGTGACCAAGCTTGGCACCTATAACCTGCACCCCTTGCCAAGGCTAAGAAACAAAGTACCTTCTGAAAGTATGCTAGAAGATGTGAATGTAGAGAAGCAAGGTGACCACAACTGAAGGGGTAACATTGCACATGTCCAGGACAGTAACAAATACCTCGTAATCCCACAGGCAAAAGGCAATCATTATGAGACCACAAGATAGTCAGCCACAATCCAGTACCTACAGAGTAAGGCAGGTTCTGAAAAGCTAGCTGAACTGCAAGAACAACGTCCAAGCTGAGGATGAAGCAGCTGGAGTACATCGAGAGGAAAGCCCTCAAATTCTCAGGCAGCAGTAGAAATCCAATGTGAACAAGGCAGAACTAGAGGAGCCATCATGGAAAGATAAGCCCCTCCATGCACAAAAATAGGCCCTCAGCACAAGAGCAATAAAAGTTCAAAGATGGTGCAATGCCCCTGAGACAGTCCAACATCTGATGGTGACTGTCCAACACCTTTGGCAGTCCAACACGAGCATGAGAAGATAGAGAAATATTAAGGACTGAAAGAGGAAGTACTGAAGTTAATGAGGCTCCAACAGATCTCAGGAATAACCTCAGAAATCTATGTCCAGAGGATATTGGACACTACACAGGACCCTCATACTCCCAAGTTTAAAGTGAAGTGGAATAGTAGCCACTTGGAATACAACATATTTTGAAATGTTTTTTTTTTTGCAGTCCTTTGCAATGCTGACAATCTAACCAGCAGTCAGACAGACTTCAGATGCCTAAACTGGGAGTATTGAGAGCCAATCAATGCTCAGGGTATTAAAAACTGCTCGATTAGGGTCATGTTGCGCCACACTCCTGCTTTAGTCCCCCTGTTTTCTCTCTCGCTGTCTCTACTTCCCCTTTCAGGCTGTTGGAGATAACAGCAACCCATTCATTCATATTGATCAGCTGAACCATAATTAGCTTCCTGAATGTGGATGTTTGCTTCCCTGTTTATACTGAGTAATGAGCAGGCAGCACTATCAGTTTGTAATGCGTGTTAGCAGGACTAGAGGCTGTGCACCATTTGGGAAAACATTGACAAGACACGCAACGGATACCATTGTGACTGAGGAGGTTATTTCCTGGTAGCTGCTGCTGCTGAGTGTCAGTATGTTGACATCACCCTGAGGTGTCCCCAAGACTCTGTATTAGATAAGTGGTTTCTACTGAGGGGAGGTGTCTAGAGATGAAGATGAGATGAAGACATTACTTGCCTTGGCAGGGCACTCGTTTTCTGTGACCTTTTTTTTTTTTTTTTTGGTGGGGTAGACGAAGACAAGTCTGTGTTGCACCCTACTTGTACTGACAGTCTTCAATCGCAGAGGGCGGGGGGTGTTGACAGAGGCAAACATAGCGTTACCGCTAAGTTTTTAGCTAGCGCGTCTATGTTGCATGCCACTAGTTTAGCACTGGGCGGGGGCCTGTTTGGTTCGGTAGGCAGGGCGCTCTGTTCTGTTGACAGGGCGGTGCGCCCTGCTTGTATAATTGTAGGGGAAACACCCATTTTGGCTAACGCTTCAACACAACATTATTATCATTCTCACAATATTGCCAAATTTGACATCTGTTAGTGTTTAGAGTTTTTTATTGTAACTCTTGGCTACTACCACATCAAATTTAGCTCAGTTTTGTAAAATTGTCTGAGTTGTGACTGTGTTTGTGTTTAGGATCAATTAGCTGTGACAGCCATCTTGATGGGTTGACTCCAAAAGTTACTCCGTTGTAGATACCTGTACCCTGTGTATATCCTGTGTACACAATTTTGTTCTACCTCATGTACCACATGCAAATGACAATAAAGAACATTGAATCCTTGAATGTCCATCCACTAATTACTTTCAGAGTGTGTATATATATATATATATATATATTATATAAAAAACCATCTCCTACTCCATGAGTCAAATTATATTGAATGTGAGTCCTCCCACCTGTGCATGACATTTGCTTTTCTGAATATTACCTTCTTATGTAAATATTTTTATTGAGTCATTTAGGAGACAAGTCGAGGAGAAACGAGCTGAGTTTCTCTGTAGGCCTGAAAAATGGGTCATGAGTTATCTAATCCAACAACTAAATGTTTGTCTTGACCGAAAAGTCATTAAAGATGCTCTTTAATATTTTCCCATGACAAAACTTGCTTTAACCATGATCTTTTCCCTTCTCATGAGGTAACTGTTTAAAAATTGCTGCTCACTTTCTAATGCATTTATAATTACGTGTGCTTTACAATCTGTTGGTTTACATATTCTGCTTAACGTTGCACATCTTTCATTCAAAGATGTTTAAACTGTTCATTTTTAGTGTATGACATGTACTCTCTTCAGCTACACTTAAAATAGCTTTTAGAATGATACAACTGTTCCCAAAATGATTTTTTCTTCCATATAGATGTTCAAAAAAGTGCATTCTGATTTTAAGCATCTTCGTTTTGCCAGAGTGCGACAACAGACTGCTTTTCCTTGCTGTCGTCATTCGGCCGAGAGCGTCTCTGTTTTCTGTACATTCTCGTGCTGGAGCTTTAATGTTCTGCACCACTGTGAGCAAACTTGCGCCTCGCTGGAGTCTGGCTGCTGATGTGACCAGCCTGCTAATCATCTCTTCAGGCTTGGAGGAGCACAGCCTACACACACACCTCCACCTGCATCACGAGTCCGTCTCTGGAACTGGACACGTTCACCTTTCTTCACTGCTTGATGTCTTGGTCACCCAGTTTCTCGTCTCGTCCCTCCCTCATTTGCTCCTTAAGCCCCGCCTCTTCCAGAAGCTCATTGGCTGTCACTGGGCTGTCAGAGGGTCGTGGATGAGAAGCAGACTGCAGAGCTTTATGACTCATTCTGTTCTGCAGGCAGGCTGTTCGCCCACAGAGGGGGCTTCTGATGAAACAATGGCATCCACCGGCCCCTCAGCTCTGCTCTGATTGTTTTCCAGAGACATTTTGATTTAGAAATTAAAAAACCCCGACCAGAACCAGTGATGTGCGGTAGAGTTGTGTATCTCTGGTCTGCGGCAGATTCTACTGGTACATTTCCAGCAATACAATTCACCCATCGACCATGATGGACATGATGGACCATCAGACTTTTTAAGAGCAAGCAAATGATGGACCAAGCTTCATCAAGCTTCAAAATTTTGACAGCTCTAGACATTAAAATCATTTGACTCCAACTTGCTTGATATAAAATCAAATAATAAATAAATTAATTAATAAATTATATAAATAAATTAATAAATAAAACTCAAAAATCCCTAACCAGGATAATTGCTGTAAAGAAGACGAAAAAAATCACTGTAATTCCACTTAGATTGGTAATATGTGACTTATCTGTGCTGCTGATTATCCATCCATGCTGCTGATCTCACACTGCTGTATTCATTCATACCCATATGCTCACCACAGACTCATGTTCGTGCTGCTGTTACGCCATATTGATTTACATTTGTGTTTAGCGTATATCTTAGATTAGGGGCGTCCACACTTTTTCAGCAACTACTTTTAAAATGACCAAGTCAAAGTGATCTACCTACTATAAGGCCCTGTTTACACAAGAACAACCTCTAGAAATGTTTGTGTTTTTTCAATATTTATTGGAGGTAATAAACAAAAAATGAGTGGGTTTACATGAAAACCGCTGTAGTTTACATGTAAGTCGGGTTGCCAGATTAGAAATAATGAACTATAGTACTATTGCTTTAAAATTATAGTATTTTGACCTAAACTATCGTATGTGCTGAGTAAAGATATTCTAAGATGAGGTGTGTGTTGTGTTTGTTGAGCATGTGCACAATGCACGGAAAAGAAGGGGGTACTTAAGACATTATTTATCTATATTATTTATCTGGCAACCTTGATGCCAGCTCAGCAGCATTCATTGTGCATGCAGCGTCTGCGTGATCAGTTACGTGAATGCACCAGCGTCTCTTTGGAACTGGATTTTTATTACTTTTGCTCCTACATGTTGAAAAATGTGAGTTGCACAGAAACACTCTGCTCTCTGCCGTTTATTATAACTGTTGTTAGTGCAGAAAAACTTTGGACTGCAGCCGCCTGTAGTGCGCATGTACGACTTCACACACACGGAGAAATTCACGGGGTGGGGAGAGGGGGTAAATATGAATTATTTCTCAAAAGAATCTCCACTCTGAGACCTGGTTTGAGAGAATAAGGGCTGTGACTGGCTGCCCTGTCTGTCAATCAAGTAACATTTCATAGTGAGGATGGATGACAGGCTGACATCAATTTTTTTTTTAATGCCATGCGATCTACCCGTTAGGGGTGTAACAATACATCAATTTACATTGATATATCGATTAAATGATTAATGATTCAATTATGTTATGGCAAAACTAAAACGATTCATATTGTCATCTTTAAAATACGCTTTTATTTTGAAATTCCCAAGGCATGTCTATGTCACCATTTCTGTGCACGGCTGCGCTCTGCGGCCGCCCCAGCAACATGGCAGCCGAGGCAGAAAACGCAGATCATGAAATTCAGTCTCCTGCTGGATTTAAATCAACACTGTTTTGGACAAAACTCATGCCGTATGCAACAGGTGCCAGTGTGAGTTAAAATACTTGAGAAACACAACAACTTGGCCGTTCACCTGTAGAAGAAACACGGCGTTGATAGCCATGTTGTGTAAACTCAATATCTATTTTTGTTTCTTTATAACTGAAAGGTAATCAGGGCACTTTTAAGTTAACCTGTTTAAAAAATGCACCTAAACATGAGAAATGTGGGACTATACCGAACAGGTCATTTATTTTTATTTTTTTCATTAATTAAGAAAAAAATTGTATTTAAATGTCTGGTGCTTGTAATAACAGCAATAAAATGGTTAAATCATATTTGAATAGTTTTTGTAAATGTATTTATATGTAAATGAGATGGGCATTTGATTTGCAATGTATTGATCGCAGACTTGTGAATCGAATATAATTGAAATCGTATCGTGACAGAATTTGATATTGAAAAAAATAGTTTCATCATACAAACAAATCAATATAATATCTATTGTGGAGAAGTTGGTGATTTATACCCCTATTACCCCTAATACCTTTGCGATCGAACGGTAGATCGACGTATTGGGCACCCCTGTCTTAGATCCTTGTATACTTCTTCTTTTTACACTTTATATTTTCCCTATTGTTGGGAGTAACTTGGACCCTGTGTACATAGTTTCATTCCACCTCATACCACATGATGTGAATGACAATAAACTTGAACTTGAAATGAAATGGTAAAATAAAATAGAAAGAAAAAAATGCAGCCTTTAGTTTTTTGGCACAGAACAGGCCAGTTGTAGACTCATCGTCAACACATTTGATCCATTTGCGGAATGTCTCGGCTTAAAATACTTTCTTTCAATCACTTTTGATATCTTGCGTACAAAACTACATTTAGCTGTTTTCAGTATCATGGACGTAATAATCACAAAATATCAACCCTTGAATCAGTATCTTAATCTCCACCGTTTATCGCACCGAGAGCTCCAGAGTCCAGCTGGTTGTTCAAAAACCATGTTCCTCTGAGCTGTTGAACGTTTCCAGACTCTCCACTCAGCCGAGGGCTAATTTCAGAATGTCGTTAGTGAGGAACCAAGTTCTTGTTATCTTGGCTGCCTGTAAGCATCCATGCTAGTAGATCCACTCTTGTTACGGACCAACGTGCCTTCAGACTAATGTTCATATTTCACAGCTGGTCCAGTGTGTGCCCCGGTCCCTGTGCACTCAGGATTTAGTGCACAAGTTAATTTTCATGAGCGTATTTGTCTTTAGTTCCTCTGAGACTGTGTGTGTGCTTCTGTGCATTAGTGTGTGGGTTGTGGAGACGCCTGATAAGCTTATCAACGCCCCCGGGATCAGAACCCACCCATGTGTGGTTTTTGAGCTATTAAAGCTTTGACCCTCTCACACTAAACGTACGCACTTTCAAAATCAGATATGCAACATTTAAATGTCAAAGCCAACAGTGCTGGTTTAGGATGTTTTATTTGCTGGCTAATTTTTGTTTTGTCTTTAATTTTACAACTTCAGATAAAGTAACATGTGAGTGTCTGTCTCTGAAGGACACCTTGCACTGTAGATCCTTGTGGAAAAGTGAAGAATTTGATGGTTGAAGGGATCTGCTTTGTCTATATGTTGGCCTAAACGCCATCATTCATATTACTGCATTATTGTATTGTTTAACACCTGCAGCTGAAGGCATCACGATGTGTTTTAGTTGTGTGCATGACAGCAGGAGGTTTTTATTGGACCTTTTTAAATGATATTAATTAAAACTACAATTGTTTCTAATGCAGGCTGGACTATATGGCCAAAAACATACATTTTGTTATTTGAGGTGTTATCATGATGCATGATGGGGCGGTGGTGGCGCAGAGGTTAGAGGAGGTGGGCCTGTGATCTGAAGGTCGCGGGTTCAACTCCTCAGACCGACATCATCAAAATGTGGGTGGGAAAGGTGAAACAGTCACACCTGCCTCCACCCTCATTTGCCCCCACTGTAGGCCCTTGCTCCCCTGGGTGCCCTCTGCTCCACACAGAGGGATGTGGTAGCTCGGTGGTCTGTGGTTGTGTCAGGAAGGACGTCCAGCATAAAAACAACTGCCCGGTCTTCATGCGAGTTAGTTCGCTGTGGCGACCTCTGACAAAGGGAGCAGCCAAAAGAAGAAGAAAGATCACGATGCATGATGTATACCTCAGAAATGTTGATCTGCTTGAAATTGCTGTATTTGTGTTTGTTTTATAATGCGTACATTTTATTACATTTTTAAAACATTTTCTTACTTTTTGTGGTCTTGCAAAAATACATTCTAATGTTTTTTTTGTCGTCTTCAGAATAACACACAATGATTGTATAATAGCAACTGTTGACTATTTGTATGTACAGTACATTCTGTCTTAGATATGTACTTCTGTCTTAATACTTGATTGTGGGGCGCTGTGGCTGAGTGGTTAGAGCAGCCGTTCTATGGGAGAGTTGGGTGTTCGATTCCACCAGCAGTCGCATGTTGAACTGTCTCTGGGAAAGGCACCGAACCCCTCGTATGCCTCCGATGCGTGACCCATCAGTGTATGAATGTGATCTAAAGCTCTAATTAGTCTCTACAGATTCAGATTATCTTTGTAGAGATCTAGTAGAGAGGGCTGTATGAATGGGTAAATAAGGGCACAGAGTGTACTGTAAAGTACTTTGAGTATTTTGATCAGATAGAAAGGCGCTATATACTGTAAGTACAGTCCATTTACCATTTACCAATACTTTGTACTGCTGCCATGGAGGATGCCAGACTGTGTTTCACTGTTCTTAGTTTGTTTATAACTATGCTTTATGCAGTTACAATAAAGAGCTAGTCTACTCTATTGGACATTGTACATCAAGACCACAAGGTGGACTGCAGGTCCGTTGTGTAACTTCTTCAATGAGCCGCAAACACTTGAATTCTTGACCCAAGTCCAGCATGCTTGATCCAAATTTTGTCCCCAACAAGCATCCCTGTGTTGCTGTTTGGCCCCTGAGTTGACGCCACAATAAAAGCTCCTGTCCTTTGCACTGATGCTCGCCAGGAAAAATAAATCAATTCATCATAGAAGTTGATGTTTACATGTTCAAGGTTCATAGTAGACGGTGCACTGAGCCGGAGAGCTCTGCTTGTTCAAGGTCACGTCTTCGATAAAGGTCGCTTTTTGTTTTTTATCACAAGTAGCTTCATTTTTACCTCTTTGTGTCTTGTTCGTTGTTTGTGCTGAAGTTGTTCAACATATTGTTTTTGTACTACTAGCGCTTAGCGTATACTTAGTTTAGCGTATTTCTGAGTTCATATATCAGTTTTTCTTTTACAATTTATACTTATGTTGGATGTAACTGGGACCCTGCATACACAATTTAGTTCCACCACATGTACCACATATGATGCAAATGACAATAAAGAAGCCTTGACCTTGATTTCATTTTAAAGGTGTTTGATGCCACCCTGTAAACAATAAGACGTTTTGTGAACATAAAACATTTACAGGTCCTTTTTAAAAACTATACTAGAATTTAACAAAAAAGAAAATAGTGAAATAAATGATGACCTTGCACTGTAATACTTGTTTGTGAGTTGCTTTTGTGACAAAATGATCAAACTTCACAAGTCGTGTTAGTTTTTACAGACTTATTAGCAAGGTGGAGAAGAATTCATCTTTTGAAAACATTATTCATTTTATTTTATTTTTAGATATTTCAACCAAATCAATACTCGTATGAAAGATGTTTAATAAGTTTAGTAACTTTTAGTGGTAATCCCAGCTCTTTAAGCAGTTCTTGTGTTCTTCGCAGGTTTTGATGCTGCATATTGTGGATAATCTTGACATCGTCTTTCACCTGGTTACAATCACGGAGCAGACATGATTAAACTTGCAGAAGACACACATGTAGTAACTTCTTGTCTACATTCCTTAGATACTATATCCTTAAATGGGATTGTGACTACTTATGTCATTACGGATGCTTTTAAGATCTTGCTTACAGTTTTAGACGTTTGGCCGTAAACCATTTGATGTTTTTATGACATCTGTATCAGTTTTATCATGTCATGCCTGCTGGAGAACATGTTCTTGTTGCTTTGTGCCCAAATGAAACGAGGTTCAGCCTGACTTTGTGTTCAGAACAGACTAATCCATGTGGATGGAATGTAATGAGTCTGGAAGAGAACGGGAGGTTAGATGGTGACAGACCCAACAGAGCCATTGATCACAGTTACTGAGGGGGGAGGAGGGAACGCCTCGTCATTTTCGGAGGTGGCATGCAGTGGGCGCTTTGGGGAAAGAGAGGACATCACTTCTGGTTATGTAAGGATGGAACGTTCGCTTCATGCAGTCCTTTCATCAGGGAGCCAGAGTTTTGATAAGAGTTCAATTAAATGTGGAAGACTGAGGAGAAGAGGACTGATTTCAGAAAAGAGAGTGATCATAAAAAGAAAATGAATGGAGGAAAGGCTAAAAGGAGAAGGAAAGAAAGCAAGTGAATTGAAAGGGAATGCAAAAATTGTTTTCTTCCTGTTTATTCACTGTGTTGTTGTTTTGTTTTTGTTTGGCTTTCATGCCAACAGTTATGTCAAGGTCATGTTCCCCATAACCATAGGCACCATGCTTACAAAGCCACAGACACTCACATGGTAAATACTCAGACACATTCAAACACACACTCTGATCCCCCATGGGGCTGGATTCATGAGGGGGTTTATTTCTAGTGTTTTCTGAGAAAATTACTTTAAAGGTGAGACTAGTCCCTTGTAATTAGGGATGCATGATATTGGATTTTTGGCTTATATCCGATATGTCAACATGTTAAAACTTATTTGGCTGATACCAATATTTTTATATAAGTTCCTTTGTCAGAACATAACCCTCTTATTTAGGCTTATTTGCTACAAAAGTTGTGTAACAGCTGTAAGAACTGGTGACTTATTCAGTAACAGCCATATGATATGCATATCACTTTAACTTATATTAAATGAAAAGAGTTAAATGTTATTTATTAGCATTAGTCCGATGCTGTCTCACT
>JARVGS010000001.1:12306646-12317285 GCA_031762315.1 Hypsolebias antenori | reverse complement strand
GAAATGCAAATAAAATAAATGGAAATAAGAATAAATAAATCAATGGAAATAAATATTAATGCATGATCCAAGAAAACATTCTGATTCCTGCCTCGTTTCACATGATCGACTGAAGCGTGTTGTGCGTTTGCAAACATCATCAATTCAAGCGAAAAGCTCTGAATAAAATGAGAGGTTTTATGTATCAAGACAAATGAAATCCTCAAAGAGTTCATTGTACCGACTCAAAAATGTGATAAACATTTGGTGATAAGCAGCAATGAAGTGGATGCGATTAATGAAATTTAGGGATTATATTTGTTTCATAAACGTCAACAAAGGGTAATAGACAATTCTGTTTTGTTGTGTGTTCTGATTACCGTAATTTCCAGACTATAAGTCGCACTTGCTTTCATGGTTTGGCCAGTCCTGGGACTTATATACGTTTTTTTTTTTTTTCCATATTCATGATGCAATTTTTGACTGACGCATTAAATGTTCATTCATACTGATATGAACCAAAGAGTAAACATTACCATTTGCAGCCACAAGAGGGCCTTCTAGGCTTTTGACAACTACCGGTATATGTGGTTTCTTTTCTGCTAGCCCCATTGTCCAGTTTTAAAGGCTGGGATTAAGACTTTTCTTTTTGATCACTCCTATAGTTAGGGTCTGTTTGGGTTTCCTGAGATATCCCTTGGTTATGCTGCTATAAGCTTGGACTGCTGGAGGACAAATTGACCACATTTCCTCACTCTGCTGATGTTTTTAAGCACTCTATTCAAACTGTTTGTATTTTGTAATTATTTTGTGACTTGGAGCTATATAAATAAACTGAACTGAATTAGAAAGAGGCTGTCCCTTCTTTTCATTAACCACGTCAGCAGAAGCCACTCACTCTGAGGCTGGCAGCTCTTGGTGACAGATGTCGAACTGTGCATGTACGGTGCGTCTTCTGGAAGAACAGCGGGTTTCCCTCCAGGTTCAGCTACAAACAAAACGTCAGCATTTTGAGCCTCAAAACAAGAAACGCTCGAGTGCGTTTGGCTAATTTTGACAGTGTCTAAGAAGAAATGTGTGTTTACTGTGCAGAGGCAGTGCAGCAGGGCCAGAGGAGCGAGCTGAGAGTGCTCCAACAGCAGGTTGTAGGCGACGTCTAGATGCTGCAGAGAAGACAACTGCTCCACACCTGACGATGGATTAAAAAAAACATAAGAGTTAATATAACATATAATTAATATAACATAAGAATTCTTAACAATAAGAATTTGCAAAACTGCATTTCCTGCAAAAATGCAGTGTGAATGCTTATTGCTGAAAAAAACAGCTGAAATGAGCTAAAAACATGCTGAAATATAGCTGAAATGGAAGAACAATACTAATTTAGCAGAAGAAAACAAAAATAACACATTTGCTGAATTAGGTTTAAATGAGCAGAAATTAGCACAAAAATTAGGAAATTACTGGCAGCTAAAAATGTTGAAATTAGCTAAACTTAGCTGAAAAGTTGCTTAAAAAGGCAGAAAGTAGCTTTAACTGCCAGAAGGAGGCAGAAGGAGCTGAAATGAGCTAAAATAAGTGGAATAACCTGAAAAAGCTAAAAACAGCATCAAAACAGATAGACAGTAGCTGAAAGAGCAGGAGAAGCTGAAACTAGCAGAAAAAGCTGAAAGGAGTGTAACAAGCTGAAATTAGCATAAAGATGTTAGAAAGAAGGTTGAAAGTAGCAGAAATTCCCATGAGAAACTTGAATTTATATGAAAACAGCTGACATTAGCTAAAAATGCCAAAAAGGTAGCTGAAAAGTTTGAACAAGCTTAAATTAGCAGAAAGCAGAAAGAACATTTTTTTGGCCCAATTAGGCTGAAAGAAGCAAAATTCAGCACAAAATAGTGGAAAATTATCTGAAAAAAGCTAATATGTAAAAACAGCTGAAAAGGCAGGAAGAAGCTTTAATTACCGGAAGTGGAGAGCACAGTTTTGCTGAATTAGGCTGAAAAATGTTGAAATGAGTGCAAAAAATGTGGAATTAGCTGAATTTTTTGTAAGTTAGCATAGAAAAAAGCTAAATAGTAGGTGAAATAGCAGAAAAAGCTGAAACGCAAAAATACCGTACTTTCCGCCGTACATGTGGCAAAGCCATATAAGTCGCATCAGTCCAAATTTGTCTAAAAAAGTGGAAAAATCCATAAATATCTCACTTTGCCATATACATCGCATCTATTATGCGTCACCGCTGACAGCCTGAATATGTGGGCCGGTGTTGTGCCAACAACTGATGGGCTACGAAATGGCGGCTGCGGGAGTGTGCACGGGAGGACTTTAACAAGAATTTAACTAGATTGACACCTAAACAATTATTTGTTTGCTCCAAATTACAGCAAAGGTGTGTTTCAGTCTAACGTTTGCTTAATAAAAGCTCTTTAATGGTTAAATTAGCTGCACTTTTCCGGGGTGGTGCAGCTGTTTTGACGGTTCCAAGCAGCGAGAAGAATCAAGGTGGGGAGACTAAGGCAAGCCGATTGAGTCATTAAAAGCTGGTGAAGATTCTCAGTCATCCAGGACATAGTAAAGTCAAAAAAGTTCAAGACAAAATCAATAAAGTATAATAAATAAAGTCCAGTTGTTTTTGTCTTGAACTTTTTTGAATTTGTCATTATAGCCACGTTTACCTAATACATGATACAACGGCATGCCTTACTGCTACTACTACTCTGCTGCCATCAAGTGGCTGAAAATGGTACTGTTCTTTTTTATTTATTTATTTATTTATTTTTCAGTCAGAATGAATGAAAAAAGTCGTATCTCAGCTAAAAAATGGTTTATAAATAACGGAAAAATGCATAAATATGTCACTTCGGCCTATAAGTCGCAGCGCATGCAAATTATGCAGAAAACTGCAACTTATAGGCCGAGAAATACTGTAAGACCCTGATAAAGGATGAAATGTTTGTGCTATCACGAGTCACTCAGAGCTCCTGGCTGCGTCTTCACTACAACTCTTGTGCATTAGTTACAATGTTTATTTATTATTATTTGCTCTTTTCACAGATGACAACAAGCCGATCTGGATGCACGCAGAGGAGAGGGAGGAGAGCAAGGTCCGTTTTATTAGGTTGATGTTTTATCAGCTTGTTGCTACGCTGTACAGATGGACAGCTGAGGTCAACAGGGATGATATAACATGCTGTTTAATCAACTATTTTCTAATCAGCTCCTCCAGCCGCCTGCTTGTTTAATTCATGTAGTTTTCTTGTTTTTCTCAGAGCAAACGCAAGGACTCTGTGTCGTACGTGGAGTATGGCAGCTGGTACAAGGCCTGTAAAGTGGACAGGTGAGTCAAACGTTTGATAAATGATAATTTATCATTTGTCTTGATTAAAACTCCTTACAGAAACAATTCTTAGCTCAGCTGTGGAGAATGTTTTGGTTGCACATCATCTGAACTCTGATCAGGCTGAAAAACACTCAGGTTTGTTTGTATTTAAGTAGAAACGTCAGACGTGTCAGAGTGATGCTGTGAGCGGTGATCAGCAAAGATGCTTCTGGAAAGCAGAGATGCAGGAACGACTCCTAATAGAGAAAATACTGTAAATTTATTTATTTGAACCTTTCAAGCATTCATCAAGATATTTGCAGAGCTCCTGTTCTGTCCTAAATTATAGAAAACTATTAATCAACATTTATGTTTCCTTATTTTGTTACTTCATTCCAATTTTTTTACACTTTAACGTTACATAAAGTAAATTCCACAAATGTTCAATACTTCGGATATTTTGGTAACCAATATTTTTTCTGTTTTAATTGTGTTATATTTCTTCTTGTCCACATGATTCTAATAAAAATCCTGCAATGTAAACGTAAGAAGTTTCAAACCGATGACAAATAAAAATATACTGTATAAAGAGAGAGCACGCCTGGCTCTGGTCAAGAGTCACTGTCTCTCTGTCATTAACCAACATGATCAAAAAGTAATTGACAAAATCACGATGAAGAGAAAATACATAGAAAAACACAAGACAAAACTACATTTTTCACTGCACTTTATTTATTTGTAAAGATCTTCTGTATTTTCTGGATTATACGTCCCTACGGAGTATACTGTAGGTCGCATCTGTCAAAGAGCCTGGTTCTCCTGGAGGTTTCTTCCTGTTAAAAGGGAGTTTTTCTTTCCACTGTTGCCTTTGTGCTTGCTCATGATGGGAGACTGCAACAAAGTGAAGATTCAATGAGTCTGCTGCTTCCACAGATAAAAACTTTATTATCTGGCTTTTCTATGTATGTGAATGTTTCTGTTCAGTGCTCGGAGACAACTTTGTTGTGATTTGGTTCTATATAAATAAACTGAACTGAACAAATATTGAGGCTTCAGGCTATTAATGTAAAAGCAACGAGACTAATAGTTGAATTTTGTATATTTGTTTTTTGAATAGTCCAACTGTGAACACCACCCTGAAAAGCCTGGGAGCGTTGTACCGTCGTCAGGGCAAACTGGAGGCAGCAGAGACTCTGGAGGAGTGTGCCAGCAAGACACGTAAACAGGTACCGTCCAACCGGACTGGAAGACCTGCAGCTGCAGAATAACTGCACTTGGATTAGATGTGTGGAGTTCATCCGTTACGCAACGCGAGCGTTCCAGCTGTGATTTATAATCTCATCAACTGTGCTGAAGTCATGTGGAGCCGAGGGGTTCGTGAGTTGTGCTGGCGCTGTAACTTTGTCTGTGTGTTCCGTCTCTCAGGGTATCGATGCCATTAACCAGAGTAAGGTGGTGGAGCTGCTGAAAGACGGAGCAGCTGGAGGCGGAGACAGGCGGCACAGCAGGGAGGGGGTCAACGGACCAGGCGGACAGCGAGGAGAGGGGGAGGGCGACGACTCCGCTGAGTGGAACGGGGTAACGTGACGTTTGTTCTCAGAGCGTCTCAGTTTTAACCTTGATATTAAAAGTTTTTTCTCCCTCGTCTTTAGGACGGCAATGGCTCCCTGCGTCGCAGCGGCTCCTTTGGGAAGATTCGTGAAGCTCTGAGGAGGAGCAGTGAGATGCTGGTGAAGAAACTGCAGGGCAGCGGACCTCAAGAACCTCGTAACCCCGGGTAACGTTACTTCCTGTGTGGCTTCAGTTAGGAGCCAGCTTCTGCCAGTATTTTCTTTATTCGTTCTTTAAACCAGTTGCAAAGATTCCCAGTGAGTCTAAACGTTATAAAACTCAACTATTTAACATTTGAAGTCAAATACAGAGGTTGTTTTACTTTGGAAGTGACTTAATACTTAATGTATAAGAATTAAAATAGAAACTTGTAAATAAAACAAATATTTATTTAATTATTCCCACACTGGTTAAATACAGAGGGTCATGATGAATCACAGAATTCTGAGGAAAAAGGTCTGATTTCTCACAGTTTCCTCTGAATGTTGAGAGTTTTATTTTTAAACAAAGTTATATGTGGCTCTTATTCTTTTCCATAGTTAAACAATAAAACCATTTTCTGAATTTTTATTTTCTTAGTCCATAAATAATCAGGTGTGTACTCAGCAGTGACATCTAGTGGTCATGTTAGAAAACACAACCCGCTGCACTCACATTTCCTTTCAAGGACTAAATTACATCAGTGCACTAAACTATGAACAGTGTCACTTATCTTAAAACAGGCCGCGCTAAAAAAAAAAAAAAAAGTTTACTTCAAACAACTCCAACTAATTTAAACATGATTTTCAAAAATTACAACTCACTTGCAGTTTGGAGCTGTGATAAATGTGACGTATTTATCTTCTAGTTCAATCTGTCAAGGGTGAGTCAGGTCCCCTGGACAGATTCTTCGTTGCTGAAACAAGGAAGAATCTGTCCAGAGGACCTGACTTACACTTGTTAGATTCATCTACCTGGATTATTGATCACGCATCAGGACTTCTAGTTTAATCATTACAAATATGTGCATACTGTTGCACACCTACTGAATAAACATGCAGGTCAGAGTGCAGTGTCTGCAGCTCTGTTGGTGGGGATAAGGCAAGAAACTAATCAGATCAATAATCTTACATTTGTAGTCAAGCTAAATAAAAAAAGCACAGATGGTTTGTAAAGGAAACACACTTGGTGCTGTTTTTAGCTTGTATTTGAGTTTATTGGATTTTTTTCTGAATTGTTATTTCTAAACATTTCAGAAATAGTTTGTTGTTTTAACACTTGGCTCTAAAATGATGTTACTGTTTGTTTTTGCACAGAATGAAGCGAGCTAGCTCCCTGAACTTCCTCAACAAGAGCAGCGAGGAAACCACACAGGTACGTTTGATTTCTTCACCGCAGAGCGTTAATTAATTCAGGACGAGGACAAAGAACAGGAACCTTTTCACCTGCCGTTCTGTAACACAACCCGCTCCTTTTCCTCAGGATGCTAACTCCGGCCTCTCAGACAGCAGAGGACTCAGTGCCAGCAACGTGGACCTGACCAGACGCAGCTCCCTGATTGGCTGAACCAACTCTAGGAGGTGTGGCTTCAGAGGTCCCACCAGGAGCGGCTGTGTGCATCTGGGTTTGATCAAAACACTCCTGCAGCATCTTTCTTCTTCTTCTTTTAAGAACATTAAAACAAAAGGCATCACCACACTTGAAGTCACAGTCGCTGCTGCTTCGCTGTACAAACCGCCGCCATCCATCAGTGACGTGCAGACACCTTCACAAGCACGTCGCTTACTGGAAAAGTGGAATGTCTGCACCTGAACGCCTCGTGATTTTTGGCTCGCAGAGAAATGGTGCGTTCACATGCAGACGCCTGACTTTCAGTAGTTTTGATTTAACGCGCTTTGTGTTTGGCTTCGGCGAGACGCGCCACACTTTTTCCACAGGTAGCATGAAGTCGATCCATTAAACACGGCCTGATCCGTTGGAGAACAATCACCATTTCAACCTCACTCTCTGCCTTCTCTTTTTTTAATGTATATATCATTTTAATTTATTTGACATTTCAGTTTTTGTATATAGTGCATTTATTTTTGTTCCCACTGCGTTTAAGTTGGTCCGAGCTGGAAAAATAAAACACTATTTATGTGAAAGGAGGAGACTGGAAATGAAAGAGGGGCTGAAACACATATCAGGTTTATTTGAGGAATGAAAACATGAAAAAAATTAAGATAAAATGTTTGATCGCGTCGCTGGAATCCACAGGTGATTTTCAGAGTTTCAGTCCAGTGACGGGAGGTGTTTGTTTTCCAGATAAATGATGTCATCAGCTCGTTGAGTTCTGCAGGAGAAGTTGTAAAAAAAAAAAAAAAAAACGAGCTGCTCTCCTGAGAAAAACACCGTACGAGACCTGTTTTATCAAACATCACCACCTCAGGTCCAAATAAGATATTTTAAAAGCTGTTTAACAATCATTCAAACAGGAAGTGCAACATCATCACCAATCCATTTTCTAAATTATTACTTGAAGCAGCTGCAGAGCGTCAGCTACAGTTATGTTTACTCATTAAATCAGAGCTCTTTGTATTTTTTTTTACATTTTCTGAGTATGTTTACCATTTTTGCACAAAACAATCCTTGGTGTTGTGTTTTGGTTGGTTGTCCACATGGATGGACGTCATCAGTCCAAACCCTCAGAGCTGAGTGACCCTCCATTGCTGGATTCAACCTTTTAACTGGATTTTTTTCCTTGGACTGAGCTTTTATTTTGAAGGTACTGGTTTATCTGTATGTTACTTTGTATGTGGACTGGGAAGTCTTGGAGCATTTTGACATGATTGTCGTAAGAGTTGGGGAGAATAAACCATCAAATGTAACTGGTGGTTATAAAGTTTCAAAACACTTCAGATAAAATCCCAGAAACTTTCCATGGGAAGGTCAGCTGAAAAATTTGGTACATTTACCAAAATTTGGAAATTTTATAAGGTAATTGTAGAGAATTACCAGAAAATCAGAACTAATTTAAACAAACTTATCATATCCAAGCAGTTTGACATGAAGTTGATCACACTAACAAATTTAAAAACATATGTTAAGGGCCAACCTTCAGTAATTTAATTCCAGTTTATTCCCCTAAATTCCAGTTGATTCCCATGGAAAATGTCCAACTTGAAGATGTACAGAATTTCACATCCTCTAAAAATAAAACCACCACTGAACGCACACATTTTATTGCGCTAAATAAAAATCACCATTTTATTATAAACTTACAGATTCAGGAAAGTCCTAAAAACTGTTTTGTTAAAAAAAGAAAGGTGGATGATTTATTCTGAAGGCATTTTGTCAGAGTTGATGTGTGAATTCTGTTGTTGTTAGCAGAACTTTCTTGAAATTCTGTTGTTTTTTTTGTTTTTTTTGTATCGGCTTCTGAATGTTTTGAGCTGACGTTGGATTTTAACAAAGGGAAATCAGAGGAGTTCAGGAAGTGACTGAAGGAGTAAAATGGACGTGAATAAGCAGGTTTGGGAGTCGAGACAGAAAAGTGCTTTAAATGTTTGCAGCAAATAATGTACAGTCCTGTTATCTGTGTATAATCTTTCTGTATGTATACTGTTCATTACAAAATCTCAACACCATGTAGCTGTGTATGAAATATCTATGAAACTAATCTGTAGCTGAAAGATCTTTCCAACACACACACACACACCCGTGTTAGTAAATGAGCACTTTAAGGCCACCTTTTCCAAACAAGTTTGGTTGGTTAATTATGGGGACACCACTTTCTGCTTACTCTGCAGATGTAGTAACCGTATCAAAACAAATCTATTTAAAGCCCTACATCACAGAGCTAACTTAAAAATTTGAATACACAACACAACCTAAAATATAATGACCTGACTGAATGCAAACTTATAAGGACACAAATAATTAGGTGATAAGCCCCGCCTATGACATAAAGACACATTTATAGGGACTAAGATGATTTGTAAGGACGTTGTCTCTACAATTCCAGAAACGTCCCTAATGAGTGCCAAAATTACATAAACAGCTTAACAAATACACTGCATTGACAGTTATGTTCATCAAGCACAAATGACAAAAGAACAAGCTACACTGAAATTAAATCATGAAATGAAAAACAATTGCCATAAATTAAAGTGCTGTAAACACCAAACAAAGTGTATTTCTTTGTAAAAATGTTTGGACAGCTCGGCGTGCATTTTGGCAAAATGGCCTTATAGTTAACATTTCCATCCCCCCATCTCCCCACACACACTTTAATCCCATACATGTCCATTCTGTCCTGCAGATAACCAGATCAAGAATAGTTTCCACCATTTAAACTTTTTGCTTTTGTGAGAAAAGGAACTGCTACAGTTTTGTCTTTAGCCTGAGCTGCTGTTTCTGCAGGGTTAGAGTCAGTCTGCTGCCTGTAGCTGGTGGGGTGGGGGGCTGTTGTTGTAGCTTTCAAGCTCTTGTGAATGTGTGCGATTTCCTACACCGCAAACGACTCGACTCACCTTTCAAAGGTTCAATAAAGTAAGATTCCACTTTCCAAATAGTTTTGGTCTCTTTTCATTCACATTTCTACTGTCAGTGGTGTTTTGTGTTGTTTGTGAATCAACAGCAACTGTCAAACCATTTCAAAGTGTTTTGTGTGAGTTGTGTTACTTTTCACAGCTTGAGCTGGTGGGGGGTGTTAAACCAGCACTGCATCAACGCAGCGTTCGTAAGGACGAGTACTTCCTGTCTCATGAACAGCCAAGTCCCACCACGAGGAAACCAAACCCACCAGACTTCATGAAGAGGATCTGCAGAACGATGATGGACTGATCAGCAGATAGACCTGCCCTCGGACCAGGATAAACGCTGGAGCATGAATGAAGCAAGAACAGAAAGTAAGAGAACTTCTGAGATGCTGCTGGCTTGTTTGTATTTTTGATTTTAGGAAAGAGAAAGTTTCAGTTCCTGTCCGAGTGTTGTGTGTCTGAAACAAGTTTGTGTAAAGTTGTGTTTGCACAGAACAGAAGTCACTAAAAAGAAAAGGGATGCTTAAAATAAACTGACTAATGAACTGAAAGCAAAGGCGTCCAAACACCGTTCCACTGAACCAAGATGGAGAACTTTTTCCTAGTCAAGGGCCAAAATAAATAATAATAAATTTGAACTTGTTTTTAATTTATCATGTCAAATATTTCAATAGAAATAGGAATGTCCCTAATATGTGAATTAAATAAATTAAATTATTGACTAAAGATAAGTCAGCGTTCATTTCTTGGGGGTCAGTCAATATTTTTACCATTTTAACAAGTTTACAGAACGTAGTACGCTTCATGTAGGTTTTTGAATTCACAAATCTCAGATGGAGCCTTCCATGTCTCGTTTAGATGTGAGCTTTGAGAAATAAATCAGGTGGAGCGAAACCAAGAGGCCTGGAGCAGAACTCTGCTGGGCTGAAGCTGAGTGATGCCATGAATGTGTGTCGGACGTCTGCCTCACGTCATTCACTAAAATGTATTGACTCAAGTTAGTGATCCTGTTTGTGGTTAACTTTAACTAGAAAACTGCTGTGTCATCATCAATATTCCCTCTGTAGTAAATGTGTTCTTTGTTTAATCACAACTAGTTTTCAGTTCATCACATAACTGAGCTGCAGCTCCACAGGTCTTATTTATTTATCTTCCTCACGTGTCGGCCAGCCCGGCCCAGTAAAGACCTCACTTGGCAGCACAGAGGTGCATCAGAGGCGGCTGTCTCTGACGG
>JARVGS010000001.1:12276540-12286786 GCA_031762315.1 Hypsolebias antenori | reverse complement strand
CTGACAGTTTTTAATTGACGTGGGGGGGGGGGGGGGGGTCAGTAGCATTTTTGCTAGTATTTTTGTATTGTGCTCCACGCTTCATCGATACCAACAGTTGTCGATGGGGGGCATTCGGTAAGGTGGTGTACCCCGTTTGTATAATGGTAGAGGAAGCACTGCTCTGTAGTGCTGAGACATGTCATCTGATATAAATCGAGGCTGTTGACATGAAATCACTGGTTTATGACTGGACTGCAAAGCCCCTCAAAGTCCTTTGCCTGTCTCCTGATTTATACGTTACGTCTTTACTGTGCTCATTTTTGGGGAGGTCGCTCATCGCGGGGCAAAGAGGGGACTTCAGTCAGTCTGTCCATCCAGTTCCTCTCATGAGCTGAATAACTTAAAAATAAGTGAAATACCCATTTTGGTGTGTGGCTGTATCTAGGCGTAGGAAAAGTCACTATCAAAAATTTGATCTCATATACGTACGTATACACCAGTCATTTGAGGAAACTTTGCTCTTTAGTTTTTATTTTGCATAAAAGAGTAGATTGCTGATTAGGGTGGCCAAAGATGAATCTATGGTGGCCACCACTGGCCACCCTCTGGCTCCACCATTGCTCCTGATGTTGGATCAAATCGTGCCCTCCAAAAACATTAAGGTTTATTCCCTGTTTGGTTCCAGTCCAGAAAAACACTCATCTTCAAATGTGTTAAATTACTTGAAATCCCTCAGTGATGGAGGACGTCTGTGTCCCGCTTGTTAAATTAATAATCAGTGCCCATAAATACTGTATGACTTTTTTTTCTAATTTTCATATTCAGTTGTATAAACATTACCAAAATTTACATTTTGATGAGGTTCTGTGCCATGCCACCTTTTTTTTTTAAATATATATTTTTAATAAAATCTATGAACACAAACAAAGCTCGATGACACCAAGTGTTCCTCAATGATTTCACCAACTTCATATTTACAGATGGTGATTTGCGTCATGTCGAACGTTGAAACACTCGTTGATCGAGACTCGTCGCGTCTTTTTTCCTCAGAGAAAACGACATTATTGGGTCTTGGACTGGAAGAGCGTCACTCTGTACCAGAACGAGAGCAGCACCAAGTACTACAAGGTACGGACGACGTGAAGACCTTTTGATCATCGGCAGTGATGAGGCTGCGTCTCCTGATGCTGCCAGATGTTTCTGCTGGGATGCACGTTGAAAACAAGTTCACTTCTACTGATGGTTGGTGCTTCTGCAGGAGATCCCTCTGTCAGAGGTGCTGCAGGTCCGAGGCCCCTCCCAGCTCTCTGTGCCCCCGTTGCCAGGCAACGACTCTCACTCCCTTGAGCTGGTGACGGCCTCGCTGGTGTTCTGCGTGCAGGCGGGCTCGGACGGCGCCGCGTGGGAGAGCTCCATCTGTCAGGCTCTGATGCCTGTGCAGAGCAGCAGGAGACCTGGAGAGGAGCGCCAGGGTGAGACGACGACGACGACGTCTGTGGCAGATGGTGAAGTTGTGCATGTAGCGTCTTTAGTTCTAAACCCTGTGTGCTCCTGCTTTCAGATCAGGACGGAGGCAGAGGCAGCGTGGTGAGGACCTGCTTCTAGTCTGAACCCCTCGCGCTGAGTGTCGCCATTCAGGGTGTGACGCTGTGCTTGTGTTTCAGGACGTCAGCTCCTTCTATCAGATCTTTACAGATGAGGTGCTGGGTTCAGGGCAGTTTGGAGTGGTGTACAAAGGTACCACTTTGACTCACAACACACAAAGTTGATGTTTTCTATCCATTCAGGGTTTTAAGTACCTGTGCAAAGAATTAAGCAGTGATGGAAACAGGAACGTTTACAAAGCAGCCACTCGGGAACATGAGCCTGTGTATCTTTTGTGCCAGTTCCAAGCCCAGGTAGACGTTGAGGGTTGTGACAGGACGGGCATCAGGTGTAAAAAATATGTTCAAATGACACCATACCAGATCGGTCAGGGCCCGAGTCAGCAACTGTCACCGGTGCTGTTAACAAACAGGGTGCCGACGGAAGTTGTGCTGCTTACAATCGAAGAGCACGAGGAGGAAAACGTGTCAGGAGACATGATGCTGAGAAGGAAGGTAGATGCTTTTAAGACCAAAGAACAGATATGTGGATGCAGTTAGAGAGGACATGGAAGTGGTTGGAGTGAGGTCAGAGTGAGACGGAGGAGGATGAGTTGCTGC
This sequence comes from Hypsolebias antenori, assembly GCA_031762315.1. NCBI lineage: Eukaryota > Metazoa > Chordata > Actinopteri > Cyprinodontiformes > Rivulidae > Hypsolebias > Hypsolebias antenori. The sequence goes on along the minus strand of JARVGS010000001.1, from coordinate 12,284,600 downwards.
TGCGATGCCTTAAACAGGATCAGCCGAAAGAGGAAGACGAGCAGAAAAGACAAATTCACCCCCTTGAGTTCTAGTGTTTTGCTTATCAGGAGATGATCAAGTGGATCTGGTCTTTACCAGGTTTTAAGATTATTAATATTTAACCTGAAGTGTACGAAAGCACACAACAGATCCAACCATGACGTTAGTTATTAAACAAAAACAACTAAAAATGGAAACGCTGTGTGAGAAAACTAAATCAGTTGCTTTTATTGGGTTGGAGGGAAAAGTAGCTGCTAGAACGTATTGATTAACCGATCATCATCTGTGTGAGCTCCTCTACAAAAGCAGAAGTTTATTTTTTTTTAGATTTATTTATTGACAACGCATCAAAGTACATTTGCCATTTTTATACAATGCATAAAATACAATATTAACACAGAAAAAAGAACATTGAACCTCCCCCCATGCCCCTGAATGGTACTGTACTCAATAAATAAATAAATAAATAAAACCTTCACAACACCTAGATCTTTGGGACACCTTGAATATTTATATATTTAAAAAAAGGACAGAAGTTTTGTCATTTGTTGCTCTGTAGCATACGGCTGTGTGTTAACACAATGCCAAGATGAAAAGACATCAGCAATGACCTTAAAGAAGCAACTGCATCAGTCTGGGATGGGTTAAAGGTCATTTCTCAAACAGTTAATCATCCTACAGGGAGAACAGCCGCCAGTCTTCTCAGAAGTGGACAGCCCAGCAAATTCACCCCAAAGTCAGACTGTGCAATGCTCAGAGAAATGACAAAAACCCAAGAGCTGCATCTCAGACTCTACAGGCCTCAGTTGGCAGGTTAAAGGTCATCACAGGGTCATTAGAGAGAGACGTACCTGACATGGCCGGTTGGGAAAGGTTCCCAGGAGGAAACCTCGTGGCTCTTTGATGGTTCAGAACTCTGCTGCCCACGTCATCATCCAGACTCCTTCACTCTCCTCTGCAGCAGCTTCACTGGTTCAATCTCGCATCATCTTCAGAGTTCTTCTTCAGCTGTCCACAGTCTGTCCCCTCCATGTTTCTCTGACCTTCTGCAGATCTCCATCCCCTCCTCCTCCCTCACCACACGTCCTTTGGACAGACCTTTAACGCATGCTGCTGAGATTTCTGGCCAAATACCTCTTATAAACTGTGAGGCATGGAGGTGGAAGGGTTATGATCTGTGCATCTTGCAGACGTTGACAGTTATAGAAGTTGAATAGTGTTTTCTACTGTTTGAATTGGAAGCATGTCATTTGTTATTCCTTAGGTACTCACAGGAAGACGGGTCGATCGGTCGCCATCAAAGTCATCGACAAGACCCGCTTCCCTACCACGCAAGAGCGACAGCTGAGGAATGAAGTGGCCATCCTGCAGGTGTGTGCGCTCGTCTCTCTGCGGCGTCCACCATCTTAGTTCCTCTGACGTCTGAGACGTTCACACGTTTTGTCCAGAGTCTGTCCCACCCCGGCGTGGTTCTGCTGCAAGGGATGTTTGAAACGTCTCGCCACGTTTTCGTCGTCATGGAGAAGCTCCACGGAGACATGCTGGAGATGATCCTGTCCAGCGAGAAAGGCCGGCTCCCTGAACGCATCACTCGTTTCCTGGTCGCGCAGGTGAGTGTCCTGTAGGTGAGTTTGACTCACGTTCTGCCTGAACTTAGAAAAGGCTGGTGTTCTGGGTGCAGATCCTCGAGGCGCTGCGGTACCTTCACCTGAAGCACATAGCTCACTGCGACCTGAAACCAGAGAACGTCCTGCTGGTCTCCGCGGACCCCTTCCCCCAGGTGAAGCTGTGCGACTTTGGCTTCGCCCGCATCATCGGCGAGAAATCGTTCCGCCGCTCAGTGGTGGGCACGCCGGCCTACCTGGCGCCTGAGGTGATCAGCAGCAGCGGCTACAACCGCTCCCTGGACATGTGGTCGGTGGGGGTCATCATGTACGTCAGCCTGAGCGGGACGTTCCCCTTCAATGAGGACGAGGACATCCGGCAGCAGATCACCAACGCTGCCTTCATGTACCCACGCCACCCCTGGACCTCCATCTCCCTGGAAGGTCAGGTGTCAGTGCTGGTGTGGGACTAGTGCTAACAGACACATGATGGTTGAAACATCTGGTGTGAGTTTGGTCACAGCTGGATTTGTTCTTTCTTTTCAGGCGTGAGTCTGATCAACAACCTGCTGCAGGTGTCTGTGAGACGCAGGTTCACTGTGGGCAAAGCTCTGGGACACTCCTGGCTGCAGGTCTCACACCTCACCCTCCAACTTCACGTCACTGTAGATCACTGTTTGGTCCCAGGGAAAGAAAGGCCAGCCTCGGTCAGCCGTAGGGTTGGACGTATCAGGACATTACATGAGCTGTTTTTTTTACTAGGTTCTAAAATGATTTAAATCTGGCCTTGTGTACAAAAACAACAGATCCCACGTGTCCACAAGAAACCCAGTTAACACAAGTCATCAAGTTTCTTTTAACTGCAGCTGCACCACAAACATATTGACCAAAAACACCAATATGGACGTAATTAATTACTGTTCTTGCTGCCGTACACGTCGCACCGCCGTACAAATCGCATCAGTCCAAATATTTCTAATAACATGGAAAAAAACATAAGTCTCTTTGCCGTATAAGTCGCGTCTATTATGCGTCATCGCTGACAACCAAAAAACGTGGGCCGGTGTTGTGCCAAAAATCTATTGGCTACAAAATGGCGGCCGCGGAAGTGTGCACGGGATGACTTTAACAATACTTTAACAAGATTAACACCTAAAAACAATTATTTGTTTGCTCAACATTACAGCAAAGGTGCGTCTCAGTTGAACTTTTCCTTAATAAATGCACTTTAATGGTCACATCAGCTGAATTTCACCTGGCGACGTGATGAAATGCAGCTGATTTGACGTTTGCTCCTGGAGTTCTGAAGCAAGACGAAGGTGGCTTGGTATGGCAAGCCAAGTGTCTCATTAATAGCCACTTTTATCTATTAATGAGACACTTGGCATGCCATATTACTCGAAGGCCCTCTAGTGGCTGAAAATGGTAGTGCTCAATATTTTCCATGTCAGAATGAATGAAATCGTCAGATCTCAGCCAAACATTGGTTATAAATATGGGGGGAAATACGTGCATTAGTCACTTCGGTGTATAAGTCGCAGGACTTGCAAATTTATGCAAAAAGATGCAACTTATACAGCGAAAAATATGGTAATAAAAAATGGAAAATATTTGAATAAAAAACTTTACTCACCCAAAGCTTTTTCTGTACACAAACTCCATCCTCCTTTCTTCCCTCAGAGTTCAGTTCCTCTGTCCTGCAGGCAGAGCTTAATTTGTAAACCGATCGATATCGGAATGCAAATGGAGGGCGGGCTGGCGGTGGTCTGGGGGTCCTCTCCCCCAGAATATTTTGAACAAAGCAGATGCAATTTCCTGCATTTTGGTGTATTTTAATGGGTTGTTAAACATCAATATTTATCTACATTTGTGAACACTCGGCTTCTGTCAAGCATCCTACCCACTTCCACCTTACTTGACGGTTCGAGCCCGACTGTCCCTGCTCATTGTTGTTTGACTCCACACATGAAACCTCCAGGCGCCTGTGTGCTCCTGCCTCTGTACATTGGTACGGGGTCATGGGGTAACTAGGGCTAAAAGCTTTATCTATTATCTATTGTCCTGATAGGACAAGATGTGAAGACATTTTTTTTTTAATACCACTATCTGTCCTCATGGTTCTTCCTTTTTTCTATCAAAAAGTTTTCTGACAAAGAACAGGGGCAGCGCTTCTCAGCAGCAGCGACGTGCACTCTGCTCATCTTTCGTACGTCTGTACGAACATGATCGCACTGTGTTCTGGTACAATGATCATAAAGTTTATTCTGATGTCAGAGCAGCTTCACCCTCTCGACACAAGTAGTTTGATTGTGCAGAAGTTGGAGGGCATCGTGACACATTCAGCCGTACGACTCTTTAAGCACTGAATCAGTGAAATGGTGTAAAACTCCTGGACGGAGGTCGAGCGCACGTCGTGCACGGAGGAGTCTGTCTGCTGACCAACAGATCGTTTCGTCTTCGTTTAGGTTTAATGACACTCTAGACTCTGTTGTGTTTTCGAACACTCTGGTTTTTGCCCATACCTGTGAAGTTATCACCTGCTGTCATGAAAGAAACTGTCTGTTAGCAAAATATCACATGAGTGACATTAATTTTAATGCAACTATTATTAAGTTAATGATAACATGCACTCTGAATAAAAGCTGGATCAGCGTTCTGCTTTCTTTACTTTGTTGTTCTTGTCCTGCAGGACTTCCAGCTGTGGTGTGACCTCAGGGAGTTTGAGCTGAGGACGGGCTGCAGGTACCTGACCCATCGGGCCCAAGACGACCACTGGACGCATCACGCTCGGGAGAAGGGACTCTGCCTCCCCCCTCACCTCTACTGGGACCCCAACAATGAAGAGGACCTCTGATGAACCAGTTCAGGCTGCCAGATGTTCATGGAACTTGTTTACCAAAGTGTGTAAAAGAAAAACCACAGACGTCAGTTTAATAATATAATATTCCTTTTTATTCCAACTTTTTTAAATATAGTTGTTTGAAAGAGTTTTTAGCATCAGTGGTGACAGAATGAACGATAATGGGGGGGGGGGGGGGGAGAATGGAGCACAGATGAAATTCACACAACAGAGGAGTCGACTTGCACCATCATCACAGCTGACCTGTGTTTGTTTTAAAGGACCAGAATCCTTTGCGTTCCCTGACTGGGTCCCACGTCCAGCCCTGACATCATTCACAACTTTCCTGACGCCCTGTTGTCTCGTCTCACCTCCTCCTGGTTCTCCTCCTAACTCGTCGTTCACCTGAGCTACAAGGAGTGAAGAGGCTCCTTCTGTTTTCACCATCCTTGTTTTTTTTTTTTTTACCCATGGTGCTTTGCTCTGAGCTGCTCTCTCTGATTTCATCTTAACATCTGGTGCTTCATTCATCCTTCATTTGCTCCTGGGGATCTCAGTTCCTCTGCTAACGTTCGGGCTTCACAGTGGTCTCGCTGACAGAGCAGCACGTGACCCTCTGCTGGTTGTCACCAGGCTCCTGCAGGTGCTGGTTTAGGTTTCAGTGGTGAAGGAAGAGTCGGCGACTCAAAGACAGTTTCTAAACTTCAACATAGCATGCATCTGCACAAATACACAACCAAGCCAACCAGCCTTTAATCACATTTTCTTCTTTAATCACCCTTCTGCAAAAATAATCATGGGACAGGGAGAGGGCGAGCAGGAGGCTTTGCTCAAATCGCTCGTCTGTAGCGTCTCAACGCAGGCGTTTCACCCGATGCACCTGCGGTTCTTAAGATTTGAGCAAAGTCCCCCACTCTCCTCCTCTCAGGTTCCTGGGTGTGATGGAGGGAAGGGAGCAGCGGGGAGAAACTTCAGATTCGTGAGAGGAATAAAACGATGAGAACAAAGCATTTTAGAAGGACAGTGGACGGCTTTAACATCACGCTCTCCTAACAGGAGAAACAGAAGCTGGGGAGGAAGAGGAGGCGAGGAGAAACACGCTTGGTTTACAAGTCGCTCTCTCCATAGAGGGCGCTGGAGAAGGAGATGTAGTCCAGGGCGCCGGCGGGAGCGTCGCCTCCGACGTACCTGGTCATGCGGCTGATGCAGTACTCTGCCTGCTCGGGCGGTAGCTCCCTGCGCAGCTCGTCCACTGTGATGTAGCTCTGTGGGACCGGGGGGGGCGGGGTTATCTCAGGTCTGCCGTAAGGAATCTGTGTGTGTGTGTGTGTGTGTGTGTGTGTGTGTTTACCTTGTCTGAGGCCAGGATCTTGAAGGAAGCCATGACTTGCTCGGCGGTGTCGGTCTCGGCGGTCTCGCGGGTCATGAAGTCGATGAAGGCCTGGAAGGTCACCACGCCCGTGTTGTTGGGGTCCACCAGGGTCATGATGCGGGCGAACTCAACCTCCCCCTGTTCAGAGGAGCACAGAGCCCACGTCGTCACTGGGAACGTAAACCAGTCCTCACACAATGTTCACACAGCGACGTGTGAAACGACTTGTCATTCTGAGAAACCTTCTCAGTTCAGGAGTTTCTAAAGACGTTTTCTTTTTTTGGTCTAAAAATTATTGACTAAATCTCAAAGTAACATCTGGTAAATATTTTAAAATCCATCAAAGACCTGGCAGCTGCATCGTCCTTCAGCTTCTAATCAACTGCGATGGTTGCCAACTTCTTCAGTCTTCGATCCACTAAACTAATTTAACAGTTTAGTCAACATTATTCTTTATCATTTCATGGCTTCAGTTTTTATTCTCTTGCAACAGCCGGGGCTCATTTTTCAACTTCATTTGATTCTGTCACGTTTTCATCTCTTTGAAAATCACCTTGTTGGTGCTAAAATATTATTTTATCTGTGAAACTGTTACCTTGAGTTAAGTCTGTGAAAAATACCAAAGAAAATGGAAGATATTGTTTTGTTCTTGTGACAGACTGCTCATAAATGAGAGCCTAAAGATCCAATTTAAACCCGTTTTTCAAGTCGTCTGTGATGCGTCTACGTCACTTCAGCATCACTTTAGTTAATAAAAAAAGTTTTTTTGTATTTTTTAATGGTCTGATATTGAACTGAAAATAAATTTTAAGAAAAGCTGTTGGGGGCGGGGGGGGGGGACTTTTAAAGATCTTACAGTTTGCAGAACTATTGATTAAGATAACAGAAAATAGTGGTTCCCAGCCGTGGTCCTTGAGGAACACCATCCTGCTTGTTTTAGTCATTTCTCTGCTCCAACACACCTGAGTCAGTGGTTTACCTCCTTAAGTTTGGCAGAAGCCTGTTAATCACTCTTTCATTCAAATCAGGTGTTGGAGCAGAGGAACAACATGCAGGGTGGCGTCCCTCAGGGACCAGTGTTGGGAACCACTGGAGCTGCTTGTAAGTAAAATATAAAGAAATGAGGGATGACTCGAGACTTTAAAGTGAAAATGTTCAAACCTGGTTCTTGTCTACTGAAACAAGCCACGCCTGAAACTAAACCCCGCTCGGGGTGCAGATGTTTCACTGACCAGATCGTAGCCCATGGAGATGAGACAGGCGCGGAAGTCGTCGGGGTCCATCATGCCGTTTCTCTTCTGCAAAGAAAATCACATCCACTCGTTTTAACGTTGGAGCTAACTCCACGGTGTGAGTGTGGCCGGTTCGCCTCACCCTGTCGAAGTGGTTGAAGGAGGCCCTGAACTCGTTGAGCTGCTCCTGGCTGATGCCCTTGGCGTCGCGGGTCAGGATCTGGTTCTCCACCTCGTTGATGGTTCTGGCGATGGTGGTGAGCAGCTGCTCCCAGCCCACGCGCACGTGCTGCAGGAGTGAAGGACAGAGTGAAGCAGAGTGAGGGGGGGGCGTTGAATCACAGCGGGCACGTGTTGGGGCAGGGGGTGGACTCGCAGCACCTCCATGGTGTAGTTGGTGTGTTTGTTGTCGAAGATCAGCGACTCCTGGCTGAGCTGGTGGTCTCCCTCCAGCTTGTCGATGTTGGACTTGTAGTTGATGATGTTCTGCTCGTACTGCTTCAGGCTGTTCATCTGCTCCTCCAGGGAGCCGGCGATGTCCACGGACACGTGGCTGATCTCCTGCACACAACAAGATTTCATGTTCAGTCTTTTAAAACAGGAGTCCTTCATCTTTTAGGGTTCAGGGACCCCCTCATCAGCCTCGTGTTCATGAAATAATTGTCTTCAGTTTGTCTCTTTAATGCAATGCAAGTATTTGTGTCACATAAATACTGAAGACCTGTTCTTTAATAGTGTTAATACATTTTGTTAACTCTTAAACATGGAGTATTTTTCATTCAAGACACACTTAACATTTTTAATTTCAACTTTCAAAAATGAGAGTTGAGAAAATTAACAGCATCAAAAAACACTTTAAAACTTAAATATATTGATACTTCTAATTATTACAGAAAACTCTTTACATAGAACTGAATGCTGGAATGCAAATAGTGAGCAGGCCAGTGTGGGGGTGGGGGGGGGTGATTTTGAATAAAGTGTGATTTCCTGCA
>JARVGS010000001.1:12264045-12276440 GCA_031762315.1 Hypsolebias antenori | reverse complement strand
CAATCAGTCCAACATGCATGGTGTTGGTCTGTGGGAGGAAACTGGAGAAAACCCACACATGCAAACTGCTCCCGGTTGGGATTCAACACGGTGACCTTCTCTGAGAGGCAACAGCTCTACCAACTGATCCACCGTGCCACCTGACAGAAAACCAACCAATAAAAACAAACAAACAAACACCAATTCCATGAAGACGAGCTGTCAGATATTCAACCACCATGAGGTCACAGGTCACCGCGCCTGCGGTGGAGGTGCAGCCAGCTGAGGGACGTTTACTGGAAGTAAATATGAGTTCTTCATGAAGGTCTCAACAAATCAGTGAAACCTAAATGAACATGATTCATGCTCATGATGAGTTTGTGCACGTAATAAATGATGATGCTGGACCAGCTGAACCTTCAGTAACATCCAGTTCATGCTGAGCTGTTTGGTTTAAAACTCACATTTAATCTTGGACCTTTACACTGAGCTCAGTTGAGTTTTCACTTTAGTGTTAAAGCAATTTAAAAAATGCAGCAGTTGCTTGTTTGTAGTTGGAACCTGAAGAAATGAACCAACATTTTTGTTCAGTCTGATCAACTTTGTGTAACTTATTTCAAAGATGATGGAAAGTGGGACTTGCACTAAAAATATGTTTTTTTATTTTTACTTGTCCTTCTCACAGACAACATGGAGTGCTCCTCAAGACCTTTTTTGACTCTGTGGTGGCATCAGCCGTCCTCTGGCCAGTCCAACAGAACAGCTGGACGATGTGTCCCACCCTCTGCAGGAAGCTCCTTCAGGGACAGACGCTGCATCTGACGTGCACAAAGCAGCGTTATCGCAGGTCCTTCCTCCAGTCAGCCGTTTCTCCATTTCTTGGACGTAGTGTGTTTCTCTTGTGTGGAACAACACACATCCACATGTTGTACACTGGACATGACCCCACTCAGTTGCTGCACAGTCTCCTTCATTTTCTGTTCTTGAGATTTTCTACCTTTGTGTGGATCTGCATTGTTGGATTTACCCGTCACTTTGCTGCTGCACCTGAATTTATCCACTGAGGGACAACAAAGGTCTATTTCAAAATACTTTGATATCAGTGACATCAAGCAGTGACAAGTGGCTCCACAACAATCGTGTTAAGGTTTACAACAATGCTGGGTCAGCTTTGTTACATAACTACTACTACTTTCTATTCCCTGCTTTGTACTAGTCTGTTCTGGACGTTTATATTTTTGTTGTTGAAATGAGTATTTATTTTTGTAACGGGAAGAGTTTTTTTTTTTTGTGTGTTTTAGATACTCACCTTCCACAGAGATGTCCTGGATGGCAAAACGCAGGATGATGGTCCAGATCATACCGAGGGTCATCTTCACGTTGCCGTCAACAATTTCTGCGCAGACACACGAACGCACCGTTAGTGACAGTAAAGACCAGAGGAAGGATCTTCGCTCTGTCTCACGCCAAAGCAACGTTTAGAAAAATAAAAACTCAGATCTCAGATTAAAACTTGTTGTTCGACTATGATCAAAGTGAGGGAAATTTTAAACGAGTCACTTATCGACTCTGACATACTGTTAGCACAACACAAAATAATTAGTAAGTGTAATAAACTTTTACTCATTCTTAAAGGTGTTTTATCCTTCTGGGCATTGTGGTTCTGAAACTGAAACTCAGACTTCTTGGTTGTAGAAAAAGTCAGAGCCTAAAATGTGATTGTGATCATGTTTAGTTGTAATACAGTCTGATATGTACCTCCTACTGTAAGTACCAGGTACATACACTAAGTACAGGGTATATTGTCACTTCATTATACCTGTACAGCTTGATATGTACCTGTAAATACAAACCCAGTAAGTACCAATAAGTGTGTACCCTATAAGTAGCCCTGAGTACTTGTACAAGGTATGTACCCTGTAAAAACGAGGCTGTATTATGTACTTCCACAGAGCACTAACCCTCTAGTACAAAGTATTACAGATGGAGCTTCACTGTGCTCAAAGGACAACAATGAAGGATTCAACCTTGATTAGTTAATTAATTAACTGGTCTGAGAACGATTCACATCCCCTGATCCCACTCAGCGCTCGAGTAGAACCAAAGTTTAGAAAAATGGATCAGATTTTTTTTATGTGGTGTTTTGTACACTTATTTTAACAAACTGTTAAAAAAGGCCGAGACCTAAAGCCTGTATCGCTGCAACCGCTGGTGACAAATTAGAAAAACAAAATAATGAGAAAATGAACACATTTTACTTGACTTTCTTACTTACAAAACTTTTGCATATAAATGTAACTAATTTACAACATTTCTGCAATATTTCTGCAAATTAGGCAAAAGTTTTTAGTCGCTATAATATCTTATTTTATCTCTTAGTTTGGTTTAAGTTATCCTCTTTATTTGTCCTCAGTCAGTCACACATTTGAAAGGTGTGACGACTGATGAAACTAAACATTCTCATGTTTGTTTTACTGTACTGTATATTTTTAACATTTGACTCACAGAATCTATACATTTGAAGACTCGACAGGTTTCATACACGTGCGAGGACGATGTAACTACTTTGAACAAAACATTTGCAAATCTTCACTCAAAGTTCCAGTGATCCGAGAACAAGGCCCTGAGGCTCACCTGGAAACTGAGAAACATTTCAAATGTTTCAAAACATTTTAGAAACTCCCATTCAGAAACATTCACATTTTCTCATCAACAGCTGTAGCCCAATAAGACACATAGGACAACTCCAGACTAAAAAAACTTAATCATTAGCGTTCTATTTGTAGTCTCACTGAAGACAGAGCTGTCTGCGGTCTGTTCATAATAATAATAATATGAATATGAATAATAATAATAATAATAATAATAATTACAGTACAGTAGTCCCTCACTACTACACGGTTCGACTTTCGCAGACTGGCTCTTTCACGGTTTTTCAAAGTAAGAGTAAACATCGCACACAACTGCAGACTGATGAATGAGCAGCATGGATTGTTTATTTAAAATAAATTATTTTTAATGATTTAGCACCTGCTAAATCATTAGGTGCAGGAGAAGCTCCCTCTGCAGCCTGTCATGATCTCCACTCTCTGCCACCCACACATTTTTGCTCGTGCTACAGCAGCTTCGTGAAGGGTTAACCCTTTGCTGTCCAGCTGCACCGATCAACTTTTGCCTTCCAACTTAAAATTCAAAGTATGTCACATCATAAAATCATCATAATCACAAACTATAAAATGGTTAAAATTTATTTTCAATTATTTTAGAACGTCCATGTTGAGCTGTTACAGTGTCATTGATCAAGAAGTACATTTCTGCACGTGCTGCATCAGCTGTGTGAATGGTTAACCCTTTGCTGTCTGTTGCACCTCTCTCCTACAATTTTAAACTACTACTTATTACTGCTACTATTTGTACTCATATCCCTACTTTACAGTTTTTCATTTATTGCAGGGGGCAGGGTACAGAACCCCCATGATAAACGAGGGACTATACTGTACATGGAAAACACACATTAGGTCAAACACGTTGCATCTAACATGTTGCAGCATGTTTTATCAAGAACATAAATAATAACCACAGAAAGCAAGCAGCAACATGACCTTCAGGATTAAAAAACCAAAAGCAGTGACTTGTCCAGAATTATTCATTTGATGCTACAGTGCCAGGAGTATTAGGTTAGAGAACAGTGTAGAATGAAGCTGTGACGTTTCTGAGACGACATTATAAAATGACAGCAACCCTCTTTGAGATGGGCCGCCATCAAATTAGATGATAAATCAGTTTTATTGTGAAAAAATCCCTCAGATTCTTCAAAATCTGGGAGAATTAGTCAAGGGATTTTTACAGCATGAAAGTTATTGATTGTTGATAACTTCATAGAGCACCATAATGAATAACACTGATCAATATTTTCAGTTTCTTGGATGTTTCCTTGACTGTAACTCAACGGCTGTATTCATATCAGTGATTTAATTAACCGAACAATATTTATTCATCGCTTTACAGTTACTAATGCTCGTGTGTAAAATCAGGCACCACGCCACAAAAACATTCAGAAATACTTCTGGTATTCAAGGTCAGCGTTTAACTCCACTGTTTTGATTCTTTACACCAGCCTTTTTATTGTCTTTTAATAGAAACACATTATACATTTGTTTACTGGTGTTTTACATTATCCTCCTACGAAATGAATTGAGCTCATTTTTTACATCCTTCAAATCTTTAGATGTGTTCACAACATTTTACTGCTCCTATCACCTTTTGTTCTGGTTCAGCTTCTTTCAGCTTCCTTGTGCAAATAAAACATTTTTTTATTTCAACTACATTCAGCTACTTTGAGCTGTTTTTTCAGCTGTTTTGTGATCCTTTCATATTCTTTCTCCTAACTACATTTTTGTGCTTCTTCTAACTTCCTTGTGCTAATTTTAGCTTCTTGTGCTCCTTTCAGCTTATTTCTGCACATTTCAGCTTTTTCTGGTATTTCAGCTACTTACCAGTAGCTGTTTTATGCTAATTTAAGCTTTTCAGCTAATTCCACATTTGTTGCAGTCATTTCAACTAGTTTCAGTCTAATTCAGCAAAAATATGCTCGCTCCACTTCCTTTGGTGATTTAAACGTCTGATTTTTAGCTACTTTTCAGCAGGTTTTTTTGTGTTTATTTCAGCTCTTTTCACACAACTTCCCCTTCTTTGTGCTAATTTCTTCTTCTTTCAGCCTAACTGGGCAAACTTGTTCTTTCTGCTTTCTTCTGCTATTTGAAGCTTGTTCTAACTTTTCAGCTAACTTTTTAGCATGTTTAAGTCATTTCAGTTGTTTTCAGATAAATTCAAGTTTTTCATGCTAATATTTGCTACTTTCAGCTTAATTAACTTCTTGACGGTAATTTCGGCTTGTTATTCTCCTTTCAGCTTTTTTCTGCTAGTTTCAGCTTTATCTGCTATTTCAGCTACCAGTTAGCTATTTTTACGCTAATTGAAGCCTTTTCAGCTAATTCTACATTTTTAGCTCATTTCAGCTCTTTCTAATTCCTTCTGGTAATTTAAAATTCCTTCTGCCTTTTCAGCTACTTTTCAGCTTTTTTTTGTTACTAATTCAAGTTTTTTTTAAGCTGATTTCCTAATTTTTGTGCTAATTTCTTCTAATTTATACCTAATTCAGCAAAAATGTGTTCTTCCTGCTTTCTTCTGCTACGTGACTTGTTCTTTCATTTCAAATACCATTCAGCATGTTTTCAGCTAATTTCAGCAGTTTTTCAGCAAGTTCTTCAGCAATACGCATTCACACTGCACTTTTACAGGAAATGCAATTTCTTCAGCTGTATTTCAAAGAGCCAGGAGTAGGCATGAATCTAGACCACAATGCACTGCAAACACTAACTCTGAGTTTGTACATGATTATCTGTAAAAAAAAAAAAAAAAAAATCAATGTATAGGCAGGTTGGATAAAAGCAAACTCAATGCGTGACCTACGTTTATTAAGCTAAAGAAGACCAACAGGCAGCGTGAGGAGTAAAGATGGATGACTTACCCTCTGCACCAATAGACACCAGCTTGACCCCCTTGCTGCAGATGAAGTCCAGAGCTTTATTCACGTTGGCAATCTTGTGGAAACGCATCTTCCCTTTGTCAGGTTTGGGCAGCCTTTCACCTGCAGAACGGAAGTAACAGAACTTTAATCAAGAACAATTAAAGCATGAGAAGATTATTATTCCACTCTGTTCTTGGAATAATCAACAGAAAACAGAATAAATCACTTGCTCATCAGTAAATTTAAGGCGTGTAAGAAATTAAAATGTCATTTATTTTATAGCGAATGTAATTTTGTGGAGTAACTGTCCCGCCCACTGATAAACAAGTGTCCATCGTGCAGTAAGACTGAGTAAATAAACGGCAGACGTGTCAGAGTGTGAGATGAGATCCACCTGATATGACCTCCAGCAGCAGCATGAGCTTGAGGCCATTTCTGAAGTCCTCTTCAATGTTCTCGATCTGCGTCCCGGCTTTCCTCAAGTGGGAGTTGCACCAAGCTGTGAAGGTCTGACAGGGAAACAGAGTGAAGTTACAGAGACGCCCATCCAGCACCAGCTCTACAACAGTGAGCTGTTTCTGTAGCTGCTGCACAAGATCTAAACCAACATGCACAGCTCCATGAGTTCAGACCGAGACGAAGGCAGAGCCTCATCTTCATCATCTTCAGGTGAGAGGACTCAGCCATGAACTAACTCTGAACAGTTACTTTATTGTACTCATGAAGGGAGAGTTTCTGGTTGTAACATTCACCAGAATAATATAATACACATGAACTCAATAAGTTTTAGAACAAGAGGTTGGAGTAATTTCCACCGTCACCACAGATGTTCTGTGTGGTGAAGATGTTGGTGAACGCAGATCACTGATGAACATGTCTTATCAGCTTCACCGACGTGGAGAAAGTTAAGTCATTCTCAGTAAGAGTTGTCGACCACGCTTGTAGAGTGAGATACATTTTCAAGAATCTACAAATGATTTATCTTTATTCTTTATGTTGCAGCAATATGTAGCAAAATGTCCCTGTTGAATGCATGAAATCTGATCCATGTCAAAAGCACAATATTCAAAGAGAACAGTTTTATGACCAGTCATGTTCCTTAGGGGGGAACTACCCCCACCCTCCCCACAAAAAGTCAGTATTTTAGAGGTATCACTAAGAAATGTTCATGCACTGATAGTGAAAATAGGAAGATGGAGTCCATGGTGAACGCTGGACCAAAAATAGTTCAACCTGCCATGTCTGGGGTCATTTTGTTCAGCACGACCCCCCATGTGTGAATTTCAAGTTGTTTTTTTTTTTTTTTTTTTTGTAACTTCTGACTTACTGTATCAAGACAATTCACAGAAAATCACATACAATCCATGTAGGAACTTTACTGTACTTTTACTGTGAAAACCACAAAATTCATAATGAATTGTTTTTACAACTTAGAACGCAAAAATAAATGGAAATATTCATATACATGTGTACAAATTTAGCAGACAACAAAGTTATATACACCATTTGTATTGAAATGCAGCTATTTTCTGATAAAATATCGTGTATAACTTGTGCCGCTTTTAAAAACATTTTCTGTCCATCACGTCCTGTTTCTGTGTCCTGCTCTGATCACTCTGCTCCAAAATCTGCATCTGAAATCTGTCTTTTGTCGCTGTTGTAGCTGGAAGGGGCTCAGACAAAATGTGGTTCTGCTTCCATTGACCCTGGACACTTGGCCGGGACACGGACATGTCAATCAAAACTTTTATACAAACCTTCCATGTCCATGTCAGTTCATTTATTTTTTAGATTATTTTCTTGGTGGTGGTACTGCAGATGGTCCAGACTGGTTCTGCTGGAGGTTTCTTCCTGTTAAAAGGGAGTTTTTCCTTTCCACTGTTGCCTTTGTGCTTGCTCAAAATGAGAGACTGTGCTATGTGAGTGTGCTGCTTATGGGACTGAGTTTGTTGCAGCTCCTCAGACTGAAGGAGTCTTTTGGATGAAAGACAGACCTTTCAAACAGAAAGAAACCGTTTAACCTGAATTATTGAGCATGAACTTTGACGTTAAACCTAATCCTGTCTCACAGATCAGTCAGGTCATTGATTTAGTTTTTCTCACCTGCATCAAAATCATCTGAGAGCACGCCGGGTAATGAAGTTCTGTCAAACTCAGAACAAAGGGACTATTTACTTGTTTTAGATCATTTATTATTTTTAAATTGAAAGTGACAACCTTCCATGAAATTTTGTGATTGAATGTGTTAAAGTATTTTGTTCTGACATTAATCATAAGTAGGTTCTGCATCTTTTAAAAGTCACACATGCTACGTAAGAAACAAGCGGTTAAATTGGCGATGGGCGTAATGAGATGAATACAAACGTTGACGTAAAAGAATTTCAGTGCTTGCCTCTGTTTTGTCTGGAAAAATGCCTGATGGCAGGTCAAGGACAATTGAAATGGTTTTATACGAGCATTCAATCAGTCATTCACTGACTGGACTTGTCCAAAGAGTTAACGGTGTTTGGCTCAAATGTGAAAGCAGGACATCATTTTAAACTAAAGAGGATACAGTAAGTGTGTGCAGAGCCTAATGCTGCTGGGTCTGGAAGGTGTGGGGGTGTAGAAGCAGAACGAGTACTCGATCTGAACCAGAGACGATGGTGTGGGTGGAGGGAGGGCCACAGCTTGTATTAATCAGCACTGACAGACCTTGCTGCAGAGGAGAATTGATCCCTCTCTGAGCACAGACTGCATTAAACTGTAAATGTTCTATACTGTGCAGTGTGTGGGCGTTTGTTAAAAGCTACTTGCAGTTCTCTGCCTTACATCTGCATCTTCAGGACATGGAAATAATGACAACTGGAGCAGAGCTGGCATTAGAGAAGGAGAACAGAAATATACTGACGTGAGGGAGACAAGTTACCGGACCTTTGGGGTGGGGGGTGGAGAGTATTAGAACTATGGAAAAGTGCTCAGTGCAGGAAGAAGACAACAAGTTGCTCATCTCTGCATGAGCTTCAGAGCTGGCATCAACAATCAGTTGACTAACCTTTCATTTCCTCACGGCATAATGTTTTATTAAAGCAAAAATACATCATGGTTCCTCGTTCCTTTGTCTCCTCTGGGCTTTTTTCTGCTTTAGCAGTCAAAGTAACTCATACTGGCAAATTAGGGCAGATTAATATAAACTGAACAAAACTATTAACACTTTTGTTTTTGCTCCCATTTTTCATTAGCTCTAAGAGTTTATCTCTCAAATATTGTTCACTAATTTGTGTAAATCTGTGTTAGTGAGCACTTATTCACCAAGATAATTCAATTCAGTTCAGTTTATTTATATTATTTGTATATGTATAAAATTCACAACAAAGTTGTCTCAGGACACTGAACAGAAACATACCGTATTTTCCAGCGTATAAGTCGCTCTGGAGTACAAGTTGCATGAGTCAAAAAATCATCATGAAGAGTAAAAAAAATCATATATAAGTCACTTCAGCGTATAAGTCACATTTATTATGCATCACTGCTGACCCGTTGCGTTTACGCAGCGTTTATTTAATGGCCAAAACAGCTTCATTTTGCATGGGTGGTGCGGTGCCATCCATCCATCCATCCATCCATCCATCCATCCATCCATCCATCCATCCATCCATCCATCCATCATGGCCGGAGCTGCTAGCTCTCCAGCCTTTCTCCACCTGCACCAGCTGAGTGAAGCGAGCATGCACGGGAGGACTCGCTGTTGCAGTTCTTCCAAATTTAAATGGTCAGTAAAGATTGCCTTATGAATATGGGAAAAAAATTGGCATATAAGTCGCAGAAGTAACAAAAAAAAAAACTGTGACTTATACGCCGGGAAATACGAGGACTTTCTCTAGAACTTTCTTCTAACCCTTAGATAGAGCTATCTAAGGAATAATCCATCCCCTCACAGGTGTGGCATGTCACGATGATGATTAGACAGCATGATTGTTGCACAGGTGTGCCTTAGGATGACCACAATAAAAGGCCACTCTAAAATGTGCAGTTTTGTCACAGCACAGTGCCACAGATGTTAAGTTTTGAGGGAGTGTGTAACTGGCATGCTGACAACGTAGAGATGGACATATCACTTTGATGAAGCTCAATAAAGAAATACAGTTTAATGCTGAATCAGTTGACGAGCTGATGTCTGGTCTGAGCAGGGCCGAGCCCGAAATGCACGACCGCCGTCTCAAAACTATTCCAATCTAAGATTTTATCAAGGTTTATCTAAAAACGACTAATTGTTACATCGTCATTAACGTCACATACAATTTCATGGTTGTTTGCAAGTGCAGCAGCAGCTAACTGTAGCACTTCCAGCAGGGGTGTCATAATATTTCTGCTGGAGTGAGTTTCTTATATGAGTTGTTCTGAAAGTTTTGAAACTGGAAACATTTTAAAGTGGCATCAATCAACCTTTGTCTAGGCCTCTGAGCTGTCATTGGTTCATCAGTCTAGCCAGAAATAAACTTTCCTTAAAATAAACTTTTAAACACAATGAAACTTTTGGGTTTAACGTTTCATTTATAAAACTTGGAGGTCTTACTGATCTTTTTGATGCACATTAGTCAATTCCTTCTAGTTGGTGTTTTAGAGGTTTTCAGGCAATGACATTAATTTGAAACAAGGAAAATACCAAATTACATTTTATAATGATTTAACATCTTATTTTGAAAAGTTGGCAGAAAGACAGCTAATGTTACAAGTACTACTTGAGTAAAATGTGAAACTGTTTTCTGCTCATTTGAAGTGCACTGTCACTGATGTAAAAACTGACGCGACCCTACTAAACGTCACATTTTGAAGGTTAAAGAGAGAGTTGTAGCGAGAGTCCTGGCAGGACTGGAATGCCCAGGCTGGGCTGTCATTTGATGTAAAGGTCTCTGGAGGAGGAGAGGCCGCCTGTCCTGCGAGCCAGGGTCCTAGCAGGTGCTCATCTCCTTCGCCACGCATGACCAAATTTAGACAGACTGCTAATCCAGCCCAGACCCCCCAGGCCAGAGTGGTGAGGAGATGTTTGAAGGAGGGGGCAGCGAGATGAAGGAGCAAGGAGGAGGTGGTAGGGGGTAAGAAGCAGAGGCTAAATTGGGTTGGCATGAGACACCACTGGACAGCTGAGAAGGCGAGATTCCTGGGGTGAACTGTAAAAGTACAAGACAGAAAGGAATGGAGGAAGAAAAGACCACGTAAAGAATGGGTTTGAAAATAAGATATGAGAGAACCTGACAAAATGTGGAAACAAATACCATCAGTACGAGTGGTTAGAAGCCAAGAGCTGTCATAAAGACAAGTCAAAGATAGTTGAAGATGAGTAAATCAATAAATGTCTGCACTACTTACAAAAATAAACCAGAGTACTCATCTAACATTATCCTGTGTGAGACCAAAACCATCATTTCTATTCTTAATCTGTAATGCTGTCTCAACCCAAGCCTGTGGTGGTCTTCACAGAGTCCACCAGCATGAGGTCACCGTGCACCACACACACACACACACACACACACACCACAGTCTCCCCGTGTGTCCCACCTGTCAGTTTGGCTGGTCTCAGCTCGGCTGTGGCCTTTTCTTTTTTCTTGACAGCTCCTTCTTGTAGCATGAGGTCACAGCTGAACGCCTGACATAACCAGAGGACCCTGAGTGGAACTGGTGACCCTCATTACAGCTGACACACTGATACACACACTCCTCTACCAACACACACTCCTGTTCTCACAAGTGCTCTCAATATTGCAGCTGTCGCTCAGCTGTCCATCAAAGAGCTGACGTAACCACGGTGACGCTGCTGACGTCACAGGAAGCCCGTCTGATCATGCAGGAAGTCAAATAACCAACGCTACCTGCAGACGGTTCTCACCTTCATTTTGGTCATTTTAAATGTTTTATAATGGTGCATACCAAAAATATAGTTGCATATCTCTTTTGCTGCACTGGTTGCCTCCTATAAAGATCATTAAAATAAAAAAAATTACATAAGACATGATCAATTTGTAACTCTTCATTTCTGCTGCTTAGAATTAAACAATATTAACACAAAAAGATGTGTATATGTACGCCCAAGATGTATGTATGCAAAGGTGTGTCTCCCTTTAAGTTTAATTTTTTTTTCCAAAACCTTCACAATGTTCTCTTCATGAGTGTCAATTTCAAGTGTCTGTATTTTATAAATACTGTATCAGCATATTTCAATTCTACACAGGATTATAGGAATAAAAACAAGGTTTTAGCTTTTTGTAAGCACCAAGTTTGTATTAGGAATCATATTGTGAAGTAACTGTACTGTGATAAATGTAATTCCATAAAAAAACATGATTTTAAAAAACAAACATATTCATGATGACATGAGTTGAAATCTTTAAAATATAATCCCTTTGAATGAAATTGTCATTTTCTGGCCAAAATCCTTTTCATTATAAGTGAAAGAGTCATGATCACTTTTTGCCAGTGAGTCCTATTTTAGGGCCATTTACAGGCAGTCAGCTGTTGGTCTGGCAATTTTTTAAAAAAAGGGCAATATTTGAGGTATCCTACTTAGATATCTTTACACATTTTTGAACAGAAAGTTATATTAAGTTTTTTTCCATACCAAGAAGCTCTGGAAATGAACTTTGGAAAGTTCTGAAGAATTCACTGCAGGAACAACCATGCACTGTGTTAAACTTCAGAGAAGAGTAAGTAGATGAATAAATTCACCATGTTTTTATTTTGTTCTACAAATCCACAATCCGGGCAGCACGGTGGCTCAGTTGGTAGAGCTGTCGCCACTCAGTGAGAAGGTTGCCGGATCAAATCCCAGCCTGGGACCTTTCTGGGTGGAGTTTGCATGTTCTCTCCGTGCATGTGTGGGTTTTCTCCAGTTTCCTCCCACAGACCAAAA
>JARVGS010000001.1:12240043-12255248 GCA_031762315.1 Hypsolebias antenori | reverse complement strand
TAAAGGTTTCTTCCTCATGAGGGAGTTTTTCCTTTCCACTGTCGCCTTCATGCTTGTTCAAGATGAGAGTTCTGTGACTCCTCAGATAAGTCTTATATTATTATTTTATTTATGGATGTTTCTGTTCAGTGTCCTGAGATGACTTCTGTTGTGACTTGGTGCTGTATAATAAACTGCATTGAAGTGAAATAATGTTCGTGTGCTTGTTGCACTGTGCTGCCAACAAATAGACAAACAGGACGCAGTCATTCCTCCACTCCTGCTGAGCAGAGAATGACCAGCTCCAGCCTGCAGCAGTCCCGTCTCATCAGACACAACCATCTGTCTGCACTGTTACAATCACTGCTACAGCCTCGTGGAGGGGGATCCATGGTGTCCGGCTCTGCTCCGTGATGCTGGCCTGCATTGTGTTCCAGTCAGAGCCACATGTTTCCAGTCTGCTGCAGATAATGCCGACCACAAACAGCAGCCAAGCAGCCACCCTCCCTGTACAGGGTCTGTGTGACGTGCTGGCAAACCAAAGTGCAAGAACACAGGCGCCTCTGTTCAAATGAAAAGCTGCAACAACAGATGCAACTGTAATTCAGATTTTAAAAAATGGATTTTACAAAGAAAGGCATCAGATGTTTGTCACTGGACTGAAACTGGATCATGGGGGGGAAGCAAAAATGAAAGATGGTTCTCTTGAAATTTTAATTGTACTATTTCATCTTGAATGTAGAAATGTTGTTTTTAGTTGTACTGCCCTTATGTTCTCACAAAGAGCATTGTTTTCTTGAATTGTTCACTGTAATGCAACGTTTTAGCTCTTTGCTCTTCCACGTCTGAACTGACGGACATAGTGAGCTTCACGGTGGAGGTCACAGGTGAGTGTCCAGGTTCACTGCTCGCACAGTGCTGAATCTCCATCCTGGACAGATAAACTGATACAAGCTGCTGGGGTGGGGTGGGGGGGCTTTATGAGCACACGTTGGGTCTGACAGCAGTGATTGGTTCAAGGTAGGAGGAGGGTTGTGTCTAATTTCAGTACTTCTTTCTCTGAGAGGCAGATCTAGGGTCAGCTGAATCATCCCAACAGAAAGCTTGACCATGAAGATCTGTGTGTGAAATTGATCTACGGCTGTATATAGCAACATGCAACCCAGCCATATTTCACAGCTTTTATTTTGCCAAAAGACATCGTCACAGATATGACCTTGTGGCTCTACTTTAGCCTCTGCTAGAGAAATACTGTATATTTATTTAAAAAAAAAAAAGGTTATTTAATGAACCTTGAATGATTCTAGGGTCATTCAAGATGTCCCTGCGTTGGCTTCTTCTGAAATATATCATCACACATTAAAGCGTCTCTGATCCAGAACAGCAGAAATGACCTAAAACAATACTTGCATTTCAAGTGATCACAAAACGATGAAAGTAGTTGTTCAAGCTCTTCTAGACGACATGATGTATTTATGATCCTTACCAGAGATCCAGCGTTTTGGCCACTTCAAACTGGTGACAAGTAGTTCTGCTACCAAGAATCAATATCCTGTATTATCCTCAGAAATTACTTATAAGCAAAATGCTGCACGCCAACCTGACATTAAGACCTCAGGCAACATGTTGTAGGTGTGTATTTCCTGTTTGTGCCAGCTGTTAATGAGCTTGTTGTGCTCTCCTTCCTCGTAAAACTTCATTTCAACCTCGAGGCTGTGAAGATATAACAACACCTACACACAGGTTTCATTGGGTTTGCACAAACCCAAATGTTCGTCAACACTCTGCGTTGGACGCCACGATTTACCAGGCGTTTGTCTCCAACGATCCAGCGTTGAAGAGGACTGCTCTGATTAAGTCAGGAGAGCAGCTCATCGCCGCCACTTTCACCGTATGGACTGTGACACCGCTGCCGTATCATGTGTCTTCTTTAGCCATTACAACATCCTGCGAGAACTTCTGTTTTTAAACCGTGACCCTATCCCCATATACGTCCCCCACAAAACAAAGACGGATGCAGAAATACACTTGTGTCCATAAATTCTGTTTATTCTGTAAAGATCCTTCAAACGTGTACACTCCTCAGGCTTTCCTGCAGCCTCCCCAGGACTCCTGTGCTTGCACTAAAGCAGTTTATAGAAGCCTCCCTACATGGACACAACTTCTGGAATAGCAACTGCTATTTGATCTGAGGGCAGACTCTCCACCTCTCCACTTACGCAGAGCCTCATGCTGAAGCTCTCTTCACGCCGCTCGTCATACTGAAACGCCGCGCAGCACTTGTTAATGCCATTTGACGCTGCTCATCAGAAGCTAAACTTTCAAAGTTTGGCCACGTTTACAGGGAAGTTTTCACATTTCAATCAACCACTGTGAGAAACTAAGTAATGTATATGTAGCTATTTTTTTTTTAATTGAATCAAATTTATAATTGTAAATTGCAGTAAATTTGTATAATCTAATCCTGAAAATAAATGTATTCATTTTAATGGAATTTGATTTTTTTGTGCTGGAAAAAAAAAAAAAAGAGGTGTCAGGATCATCTCAGCAGGTTATTATTGTTATCGTGTGAGCCTGTGTGAATCATGGGAGAATTTTAACATGCATGTCCAGACTGACAGAAATCAAGGATCAAATCTAATAAAACAAATTAGTAATCAGTTCTAAACTTGTCCAAGTGAAGATCATTCAATAATTTTTCTGAGTTGCTCTTCTTAACTGATATTTTTTTCATCAACATCAATAGAAATTGTGGCATTTCTTTAACAAAAAGTAATATTTTACTTTTTAAAGCAAGCACATAACTTAGTTATTTAAAAATATGATTCAAGTCAATATTAACTTATTTTGTCAGGTTTTCAGCATCAGTTCTGAAAACACTTGTTAAAGTCATCATAAATAAAATTATTGGATTTCAGAAATAAATACTCTTTACCCTTGTGTGTACAATATACAAATGATTCCTAGTAAGTCTGCAAAATGTAGCTGTGATTTAGTGAGAACAAAACGGTGAAAACTTTAATGCAAAGCATCTTTTCTGCACACTTTGAAAGTGAATGGGTTTGTGTGGTAGCATCAGAACAGAGACGGGTCGATAACTCTGTCTGCATCAAACAGGCTGAGACGTTTGAGAGCAGAACAAGATTAAATATGATTTTATTACGCAGCACACTCAGATGTGTCCTCGCCCACAGAGGGACATTACATTAGGCTGAGTGGAAACTGTAAGGAGCACTAAGCAGCACTTGGACATGGCTGTTTATTTTAAATGGCTTCTTTTATCAATGTCAGACTAATATAATGACTATTAATCACAGATTACATGTGAGTTTGAATGAAATTTTGATTCATAAAAATGTAAAAACAAAATGCAGTTTTGAAAAAATAGACTGATAATTACGTTTTAATTGTGGTAATAAATGTTCATATTTACGTCTGTGACAAATAAAACAAAAAAATCAATATATCATATCAAATCACTTAATAAAATGATTATGTCATTAAAGACGTTCACATGTTTCTCCAAAGGACTCTACACATTTTAGCTCATTAAAAATAATCCAGATAATGGTGAGCAAATGAACACCATGCCTGATTTTGTACGATTTAATCGGCAGGTTATTGTAACATTTTAATAAATATGAAGTTGGACCCCCCCACTTCTTTAGCATAGAATTGTATAACCAGATTATTTCCACATGGGTCTGTTTAAAACAGCATGCAGTCACAATTTTCTAACAGATCAGCTGAGCCAGTTGATAACTCTGTGATGGATATTTTTAGGTTAGTGCAAGCATGAGCTTCACCGAGAAGCAAGACGTTCACTTTGTCAGTTAGCAGCTGAATTCTTTAACAATGTGAAACCTAAGACGACTTCAGTCCCCCTGGTGAACCTTTCTGGTGTTGACATTTTAACTTTGCTTGATCTATTTATTACACAAAGACAAAAATATTAGAAGGACAAAACGGTAATGGCTCTTGTAACCATAGTCCTCTGCAGTTAGAGGTACTCTTCAGACTACTGATCATGCTTCCAGTGTAAATGTGCTCGAGTTGAAACACCTTGAGCACCAACGTGTCAGACGTCAATGCCTATGAGAAGTCCTCAACTCATCTACGTCTGCCCCAATATGCTCTTTCTGCTTTAGCTTTTAAAACTGGCTTGACAAATCAACCTTTCTGTCTAAAACTGCAGCTGCTTTGAAGAATAGGATCGCTTGGACAAGAAGCATCACTTCATCCTTTCATCCATGACTGTCTCCAACAGACTGGACCAGTGGTCCTTCCCTCACACAATATTTGCTACTAAACTCTTTGCCCAAATCAAATCTAGCAGAGGCGCTTTATGACAAAAATAAACCAGTGTCAAAATGTCCAGTTCAGACATCACACACACATCATTTCTAATGTCCGGTATCAAATTCGGCATCACTGTGTGTGTTGACAAACACTTTATTACCGCGTCAAATGGTGCTCGGCTTTTTCCACTGAAATCTCAAGGCTAGAGGAGACAACAGGTGCGCCGAGGCTTTCCTTTCATATTCATTACACTGCAAAATGATGCACTGGCTATATTTATGGGCTGATATCAGCTCCTTAAGCTAGATTTTACATGCCGAGAAGTGCCACGGAGTGCCATGACTTATTCCCACTGGGAGGTTGAGTCGTTGGGACTAAAGGCTTTCTTAGCTACGCAGCGTTGTTCAAATCCATTTTTAGCAGGTTAAACTGAACATACAGACAGGTAGACGAGTCAATGTAAAGCTAAAAGGGAAGTGTTGATGTGTTTTTATTTTAAACACATATTTAGCAAATACATAAAATAAACAACATGACGCAAGACTTGATCGCTGGGGAAAAACTCTGGAGCTCCATCTTTTTGAGTGGCATCATAGGTTTTATTTTTCTGTAGTTAGCTCCATGGTATATATGATTTAAAATATGCTAATGAACGCATTATCGTCACAGTCAAACATAATAGTAGCTTTCTCTGGATCATTGTGACAAAACCACTGATAATCTTGGTATCCGTCCGGTACATTTGAAGAGACTGGGCTTTAACACATCCTCTCTGTTATCATAAAACAGCAAAAGAATGATGGCGTGAGAAGAGGGGAAGAAAAGTAAGAGGTGAAGGCAGAAGGAGGTGGGCAGAGAGGGCAGTTGGAGCCAAGCAAGTTAAAAACTTATTTTTAGGATGATGTTTATTTGGAGGTCTGTGAAACCAACCCGGGGTGCATATACCAGCCTCTCTCTGCTGCCATCTGTTAGAGTTTCTCAGGCTGTCACTTCTGAGGGGGGTGGGGGGTTCTGTCAGTTTGCACAGACAGAACAGTTTTGCAGAATCACTGTAGCTTGTGAAATGTTAGTATATGCAATATTATAATGGCACTGAGGAAATTAGTTTGTGAAAGCTGCAGTCATCATGTGACAGGAAGCATAAAAACATTCAAATAGCCTCACATCAAAGTCCAGAACATTTTCCAGATGTGTCTTTCTAGTCGAGAAAATGTTTGTTAAAGATATCTGAACTACAATAGATGTTGCTGGAAATTACACTTTTAAGGTTAGGGATAAATGATTTAAACCTTTAACAGCCAGAGTCGTTAGTTGTACTGTGTATATTTGATAACTGTGTAATTTATTTAAAAAAATATTAGCACTAATGCAGTATCTTTTTTTTAATCAACACTAGTTTGTGGTCGAAATGAAAGGTTACAAAAGACATTTTGGGGAAAAATCAATAAATACATAAAAAACAGGAAAGAGAGAAAATACAAATATAATTAAATAAATATTATTAATAATAAAAAAACATAAAATAATATTCTTCTTAGACCTATCTTCTAATCTGAGTTTGTAAATATTAATTATCTGAACATATACTGATTGGCATCTACTAAATCCAATCAGCAATTTCTCACATGATTTAGGATTTATAAGTGTCTTGGTATACTTTTACCATTAATGCCATAATTTAGTATAAAATTCAACATTCATTTCGAAGCTAGATTTGCAGAAAGACTGTGAGGAAAAACAGAAAAAAGTATTTAGAGCATGTTTAAATGTGTAGCTTAATGCTGTTTAATGCTTTAGAATTTGTACATGTTGTAATCACAAGTTGACAAAATTGTTCCAGATTTTGTTGACAAATGCTGTTAAAATGTTTATTTTGTGGCAAAGGACATTTTGTAACTTTTTGGTTTGGTCATATAATTTGATAACAATTTAACCCTTTAATCTACACTTTATATAAAATAAAATTAAGTTTGTAAACAGCTAATCCTAACAATAGCTATTCTTGAACTATGACTGATGATTTATTGAAAAGCTATTTCTAGTTTGGACTCCAGGAACTTTAGAGCCACATGAAGACAGAGATCTCTCCTATGACGTTTTCAACATGGCGGCCAGCGGGTAGCAGCTAGCAACACCAACTTATCACTCAGTTTATACGCTTATAAACCAAAAACAACTAATACGATATATTTATTGGCCCTCAAGACAAATTAGTAAATAGTTTGTGTATTGAATAAGGATAAAAAAATCAAAGCGTACCAGCCTTTTCTGTTGTTTTGGTCTCGTTTGCTGTCGCTCTCCGTTGACAGTGAGCTCATTTAAAGCACCTTTTAGGCTAGCCCTCAATAAGGCCTGCCTGTTGCCATAGCAACGGGTGTCCTGCATCTTGAGCTAGCTCTGTGGCTAGCACCAGTATCAGGGTATTTTATAAATACTGTACATTTATAAAAATATTATTTTTTTTGTTCATTTAGTTGTATTGGGTGTTATATAATGAGGTGGAATATTTATCCTTCCTTTCCAAAAGTAGGCTACACCAACACCCCCTTTTTTTTTTTTGTTGAAAAAACCAAGATATTTGTAGCTTATTTTTCTCATCCGCTGGAATGGAACAAGTTCATTTTAAAAGTTTATAAACTTAAGTGCAACATTTAAGCGAAGACCTAAATGTCAGAAAACGAATGGGGAGGGTGGTATTATATTTAGTCTGCAAGGCAATCGGGGGTAACTGAAAGACAACACTGAGAAAGTTCCAGGGCCCAAAATATCTGCCCACACAGCTCCCAGCAGGACTGAAGGGCCAGGTGTGAGGACAGCCGAGACACACATGCCTTGTTTCTTACTGGATTGATATTTCGTTATAAGTGGTTCAGGAAACAGCTAGATTCATTTATGTTAAAATACACTGAAAAGCTGTTCAGTGGTAAGTGCTTTAGTAGATCTGTGCACAATTATACACGGCAGCACGAGTACAGCCTGCTGGCCAGACCCTCCACATCTAAACCTACCTTCCTCTGCTGCTTCTCCCAGGCAGGGTCCAGCAGCAGGTCCCTGTCCCAGTCTTCCTCCTGGGTCATGTACGCCTCTTCATGGTGGATCGTATAGGAGTTGCTATACGTCATTTGGGTTTCAACTGCCGTCATCGTTCCGCCTCTGTCAGGACTTCACAAGTCCCCCTGAGCTTATAGTGAAAAAATAAAATCAACAAGAGACGTGAGGGCTAGAACCTCCTTGAGACGAGGGGGAGACAGTCAGGGGCTGCAGAGACCAGACTCCACTGGTGAGAGGTGGCTGTGCGGAGGTGGTGCTCCCACTAACAGAAGACCCTGCTGGCCGGTGCTCCTTTCCTGGTCAAAAGTGGCACACGTGACAGCACCCCAATAAGTATGAGAACCTACAGCTAGAGTGTCAGGTTCTGTGCCTAAAAAGGTCTAAAGGGCGGGCGTAGTCCAGCGCCAGCAGGGATAACTGGCCAGTGAGTGGCGTGGCCGTGTGTCAATTACACTTCCTGTCACCACAGAGGAGTTTATGGCCCATGTAATGCACCTGTTGCTGTTAGTGATCCTCA
This sequence comes from Hypsolebias antenori, assembly GCA_031762315.1. Taxonomy (NCBI): domain Eukaryota; kingdom Metazoa; phylum Chordata; class Actinopteri; order Cyprinodontiformes; family Rivulidae; genus Hypsolebias; species Hypsolebias antenori. The sequence goes on along the minus strand of JARVGS010000001.1, from coordinate 12,247,402 downwards.
ATGGCAAAGACAAGGCCTCTTTAGCTTCAAGCAACATATTCTAATAAAATAGAACTAACAACTTTAAAATTAGGAAAATATTAAGAAGTATTGAAATACCATTGTCAACAGGGTCCCCCCTCTGAACCACACGGAAGATTGGTTCTTGGACTGCTCTGTACTGTGTAGCACTGACATCAGCTCAAAAAGATCTTTCGCACAATGCATAGTTTTTATTACATTAAGCTTACACCTTGTGTGAAACAGTAGCAACAAATTTCTTCATCCAACCCCTTTTCTTCACCCGTTTATCCACACAGGGTCATGAAGAGCAAGCGCCTGTGTCTAATGGTCATTGAAAGGGATCCAACAGGTTTCCAGGCCATCACAGATCCACAAATTCCCTAAAATGCAAGCGCTCAGTTGAAATGAAAAATACTGACACAGTTATACGAAAAAGGAAATTTATTCATGATTTGCATGCAGACTGAAAAAGAATGCCTCAACATTTTTAAAAATACAGGTTTAAAGGCATATAAATGCATACACAAACGTACAATATAACTCGTGTCTGTTTAAGGATTTGTCATTCACAGTAAACACATCTGATCTAACATTCAGCAATTTAAATCTCACATTCAGTCCTGTGCTGGAACTAATTTATCTGCAATAAGCAGGTCCAGATAGATATTCTCTTGAGACCGCCAGTTACAAAGCAGACAGCCACATCTTTGGAATATAGAAGGATTCATATTGAAATTAATCTGAAATTTGATGTAACTACACTATGATTGGTCCATTAGCCTACTTGAAGATAATTAAGCTAACTGTGGTTACATTATGGTGTCGTACAATTCGAGAAAAAAAAATTGAAATGTCTGATCTAACCGCTTTAAGTTTTGAAATAAATTGCGCTAACACTTCAGTGTTTCTCAGCTTTACCTGAACATTGTAAGGTGAATCGAAATGTAAACAATCTATGGGTGTAGTCATGTAAATTTCACACTTTCTAGACAAGGTCACACCCATTCTAGAAAAGTCACATTAATAAAACCTTGTGCACTTTTACCTGTAATTACAATGGGAATATGGTCTATATGGGTGGTGCTTGCACATACTTGGGACATCTCAGTTGATATCTGCTACTGAAGAACAATGAAACCTTCAGGATCCCATTCAGTCTTTGAATAAACACGTGCATTATCTGCATATGTCCATTCTTCAGCTAAAACAACAAAAGATATAAGGGGTACAGGAGTTTGGATGAACAAGTGAAAGTGCGACAGGAGACTACAGTGAGCTTTGGCCGGCAATACAAGTGCAACTGTGATTTCGGAGGCAGGGGGTTTAAAAATGTGTGGCTGCATTTACCCAAGCACAGAAGCCTAGAATCACAAGCAACCAGAAAGAAGCTTTTAGTGAGGAGTTAGGAGAGTGAAGAGGATGAGGTGCTGGAGGAAACAATTGAAATGCAATGTGCCCTGATCATGGAGGCTGGGAAGAGTCAGTCATTTTGCCAACATATCAGAGGTGGCGTGTACCAGGTCAGGTCAGTGCATACCTTTGTAACTACACTCAGATAAGTGCTATAAAATTTTCAGTCCACTGAGTGATGTTGCTTAGAAAGTGTGGCTTAAGTTCCCAAAGACTTTGAGTGTTTATTTTCAGTCGATATTTGCACTGAAGGTGATGGCTCAGAACTTTGGAAGTGGGGTTTTGGGCACTGCTTAAAGTGAGGAAAAGAATGCTGTAATCTTATTGGATGAAGTTTTCTTAAAACACATCAGAATTTCACTGCCAAAGTAAAGAGTCTTCTAAAAGGAGGCCAGAGAGAGTTATGCTAAACACCCAGATGTGTTGCTCCACTCTTGTTAAACATCCAGATCTTGCAGGACTAAAACTTAATTCCCATCAGATATCAACAAATTTACTGTTTACTTGGTTATAGATCCTAGATACTGCAGTCTATATATTACAAGCCTCGGTGCTGCAGATCAGATTCCTGGCAGATTTGCTCAGCTGTGCCTCCTATTGGCTCCTTGCCCTCGACTTTTCACCAATCATTGTTCCTCAAGAATCATGCATCCCTTCTGAAGCATTCAGAACAGTGCAGAGCAAGTTGTGACTTCCTAGTTACAACGAATGTCCAATGGCTAATGCAACAGCCCATTGGGCTGAAACCCGAACACAAATACATCATAGAAAAGAGCACGCAAAGAACATAATTTCAAAGTGCCAGTACTGAATACTAGAATGTACTGGTCACTTCACTTCACTTCTGGTTTTACGGAAGAGTTATTAACAGCTACATCTTGCCTGTTGTGAATAGCTCTATGACCCCAGTCTGAAAAAATAGTGCTGACTGGATTGATAAGCCAAGAGCTACTCCCAAGAGAGGTCAAGATCAAAGTCGATTGTTCTGTGGGCAATATTTAATTGTGAGGATTACAACTTGTTGTCAATCTGTCACTTGAAAGGGAAAGTATTTATAGGGCTAAGTATTACTGTAAGTATGTCAACATATTTATACTTGGCACAAGTTTTCAATATTAAAATTATTTTATTGGTATTTGTCCTAATTGCTTTTGTGACATTAAGATAGAAATGTATTGATCCCACGTTCCTGCTGGAAGTACCCTATAGGCAGCATCAGTGCTACAGCTAGCTGCTGTGGCTATTAATGCTTGAAATGGCCATAAATTTATATGGAAATTACCATGTTATGCAGAACTGACAGAAATGCAAATGTTTATGACATTGCATTCACATAAACTGCTATGAAATTCTTGATGTTCAAGTTGTTTTAACCCTTGGGTCAAAATCAACCATGAGGCCTCGTGGGTGATTGTGATGGCCTCAGCCACACATGGGGTGGGGTTGGGGGGGATCAACCCACACACTAACGTCATTGGTTTATTTTGTTTGTAACTGAACGGCTGTTGCTTAAATCTAGCCGTGATGTTGGGAACCACACATATTAGCACTGAGTGGTTTTTAAAAATGTATCCCAGTTTATATTTTATATTTCTCTTTTGTCGAGCTACCTGGTTTGGGGAGTTGGCTGCTTCCTGGTTGACCAAGGGCTGAGGACTTTGAAGTACAATGTCAGCTGAGCAAGACCAAGCATGTGCTTATCAGCAAGGGAGTGTTGTAGGTTTAGTTAGATCATTTGAGCCTCAGTTAGTATAGTTTATTTCCATTTCCCGTTATGTAAAGATGGTCCAACCATGTTACTATACTGTATGTTACCCTTCTTTGTCTTTGAGGGGAGGTTACGGTAGTTTTGGTGAGTTAAAGGTGTGTACATTTAGCTTGCTCATTTAAAAATTTGTAAATCCCTAGAGTTATATGTAGTTGACCTCTTTTACGGATCTATAAACTGTATTTTGGACTTCTAAGACCCACTTGGAAGACATTTTTCCTGTGCTCTCTACACCTTCATTGCTTGGTTCATCACAGTGATTTGACCCAAGGGCAGTAGGAGGATTAAAACAGCAGCAATACACTACTTCTCCAAACTGAGGTACTGTACTTCAAAAAGCTATCTATGACAGGTATTGTACTAAATATTTCCAACCTCTCCACATAAACCCACTTTAAAAGATCTGAACAATCTAAGTAAAGACCAATTAAATGTACCGGTTTACAATATCTTGACACCTCAGAGAAAGATGTATTGTCGGGGCACATGGTCCTCCACGATCAGGGTGGGGTTAGAGTGTATGTAGCTTTATACCACAAATCATTGCACCAACAACTCACCTCATAACCAACCCTTCTACTCATTCCTCACATCACTGTTTCATTTTACTTTGTTAGGCAGAAAAAGGAACAAGGCCATGTCTGGTCCACTCCCACCCAAAGAAGCCGTCAGAGCAAATGCCAGACAACTCAATGCACTGAAAGCAAGTGGGTGAGGAACTGTGTGTAAAGATTGAGCCCTCTAACTCGGCACATGGGAAGACAAAAAACAAACAGGTAAGAACACAGAAGTTGCTCAAGGATAGAATCTGTACCAGAAAAGTCTTATAGGAATCCTGAGATTGAGGAGAATCTGCAGGTCAAACTGGCCTCATACCTTAAACAAAGGCCTTTCCTATAGGGCATTTCTGACTGGTGAACAAGCTAGGAGGGACCTACAGGCTACAAAGCTATCACCATCTTTAGATTGAGATCATGTCACATGTGATAAACTAGTTCTTTTAGAAACTGGATTTAAAATTCCCACAGCCATGTAGCGAAAACCCACCATTCAACAGTTTCAGCAAAAGCAATTTGTCCAACACCGGTCTCTTTTATACTGGTGTTAAAAGTCCAGAGGCGAGCCACCAGACACACAGTTCCTTGGCACGCCCAGACCTCTATGGTAACAAAGGTGGACAGAGAGTCAGGTGGGTGGTTCTGAGAAGTTGAATCCAAGCCAGAGCCACAAACCGAGATCCAAGGTGGAGGCGGTGGCGACGGGGGAAATAAAAAGCGCTGTGTGCATGAACGGCGGAGAAGAGATGCGCAAAGGGATAGCAGGGTGGGGGTTAAAGAGCGGGAGGAAGGGGGGAGGGTGAGAGGGCGGCGAAGACGGCGGTGAACAGAAGTGGACAAAGCGGGCAGGGAGAGGGTGGGGGTGTGCCCGCATTCACCAAGCCTTACTAAAAAAACAATATCCTCCATTTGATTTAAGCACACACGAGCTTACCATGATACACCACACCACGTTTTCACCAGCTCAAACACCAAAAGGGAAACGGAGGGTACCATCCATCCTTTTGTATGCTAAGGATCCGGATCAGCATCATGGAGGTGTCCTCACCCCGCCCCGTCCCAGCCTGCCCATCACTCCCACCGAGGAGAACCCAAGGCTACAGGTACAAACGCTGCCATTGCAGTAGAGAACGAGTTTACGGACTGGGTAGAGGGGAAGGTGGTGATGGCAGAGGGGGGAGGAGGAGGAGCAGTGTTATCAAGGCACAGTCAAAGGAGAGGGGTGGGGAAGAGAGGTCAGTGCTTTTATGATCGTTTTTTTTATCGTTTTTGGTCGTTTACCTTGATGGTGAGGAGAGAGCGACAAGTTCCTGGTGCGGTGGTGTCGCGCTTAAAGTCCTCCCCATGGCTGCGCGTTGGCCATTCCAGGTACCATGGTCACCTAATTCAGTTGAGATAGTTAGTTCAGAGCTGAACTGTCGAGTGGGGGGGAGGGGCTTTTTATTGCGGAATTACAGATTTTCGCGCATGCAGGTCTGAGAGTGAAGTGAACATAGACACACGAAAAGGGAGACTTTGGTGCAGCAGGGAGAGACCAGACCAGACCAGACGCACACCCATCAACCCCAGGAACAAGGACTGCTCCACAGATCAAAACGCACCCAGGCCATTCCATCTGTGTGCCTCTCCCCAGCTCTCAACATAATTTTAGAATAGTTTTTTGTCATATAAAGTACAGATGGAAATCAATTTAAATTGTGGACTTTTCGCAGCAACCAAATAAAATGCTGCAGAAAAGTAAACCTGTTTTATTTATTCTTTTTGTTTGAGAGGCTGGAGAGAGGAAGGAGCTCCAACCCAAACTTACCCTGACCAAAGAGAGCAAAGCTGGGCCAGCATCTACACCTGTCTCCCCCTGGATCCCCAGTCAAGTGGGTCTGGTGGCCATTTTACACAAGAGAAACAGATAGTGAAGAAGAGCATCAACAAAAAGAAGGTGAAATGTCCAAACCCTTTGCTTTCTTGTACCACAGTAGCCAGCCAAACATTCTTTATTATAAGGTTTTATAGTTTACATAATCTCAGTAAAAAGCATGCCGAGATATTTTTTTTTACTCGTCTTTTCCCTCCACTCTTTTCTATAAAAAAAGGCTACATTAAAATACTTTTCTAAAAAATACATGGCAAACAAGACATTTCGCAAACCACATAATTCTACAAAGGATGCAACTGGTATGTGTTTGTATATACACACACACAACACAGAAAGATTACACTGTGACATGCAAAGTCACTTAACCACTAAAAACCACTGGAGGAAGGAGTGGGAACGGGGAACAATGAGGCAGTCGGGTGAATTCAGAAGGTTTATCTTTGTGTGCATTTTACTGCTGACAAACTGTAATTGTTAAAAAAAAGTTAAAATAAACTGTTTTAAGTTATTTTAATACTAGAAAATGGAAAAATGGAGTTTACTACTTGGGCCTGTATCTCATTGAGCTGTAACTTGTAGTGATGTATTGTGAACAGCATTCGTGAAGGGGTTTCCAAATGATCACAACTCGTGCGTCGCTGAAACTTGAAACAAAAACGGTTCCAAAAAGTAGCACAACAAAATAGCAAAATAATTGTTGCACATCTGAAACACCTTGTATTGTTTTCAGGTTAGTTTCTGACAGGTGAAGATTCTCTGCCATCCAGGACATGGTACATTCAAAAAAGTTAAAGACAAAAAAAACTATGACTGGACTTTGTAACAGAAAACATTTCGCTTCTCATCCGAGGAGCTTTCGTAATTCAAAGAACAGTGTGTGGGGTTCGAGCTATAAAGCCGAGTTAAGCAAGATACATGTGCAGATTGACCTATCACTCCTCACAATAGGGGATCGTTAACGTCTTTGTTAGTTTTATTTGCATTTCCCAGTCATTAGCTATGTTTACATGGACATAAGTAATAGGATTAAACGACCAGTCGGAATAAAAATGTGTCAAGTAAACTCTCCATTCAGATTATTTTTTTGTTGATTCAGTTCAATCTGAATTAATTTGTAGTCCAAATGAGAGGGGTGGTTTATGCCGATTCATAATCCAAACGGTGTGCATGTAAACACTTAATTTGATCGTTTTATTCCGATCGTGGAAAACTGGCCTGACTGAGCAGGTGTCTACCTCACGTACTTCCACCTGGCTGGAGGCTAACACGTCGGGGACGTAAAACTGGTCAGTGAGCGACACAACATTTCTACTAGAAACTTTGAAAGAGCTAAAAAGTTTCTGTATAACCTCTAGCTCAATAAGGGAGTGTTAGGGTTACAAGGGTTCGCAAGTAACATCTCCACAGTCATTAGAGCCTGTCGCGGGTCCATTTTGGGTGCTCAGGTTTGTTTACGTTAATCGCAGAAGTAGAACGTCTTCTTCTGTAGTTTTTTAAGGAGAGTTTACCACTCTGCGCATGTCAGTTCTTCTATTTGAATACAAGCCTGATGCATGTAAACGCTCATCGTGAACGTATTGTGCCCACGTAAATGATACATTTGGATTATTTTATATGAATACATTTCAATCTGGTCAAATAATCTTGTGCATGCAAGCATAGCTAGATTCACATACCGTATTTTCCGGACTATAGGTCGCACCTTTTTGCCTAATTTGCATGCCCTGCGACCTATAGAAAGGTGCGAG
>JARVGS010000001.1:12229123-12239943 GCA_031762315.1 Hypsolebias antenori | reverse complement strand
ACAGAGAGCCTTGCCTTACAGCTCAGCTCCTTCTTCATCACAACGGACCGGCACAGAATCCGCAATACTGCAGATGTTGCACCAGTCCACCTGCCAATCTCACGCTCCATTCTTCCCTCACTTGTGAACAAACCCCCGAGAGACTTGAACTCCTCCACTTGAGGCAGAACCTCACCCTCAACATGACGAGAGCAATCCACCTTTGTCCGGTTGAGGACCATGGCCCTGGTGGAGTCAACTCCCACCCCGAAGGGGTCCAACTTTGTTGTTCTGTTGCTTTTTAGTTTACTTATTTGACTTTATGGACAATTAACAACGACAACAACAAAAAAAAAGATATATAAAGAAAAAAAAACATTTGGTGTATTGAACAAATTATAACATTTAGTTTTATGTTTGACCAACGGTTATTTGGACTCATCGTCAAAGTTCATAAAAAGAAGACGCAGGTAAACATAATGGATGAATGGATGGTCAAACAGAAGTCATTATGGAACGGTCATATTTCCTTCGTGAAATCTGTTCCTGAATGTGTCCTGAAGTTCTGCAAAGCCTCAACAGTCCTTCAGACACTAGATGGTGTACTTGTACTATTAGTGTCTTCACTGAGCCCCATGAAGCTTCTAACACACACAGTTAAAGTTAATTAAACCTTTACGGAAAAAAAAATTACACATGTTTAACCCTACCTGATGTATTTATGCTCCAAATTCCCAAAATAATATCTATTTTATTAGAGATAAAATAAGAGTCCTCATCATCTAAATGCTCATGATGGAGTTGTGTGAGCCACAAAACAAAAATCACATCTTTCAGCATCAAAGTCATCATTCAAGCTTGTTTGACCCCTTTTCTTTTAAAAGGACTGAACTATTGCCCTTTTCACGTGAAATAAATAATTTTGCATTTGGAGACCCCTCCTTGTGCCTGTCAGGGCAGAAATTAGCGGTCACCTTGAGCATCACAAGAAGCAGAACATTTTAAATATACATAGAAAGGCTCATGAAGGCTCTGCAGCCTGTCATGGTCATCTCTTGATAATAGACTTAAAGGCCAATCTAACGTCCAGCTCTGCTTGATTATGCATATTAATGACACCTCAAGATTTCTTCACCCCCCCACTCCCACCACTCCCAGTGGGCGAGGAGGGCAAGTGGTAATAAATGGTGGAATTTATTCACTTTAGGCATAAATCCTTCAATCAAGAGAGAGAACTTTTACAAGGAGACGCTGCAGGCCGGGCTGCTTGAAGCCTTAAATAATTTAGCCAAATCAATTCATATGCAATAAGATGAATTAGCCTTGGAAAACAGCTCATCCTTCAGGAGGCCGCTGAAACTATTTTGCTGCAATTAAAGATACTAAACGCAATTGTTTGTCCAGGTTTAATCTGGGCGGAAAGCAACTGCAGGTGGCCCGTGCAACGTTTCAGGTTGTCATCAAGCAGGCGGCCTGCGGTGGAGCGTGTTCACGCGGCGAGGCGAGCTGCGCTGGGCTTTTTGTTGGCGTGCTCGAGAGACAACACAAAAGAGAACTTCAAACGGGCTTCTTATTGTGCTCTCCTCTTCTGGGCAAGCTGATTACAGTTAAGGATAAAAGTTGTTCCCATACAGTAAACTAATGCGGGGAAATCAGAGAGCACTAATTAAGTCATGGGGGGATATGTGAGGCGGTTGGCTTGTATGTGTTCCCCAGCACCCAGACCGGGGGGGGGTGGGATGGTGGGGGGGGGTGTTAGTGGGAACTTTCCAACTGCAGTTCATCATCAAAGGTGTTTATTGTCAGCTGAATGTCCAGTAGAGGCACGAACCGCCGGATCTTCAAAGCCGCAAGAAGCTTCTCACTTTATTCTCCTCCAGTCTTCTCCATCTCGCCAACCCCGCATGGCACAGCTCTGCAAAGTTGCACCGTTTAAAAAAATAAAAAAATAAAAAAATAAAAATGCCAGCCACTTGTAAATACACGACAGGATAAAAAAAAAGTCATGAAAAGTGAATCCATTACGCTAATGAAAACACGGTCGTTCAGATTCCCTGTTTAAACCTGTGAATTCGTGACCCTGGCGGCGCTGGCGTGCTGCTTCCAGTGCTCCAACTTGTTTTCAATAGATTAAATATCACAATATTTAAGTGGCGGTGCTGCACGCCTCATGATCCCAGCTCTGAATAGCTCCAGCTGCCATTGTTTGGCCTACAGCCTCGATAGAAGCTGAATTAAGCTGACCTCGTGAACCGTGCGTGTCGATTTGTATTTGCACATTTTTAAATGATTTTGTATTTTCCTCTAGTGTTCACTCAGGTCATCTGGATGTTTTGTTTTGTTTTCGCTGAGACGTTTCATCCTTCATCCAGTGGGCTTCATCGTTCCAAGGAGCCACAAACAAACTGAGGAGTCCCACAAGCAGCACACACGAGCAAACTGGTTTTCCCCTACTGTGGGAGTGCTGCGTGTGGGACTCATTTTGTTTGTGGCTTCTTGGACTGAAGAAGTCCTTTGGATGAAGGACGAAATGTCTCAGGAAAAAAAAAAAAAAAACGTCCAGATGACCTGATTGAACTTTGTTGGATTTGTACCTGGATCACTGAACATGAACTTTGATGTTTCGAACCACTTTAGCTATGGTTGCTTCAGTGGAGTCGATGGAGGAGAGGGTGGGCCCCAGAAACCCTCTTTTTTTTTCATTCAACCTTTATTTATACAGGTTAATCCCACTGAGTCTTGGGGGGCTCATTTACGGGAGAGACCTGAATAATAAAAGAATAAAATCTTATCACCAGCAAACAGTTTTTTCCCCCTATGGGAATGTGCTGCTTGTGAGACTCAGTTTGTTTGTGGCTCCTTGGACTGAAGAAGTCCTTTGGATGAAGGACGAAATGTCTCAGAAAAAAAAAAAAACTGTCCAGATGACCTGATTGAACTTTGTTGGATTTGTACCTGGATCATTGAGCATGAACTTTGATGTTTCGAACCACTTTAGCTATGGTTGCTTCAGCGGAGTTGATGGGGGAGAGGGTGGGCCCCAGAAACCATCTTTTTTTTTGTTTTTCCATTCAACCTTTATTTATTCAGGTTAATCCCACTGAGCCTTGGTGGGTTCAGGAGAGATCTGAATAATAAAATAATAAAATCTTATCACCAGCAAACAGTTTTTTTTTCCCCATGGGAATGTGCTGCTTGTGGCTCCTTGGACTGAAGAAGTCCTTTGGATGAAGGATGAAATGTCTGAGGGGAAAAAAAATAATAATAAAAAACGTCCAGATGACCTGATTGAAATTTGTTGGATTTTTACCTGGATTATTGTGCATGAACTTTGAGATTTTGTGTTATCTATGTGAAAGTAAACGGTATTTGTTCTTTTTTTTTATTGTAGCAATATGAACAGTGGGTGTGTGATATCAACAAGCGGACTTTATTTTATGTTTTATTTTGACAGTGCTGGTTTGTCCTTGTGCTGACTTGACCTCTTTATGCTCATACATTTCTTAAACACATCACTCTTATAGTTCTTTTGTGTTTCTGGTATACGGTGCACTCACCTTAGATTCCCACGTGCACCGTTTCTACATTTTCATTAAAGTTCTCTGTCATCCCATTCTAACGGAGCTTTAACGTGATCAAAAGCATCAAAACACTCCAGTTATTATTTTTGACATCCTGGAGCATATTTGGAAGAATTGAATCATTTCTGCAGCCACCTGTTAGATTTAGGTAAAACGTTGTGTTTTCATGTTTGTTTCACATCAGATTTGTCTCCATCGTGTTTCTAACACACACACACAGGATTCATACACAGCGTATCCGTAACCTTCTTTTGTATCTCAAAGACCTGTCCCAGCACTTGTATCCATTTTCAAATCACAATTTAGTACTCCAGGAGTTAAAAATGTGTCCTTTCAGCCCATTCTGCGTGCATGTGTGTGTGCGTGCGTGTGTGTGTGTGTCAGGGGGACGGGTAAAGAGTGTCTAGGAGAAAACCTTTAATCCGGGTGCTGTCAGGCCCAAACCCGGCTTGACGTCCCATTGATGTGGAACAGAACAAAACACAGGGCCCCCTTGCTAAGCTCCCACTGGCTCCCACTTACACACACGCACACACACACACATGCACACACACAAACACTGGCCCCTCTCTGAAGCCCCCAGCTTGGGCCCCCGCCCTCGTAACTGGGATGGGCATTCCTCAGCCTATAAGCACATGCGTGTGCGTACACAAACACACACACACACTCGCACACAAACACATGCATACGCTGAACTGAGGTTTAACTCTTTGAGTGCCGCGCTGCACGCTGCAGGTGGGCGCTGTTCAAAAAAAAAATCTACTGAGAAGTAAAGGAGTCCGTTACTGTAATGAGTGTCTGTGTGTCCATGTGGAGAGGTATGAGCGTCTTGGGCACCGATTTGTTTTCACTTTACAAAACTTTACAGGTGTCACCACAGAGTGAAATGAGACAACTAGAGGGCGCACTGGTCCCGTGATGTGACTCACTGGAGCGGACCGGACGTGGGCAACATAAGGCCCGAGGGCCAAAGGTGGCCCTTGGACAATCTCCATCAGGTCACAAATATCCTTTGTTTGAAAAAATAAAATTAAATAAAAACTTTTAAAATAAAGACTGGACAAAAAAAACCCAGCAATTTATCAACAAGACAAGGAAATTTAAATTAAACATCTCACGCAAAACTTTTCTCAACATTTTTTCAAGTCATGTTTCCAGAACTAGACTGAAACTTAAAGACTTAAAACACACAAATATGCAAGTTTGTTTTGCATATTTCCACTAACATGTACAGCAGTCCCTCGTTTATAGCGGGGATCTGTATCCTGAAGCCCCGCAATAAGTGAAAAAAGTAGTAGTAGTAGTACAAGTAGTAGTTTATATATGTATACTGTATATATAAATATATAGATATAGATATAGATAAAGGCGTTTTAAACCCTTCCCACACTCTTGCAATATTCTAAACAAAGTTTCTAAACTCTAAAGCCCTAAAAGAGCATAGAGTGTCATGATTTCAGCTTCCTGCCTCCTCTACTCTTTGCCACCTGCAAGTGCTCTTGGCCACGCCCACTTCTCAGCTCTGAACCAGAACAGCTGATCAGCTGCAGCAGGAAGTTTATCCTGAAGTGTGGGCTGCACAAAGGTGCAGCATGTGCTGAACAATTTGAAATAATTCATTTTAAATAAAAAAAATTACGTGCCAATCGTGCGGCTCATCCATCAATCAGCCACTTGTGTTTCATGTTCGAGCTTATTTTGAAAAACCGCGATAGAGAGAAACCTCGATAAATGAACAATGAAGTAGTGAGGGACTACTGTATAACACGTTAAGTTAACGTCTATATATATTGCCACAAGAGACATTTTACAGAACGTCTCATATTACTAAAGGATATTGGTAAGTCATGTTTTATAAAGTATGCAAACTATAAAAAAAAGCCTGAAAAAGATCTTCTAGATTGTCTGTCATAAAGAAAATTTATTTTACTATTCTCTATGTGGCCCTTTGATTGCTTTAAATGTTTTTACGTATGTGGCCCTATGGAAAGAAACGTTGCCCACCTCTGCACTGGAGAGACGGGAGCCATCACCAGAGAGGGCAAGAGTCTGGACTTACCGTATTTTCCGCCTGATAGGTCACACCTTTTTGCCTAATTTGCATGCCCTGCGACTTATAGAGCGAAGCGACATATTTATGGATTTTTCCCCCATATTTTTAGACCAATTTTTGGCTGATATATGACCGTTTTTCATTTTGGCAAAAATGGTGTAGTACCACTTTCGGCCGCTAGGGCTGCAGTACCACGTTTGTCCGCCAGGTTCCACCGACCTTTTCCAGCTCATGTGTACAACGGCAGCCTCCTCTTTTCGGACTAACCCTGTGGCAGCCCGGCCTCCTGCTCTGGAGGTATGAACTACAGAACCACAGGACAGATTTTCATCAAACGAATAGAAAGTAATTATTGGGTGGACATTTACAAGCTGTTACCTGGATGAGTTGTTTGGACTAAAATTCGATATTTTGCAACGTAGTTGTGTTAGCTGTTAGCTCCGTGTTAACGGGTACTATTTTTGTAATAACTCAAAATCCACAGGACAGATTTCTATCAAACTCACAGAAAGTAAATACAGTATTGGGTGGACATTTACAAACTGTTACCTGGATGAGTTGTTTGGACTAAAATTCGATGTTTTAGCAATGTAAGGTGTTAGCTTAGCTTTGTGTTTTAACGGGTTCTTGTTAGCAAAATAACTCAAAATCCACAGGACAGATTCAGATCAAACTGGCAGAAAGTAATCACTGGATGAACATTTACAACTGATTAGCGTCAGGAGACGTTTGAGCTAAAATTCGATTTAGTTATAATTTATTTTCGCAGCGTGCGCGACCGTTTGGAAGACTGTACGGGTGGACATAGCAAAACTAATTTTTAAATCCAGCTTATTTGACAATTACGTTCATTTATTAAGGAAAAGTTCAACTAAGACACATCTTTGCTATAATTTTCAGCAAACAAATAATTGTTTTTACTGTGTTAATCTTGTTAAAGTCCTTCCGTGCAGTGCTGGCTACCACAATCCTTTTTTGGTAAGACACCGCCCACATTCCCGGGTTGTCAGCGGTGATGCGTAACATAGGCGACGCGTCAGCGGTGACGCATAATAGGTGCGACCTAAATAAAGGTGCGACCCGTTTATGGATTTTTCCAAATTATTGGACAAAATTGGACAATGCGACCTATAGAAAGGAGCGACCTATCAGGCGGAAAATACGGTATATCAGGAATGTCATCCATGTCACCAGAGTGGCTCCACTGCAAATCAAACTGACAAAGATCCTAACAAACTGCTATTGTGAGGATCGATGGGGCAATCTGCACATGTATCTAGCTTAGCTCAGCCTTATAACTCAAACCCCACACTCTCTGTTCTTTGTACTGAGAAAGCTCCTTTGATGAGAAGCGAAACATCTTCTGTTACAAAAAAATTCCAGTTGATTTTTGGCTTTTAACTTTTTTTAAATTTAGTTTTTGACGTTGGGAGAGTTTTGTGAAGTATGAAAACATATGATAGGAGACAAATAAAAAGAGAATAAACCGTGTTCAAATTGAGATTTAGGAGGAGCGATGTAATCAAGGCCTCCTTAGTCTTTGTGACTAAAATGCAATAAAAAATTGCAAACTCCAAGTGAGTATTTGTATTTTTTCTCACAATTTTGTATCTCCAACTAGTCGCCAACTGTCACAGCTCATTGAGATACGAGCTTTAGGACTTTAGCATGGATGCGAAACACAACCCATGCAAGTAATTTTGTTCATTTGTTTCTTTCACTATAACAGTTATCTAGATGTGATAAATCTAAGCTCTAAAACAGATCCTAAAATACTTTTGTAGATAGAATCTAAACCAAGTTTGGTAGTTAAAAAATAAAAATGTATTTTTTTTTGGGGGGGGGGGGCACTGAAAGACACTGCTCCATCTCTCACTTCATTGGTGCTATCGCTGTCGTTTCTGCTTGAAAACCAAAGGCTCATTTCAAGCCCGCAAGGCTCGAGTTTGTGGCTTTTGAACAACCATTTGATACAAAACAAATCTAATATAGGTGTGCAAGTCAAAGAGAAAGCTTCCCCACTCTCTGGATTCTAAGCTCCAAGTTACCCCACCTAAAAAAAAGATTTAAAAGTCATGTCAAAAGCACTTAAAAATGGGAGTTTTCCCCACGTAATGCACTTCACTCAATGCGTATAGGCACATAACTGACCTTATCACGTAAATTTATGATTTATAAAACAACTAATTCAGTAGTTACACATTTTATCCCAGGTAATATATGTAAACAATATTGATGCAAACAAAAGACATACACTATTACTAGTTTTTAAAAGGCCTCTGAACACTAAAATATAATTTGGTACAGAATAATTCATAGGAAAAGTAAAAAAAGAAATGTCTATTGTCTTGCCTAATAAACTGCTGAAACCAAAACTTCATAAAAACAAGACAGCTGACAGGATGAAATGCATTGAATAACACTGAACAAAATACAATCTATACTGAAATTTACACTAAGAGGTAGGCAGCTGTAAGTTAGAAAAAATAAAAGAAAGAGGTGGAGAAGTGTCTTTCAGTGTTGTAGTTTAAAGGTAAAAGATGGGATTCGAAGAACGGCCGAGGAGAGATCCAAACAAAGGTTACAGTACGTATATATGTGCTTTACGTATTTTTTTTTTTCTTTCTGCAAAGTGCAGTCTTTGCTGCAGCAGTTGTGCGTTGCAAGGTCAGGAGCCCGCACGTCTCCGCGTGTTCACACACACGCATCACATCCAAGACAAACATCCCGCAAAACACATTAACCTTGGTTCTGTAGGACACCATACAGTGCAGCCAGGACACATGTATTCTGGCTTCCCATCTGTTTAGGTTACAAACTCATCAACATAAGGCAAAAAAAGGTTTTCAAATTAGCTGCCCAAACGGATCATCTAGGTCTCGGGAAAAT
The DNA here is from genome assembly GCA_031762315.1 of Hypsolebias antenori. Classification (NCBI taxonomy): domain Eukaryota; kingdom Metazoa; phylum Chordata; class Actinopteri; order Cyprinodontiformes; family Rivulidae; genus Hypsolebias; species Hypsolebias antenori. Next base: position 12,231,441 of record JARVGS010000001.1, on the reverse strand, counting down.
GGCTGATGTGATTTACTGGAGATTTGGCCTTAGAAAACCATAACTGGGTTGCAGAAATAAAGGCATTTCAAATAACTGACTGGGTCAGCCTAATACTGGCACAAGTGTGAGACTGGCACAATGAAAAGGTAAAAGAAAGAAGCACAAAGAATGCCCATACAACAGATGAGAGCCTCCCTTTCAGGCTGCACTGCATGTGTGCAAAGTGGACCAAGGTTAGCTGATCCAAGTCCCTCGTGAAGCACACTGACAGACCGAAGGGCCCCCCGTTTAAAATGCCCAGCTTGCACACTTGAGAGTCCCCAGGGACACAAACACACACAGACATACATACAGCGGTGGTCAAGTTTGAGTGGAAAAAGGTATGTCAGGAGGGGTTTAGGGCAGAAAGGGAGAGGAAGGGGCAGAGAGTTGAGTGCAACTATCGGAAGGGGGGATCAGGTGTGTGAAGGGAGAGTTCGGGGCGGTGGAGGATGGCCTCCTTGCGTGTGGGCGGCGGCAACGGCGGCTCATACACCCTGGGCGCAGCGATAGCGGCTGCCACTGCCGCAGCAGTGGGGACCACTGGCCTGAGCGCGTCCAACGTAGCAACCGGCTGGGCAGACAATGCAGGTACACCGTGAACTGCTGGGACCACCGGCATTCCAGCGATGGCTGTCACCGTGCTCTGTGGGTAGGCATACTGGAACTGGGAGTACTGCTGCAGCTGCTGGTAGTACTCAGCGTAGTACCTAAAGTGGAAAATAAATAATAAAGTTCAGAAATGTATAAAACCCTAACAATCATTTAAATGTTAGTAGAAAAAACACCCAACAGGTGTTGAAACAGACCAGTGTTTGAATGGTTCTACCTAACCAGTGAACAATCATGTCTTACCTAGCCATGGGGTCCTCTGCGACTTCTACGGCCTCTTCAGCTGCACGGCCAGCAGGTGTGGGGAGCAGGGGCCTGCGTGGTTTGGCCCTCTGGTATATAAATGGCTTCATCACAGGGTCTGGTAATAAAGGCGCTGACCTCCGTAGGGGACTGCGGTCCCTCTCACCAGACTTTGCCACAGCCACTGCTGCGGCGGCAGCTGCAGACTGCTGCTCGGCCACAACGTGCTGCCCTTGGGCAAAGTAATGAACCTGCCTGGCTGCCTCGAAGAGGGCTGCAGCAGGGTCTGCTGCTCCCATGGCGCTGATGTGGGCGTAGGCTGGTGTAGCAGCACCATAAATTGCAGGAGCTACAGAGTAAGCAGGATTGACTGCAGCTGCTGGCATTTCTATTCCTGGAGCAGCAGCCAGGTAGACGGGAGGATTGGCCACAGTCTGGGTGTACATTGGAGTTGTGTAGGCGGCGGCGGCGGCGGCAGCAGCAGCCGCTGCTGGAGACGCAGCCACCTGGCCATAGATATTGGGCATTGAGTTGTATACCTGTGTGGCCCCTGATGTAAGAGCTGCTTGACTAGCCACCGTCCCATACAGCTGACTGGCAACATTGGCCCCATACACCTGACTGGCAAGAGCACCATAAACAGCTGGGTTCACTGGGTTTCCGTCAGTACGTGTGCCAGTGGTAATCCCCGTGAGAGCTGCGTATGTCGGGTCAAAGGTGGAGGTGTTGTAGACTGAATTGTGCACGCTCTGTTGGACCTGTAGAGGTAAGCCAGCAGCTGCTGCAGCAGCAGCAGCCAGGACTGCTGCCTGACTCTGGTACTGTTCCAGAGAAGGTTTCCCCACAGGACATTCTCCAGCGTAGTGGCCCTGCTTCCCACAGTTCACACAGGGGATTTTCCCTGTAGGGGTCTGCTTACTGGGCTGGACCTTTGATAGCTCGACAGACAGGGGGCGACCTTTGAAGGAGGTGCCATGCAGAGCCTCAATAGCCTGAAGAGCGTCTTCTTTATTTTCCATATGAACAAAGGCATAGCCTGCAGAAGAAAAGGTCATTGTACATGTTCAGGTATTTTTAATTGTAGAAATCTACGTTCTTTGATTTTAATATATTCTTTTTTTTTTCCCAACAGGGCATTGGTTGCACCTCTTCGTGAAACCTGCCTGAATGCAGGTTCACCCCGGTCTACTCTCATTAGTTAAAAGTGGTGCAAGACAGAATGACTGGCTGGAGTATATTCTTAGTCATCCAGGACATGTTAAATCCAAAAAAGAAAGGGCGACAATTTGTGCTAAATATCTCTGGTACAAACTGGATACCAAAAAATTTGGGACACTAAACAAATTGTGAATAAAAACTGAATGAAATGATGTAGAGATGGCAAATGTCAATATTTTATTCATAATAGAACATAGATGACAGATCAAAAGTTTAATCTGAGT
>JARVGS010000001.1:12139424-12154997 GCA_031762315.1 Hypsolebias antenori | reverse complement strand
AATACAAATAATTCTTTTTTTTACAAGCATTTCTCAACCCTTTAGTCATCCAAGGTTGGTCGACATTATTTCTTTTTTTATTTTTTATTTTTTATTTTATTTTATTTTTTTTTTATGAAAGTTTACCTGTGATGAAAGTTTACCTGTGATGAAAGTTTACCTGTGATTTCATGGGTTGAAATGTTTTACCTCTTCGTAAACTTCCGTTGTCACTACACAAATCATGTGACAGATCTGTTTTGACGGGGTCGGTGGTCCTTCCTCTGCTCTGCATGCAAATCCTGCTGCATACAGACAGATTGTAGAGACCGCTGCGCTCGGGCTGACAGTTCTGTATAATATTTTATTTTAAAGCGGGAGATAACTAGATATTTTGCTTGGACATTTGCCCAGTTGCCCTAACTGCACAGTATAGAGGGAACATTACGTACCATTGGGCGTTTTTAATTGTTTATGCAAGAATTCCCAAGCATTTTTTTGTAGTTATACACTGTATAATCGCGTATCACGTAGACTACAGCACTGCTTAAGCAGTCTGTTACAAATCTCAGGATGGTTTTGGGCTCTGACTTTAAGTTTAATAAACAGATTAACGCTGTTTTACAAAAAAAAGCTTCTTCCAGTTTAAGTCAGTGTTGACCAGCTCTGACTTTGAGAAAATAGTCCATGCCTTCATTACAACCTGACTAGACTACTGTAACACACTTTATATTGGGGTCAGTCATTTGCCCTTTAACGTCTCCAGCTCATCCAAAATGCTGCAGCTTGGGTATTAACAGGACTTGTAGGTTTGAGCACATTATACCAGTTTTGTCCTCCCTTCACTGGCTCCCTATACGTATCAAAATAAATTAATTCTTTTTGTTGTTGACCTTTAAGTGCCTAAATGGCCTTGCACCCACATGTCTCTCTGCCCTTCTGCAACCTGATGTTCGTCCTGATGTTCGTCCTCAAGCGCTGAGATCATCTGATCATCTGCTTTTTGTTGCACCAAAAACCAGGTTGAAGGTCAGAGGAGACAGAGCTTTTTCAGTCATTGACCCTAAACTTTGGAACAATCTGCCCCGCCCAACATTAGACAGGCCACTTTACTTTCAGTTTTTAAATCTTGTTTAATAACACACCTGTTCTCACTGACTTTTAACAGTGATATGATTTAGTATTTCATTGTTTTTGTGTGTTTATGTTTTTCTTTTGATGGTTTTAATCACATTTTTTTCTTTAATTGCTGCCATTGATTTTATTTTGAGCACTTTGGTAACAGCTGCTGTTATTAAATGTACTTTATAAATAAATTTGATTTAACTTGACATTTTACACACAAACAGCATAAACAACGTAGAATAAAATCTTTGGCCCAGTGCATAAACCATCTTAGTGGGATCCTATGCTTATTTAATATCTTTCATGTATATTATCCCATGGTTTAAGATGAAGATGTAAAAAATGCAATCTTAGTTAAACTTGTGTATTAAAAATGCCTAATCGCCAACATAACAAAAGTAAAACAGCCTTTTTCTGCATTACCCATTCTCTCTCTGTCTTCCTCTTCTGTTCTCTCCTCATCCTCCTTAGTACCTTCAGAGTAATGTTAAGACAGCAAAGGGTTAAACAACTTGCTTGAGGTTGGTACACTTAACTTTAAAACATGGTGGTTCCAACATTTGATGTTGGCATGACTGGCCTCTATAATCAAAGTCAAAGTCAAAGTTTCATTATTTGTCATTCGCACAACATGTGGTACATGTGGTGGAACGAAATTGTGTACACAGGGTCCCAGTTACATCCAACAAAAGTAGAAAGTGTAAAGAAAAACAGTAATAAGATCTAAGATATGAACTAAGAAATATGTTAAACTAAGAATATGCTAAGCACTAGTACAAAAACAATACACCGAACAAGCATCACTCATCACACCTCCTGCCAGAGACCTGAGTAGTTCAAAGCTGAGGCCCGACCAAAAAACATTGTTCCACGTTAATTTTCTTGGCTAGAGCCAGAAATTAGACATTTAAAACAGGAAAACTGGTTCTAATTAAGAAACCTGCTCCATACCAATATATATATTTTTTTTAAATCTTGATGGGACATTTGACGATGGAGTCAATCCAAGCCATTCATGACAATGTGACTTGAGCAGTTCTACAAGGTTTTTTGACCTTGTGACGTTTGCTGTCTACACAAATATGACATTTTGAATATTTGCCTAATATTTCACAATTTCTAGGTTTGATGTTATTTTTTAAATTTAAATGTAATGAAAAAAACAGGAGGTGAGTGTATGGTTGGAATGAAAGAGCACCTACAGTAAGACTTAGGAAGTATGGTGAGCTACTGTGCTCCTAAATTGACAATGTGATGGCAACAGAGCAGTGTAATCAAGGCAGCAGATATCAGTCATTGTAATGAAACCAACAGGCTGTCCAGAGCAGGTTTGGAAATCCTTCAATGTTCTCCACACTCAATTGAGTTCTTTCTTCTCCGTTTTCCACAGTCCAAATGATGTCGATAAAGATGTCGCAAAAGAAGATATTTCTGGTCCTCCTTGTCATCTGTACCGTCAGTTTTCTACTGCACAATGGAGGCCACTTCAACTGGTGAGTGAATGAAATACAGTCACGAATACGTAAGCTCATAATACACCTGGCAACTTTCTGAAAACCCATATTTTCCAATCAGTCTGGATACTCTGACCATAAAGGAAAAGTCAAACTGATAATTATTTAGGAAATGAGTTGACTTGGACTCATAAGTCAAAGACAAAGTTTTTTTTTAATCTGTCAAATGTACCACATGTGGTACATGTGGTGGAATGAAATTGTGTCCACCGGGTCCCAGTGACATACCACAAAAGTACAACATGTAAAAGAAAAACAGTAATAAGATCTAAGATATGAACTAAGAACAAGGTTAAACTACCAGTAAATATACGCTAAGCACTATTGGTACAAAAGCAATACGCCAAACAACAGCATGAAATAAATCAGCAGCATGATGTGATTTTTCACAGTGATTATTCTGGTTAGATATTCACGATTCTAACAACCTCAAGGTAGAAGCTGTGCAAAAAGTGTGTGCTGGATGAGTGAGGTCCTTCATGATGCAGGTGGCCCTCTTCTTGCATCTAGAAGTGTAGATGTCTGTGATGATGGGGAGGCTGACTCCAACAGACTTCTGTGCAGCCTGTAAATAAATGCGTAGGGATAGTAATACTGTCTTTCGGAGTATCTAAAAAATGTTGTTAGTGCTGGTATTGAAAATTTGCTGTGAAATTCATGCTGGTCAATTTCTCAGCCAAATTAAAAACAGCGCAGCACAGTGGCGCTGCTGCCTCTCAGCGAGCAGGTCCTTAGTTCAAATCCCAGTCCAGGGGCCTTTCTGGGTGGAGTTTGCATGTTATCTCTGTGCATGTATTTTCTCCGGGTACTCCGGTTTCCTCCCACAGACCAAAAACATGCATGATAGGCCGATTGGTTGCTCTAAATTGTCTCTAGGTGTGTGAGAGAGTGAATGGTTGTTTGTCTCGTTTGTCTCTATGTGGCCCTGTGATGGAATTGCGACCCGTCCTGGGTGTCCTCCGCCCCTCGCACAGTGATTGCTGGACACGGGCACCGGCGACCCCAGTGACCCAAAATGGAAAAAGCGGGTAGAATCTAATGGATGGATGGATAAAAACAGCCACTAGGGCACACCAGCCAGTTTATCTCTTGTGCTGGTCCCAAGCCCAGGTAAATGGTGAGGGCTGTGTCAGGAAGGGCATCCGATGTAAAACACTTTTGACAAAACTAACATACAAGATCATCTAATCGACACCATGCTGGATCATTCAAAGCCCGGGCTAACGACGACCGCTACCAGTGCTGTGGACAAACAGGGTGCCAGTGGAAATTGTTCTACTGTTAATCAAAGATCACGAGAAGGGAAACATGTCAGGAGACAGAGAGAGGAGGAAAGTCAAGAATGTGATCTGCACTTTTCAAATGAAGAAAGGCGGATTCATAGTTTTTCAAATAAATATTTTCATTATCATTAACATGGTTATTATATCTAGACGTTTTTGTGTTAAGAGTAGAGCTTTTGTGCTGGTGTCAAAATACAGTTCTATTACTTTTAAGAAAGTTGAAGACACCGTGTAAAAATACATAAGAATCTGAGGTGGGATCAGGACGCTTGCAATGACTTTTCCGAGGAACATTTGTTGTGCAAATTGTTTTGAACTTGTTCAAAATTCAAGCAACAGTATTTAGTTCTTCTGTGACTCATGCAAATGAATTGAGAAACCCTGTGAATGTTTTGACATTTTGTAGACTCCCTTGCAAATATCATACACCACCTAGTTGCCAGCAGATGCAGCCCAGTAAGATAAAAGGATGGAAGCTTGAAGCTCTCCAGTAGTCACTGGGTGATAGTTTGGTAATGCGCTGGACAACTCGCCAGTACACCATAGCCAAGTATAAATTGTTTTTTCATTATTGTATAGGTTTCTTTTCATCCGCTGGGTCTTCTAAACTTTTTGGGTGTTTTCCATCATACAGCCATTTAGATACATATTTTAAGGTGCATAACTCTTTTGTCTCCTCTGTGTAGAAGAACTTGGACAAGAAATATTTTTTTCTTTATTCATTTCCAGATCCTATTCTTTTTAATCACGTTTTCCTATTACCAGTTTGTTCTACGTCTTGGTTTGTCCCATTACCTGTTCCTGCTTTGTGAAATTATGTCATATATAATTTGCCTAAGTTGACTTTTCACAGCTTGTATGGCTTCTAACTAATTATGCTGTCTCTGTTTTTAAGGAGCATGGAGGCCTTCCATCTTAGATGCTCTACCCTTCGCTCTCAGATTACCCCAGGTCTGAAGCCTAAGCACACCAACATTGTCTTCCTCAAGACCCACAAAACGGCCAGCACCACAATGCAGAACATGTTATTTCGTTTTGCGGAGCGCAACAACTTGACAATGGCATTGCCTAAACCAAATTGTGGTCACCAGTTTTGTTACCCACAATTCTTTTCCTCTCAGTTTGTTCATCCGCATACGCTACCACCAAACATGATCACCAGCCACATGCGCTTCAATAAGACTGCACTGCAACGCCTGATGCCAAATGATACAATATACATCACAATCTTGAGAGAGCCAGCGTCCATGTTTGAATCTTTGTTCACTTACTACAGCCGCCACAGTGGGAGCTTCAGGAGAGTACCAAATGGCTCTTTGGAGGCTTTCTTAGCAGACCCCTTACGGTACTACCGGCCAGAAGAGGCAGATTCTATGTATGCACGCAACACCCTGACCTTTGACTTGGGTGGAAACAAAGATCGGCCAGCAACAGATGTGACTTATGCTCAAGCCTTTGTGGCAGAAGTGGAGAAAGTGTTCTCCTTGGTGATGATTTCTGAGTATTTCGATGAATCTCTAGTTCTTCTTAGTCATCTCCTTTCTTGGGATTTGGATGACATTGTATATGTCAAGCTCAACATGCGAACAGAAAGTTCCAAAAAAAGTCTGTCACCAAGTCTCCCTGCAAAGATTCGTACCTGGAATTCAATAGATGCATACCTTTATGACTACTTTAATGCCTCACTATGGGTCAAACTATCAGCTCTAGGTCTAGACTGTGTGGCGAAGGAGGTGTATCTACTTCGACGGGCCCAAGAGAGGCTAACTAAAAGCTGTTTTGGTGGGCAGATGCCAGTTCCTCGTTCAGCTTCTGAGATAAGAAACAAGGATCTTCGCCCTTGGCAGCCTAGTGAGAAAGTTGGCATAATTGGTTATGATCTGCCGTTAAACATCAGCCATGAGGCAAAGGAGCTCTGCCTCAAGTACATTATGCCAGAGATCACATACACACAAAAGCTCCTTCATTCCCAGTTACTACGCCACCGTCTAAGTTTTCAGAATCGTACTCCACAGAAGTCAAATATACCCCAACAATCTATACGCACGACCCCGCCTCGTCATTCTCAGGTTCATCGCACCCAACCACCACCTTCTAATGCTCAAGGTTCTGCTTCAACAATAAAGTCTAAATTTACCGCAAACCAAGGTACAGGAACATCAAAGTCAGGGCCTAAATCTTCAAACACCAGTGTTTTGTAGATTTTAACATAATAGCAGTGCCCAAAAGACTGCATGGTCTACCCTTAAGACAAAGATGATTGGTTGATAGGGAGCTTAGAAAACCATTTTATTTGAGAAAAGTATTTCTCAAGTATTTCTTGTTTCTTCAGACTACCTTTGTTAGAAAAAATGAAGCAATATGATTTAACCATATATTGGCTTATGCTATACAGTATTCTCCTCCCTCTCTGGTCAGCAAGACAGTTTCAGTGATGGACGACCAAAAGCAGTAAAACAAACAACACTTGGAATGAACTGGAACATGACCTTTTTCTGTTTTCTCACTGCAGTGGACGGGAGTAGGGTTTAAATTAAAGTAGACACCTGAAGGAAATCTGAAATGAAGATTTAGTAACATCGGGTCTACTGTAATGCACAGTGTGCACTTTGTTTGTTTCAGATGGGTATAGTCTCATATTACTTACTATTATTTTCTGTTTCTTAGCCTCACTTTAACTCAGACTCTTGGTAATGTATACCACTTAGTCCTTGACAGACATAATGACACAAGGGGATCAGCTGTCAGGCCCGTTAAAGCCAGACATTGGGCTTTCCAACCATTAAAAACAACAGCACAAAACAACTTTTCTTCTTCTTTTCCAAAGACTAAAACCTAAAGCAACAGAAAGCAAGACTAGATTTAAAAAAAGGGCAGAAATAAAGAGACCTTATCTCTGAAAACTGTTGGATGTTCAGTTTGGCCACCCATTACTGTCATGACTCACAAAGAGACTGAGCACACATTCAGTCTAAAAGCCTGTGCTTCCTCAGTCTTTGACCTCCCTTGGTTCCCATAGCACTGGTTTTTATTAATATACAGGATAATCATTTTTCTTACTCTACTGAGGTAACTGTAAATGTACAGAAATACCTAAATCTGGTTTTAGTTTTCCCTGTTTTGCCTCAGTGTTAGGTCTGATCACATCTTGCACTCTCAAAGACCAGATTTCACTATATGGGGTTTACGTCTTTACAAAAAGTATTATTACAGTAAGATTTGAATGCGTCTTATAAAAAATGCTTGGATTTATTGACCCATCTGCTGAGAACAAAATTAATCATAAGAAAAGTGAACTCAAACATTCAGAAAATGTGCCTTGTCACACGTTCATTTTTCTGAAAACTGTGCAGGAATTAAATAGTGATTAAAATAAATACCTAACTAAAATACAGTCACGCTACAAAATGCTATTAGTTTTAAAGCAAACCAGTTGGTTTGATCCCAGGTGAATATAGTCTCCTTTAGGCACGAGTCAGTATAAAATCCTGACAATAAGGTCACAACAGGCAAAAATACAAAATTTTATCTAATTTATTTAATTTAAAAAACAAAATAATATTACTTTTCCTACTGCCTCTAAAGTACTTCCCATTGCAACTAAATCAATTCAATAAAAAGCTATAATGGTATTTATAATATACAGGTATATGGTTATTTTTAATGTCTATATCAGTTTTATTTGTATATCATAATTAAAAACAACATTGGCCAAAGTGCTTCACAACAAGATTAAGAACAAACAAGAAAAAGCAACAATAAAATACATTTAAAAACCAGACATAAATCCACAAGTACAGCAAAATAGGCTAAAAACAAAGCAAAACAAGAAAATATCACAACTCGAACCTTCGGGTGGACCTCTAACTGAACTTTAATTAAAAGACGTGTGTAAAAAAAAAAAAAGTGTTTTCAGGAGGGATTTAAAAGACCGGCAGCATCTCTGTTTAAAATCAGCAACTGGAAAGACCAAGGTTTGTTTTAAAATATATTTCATTTTTACGGATTTATGGATTTTTTTTAGAGAATTTAAACAAAAATATAAAATTACCATTATGGTACTGAAGTAAAAAGAGGTGTAGATTATGAATTATTCAGCCTCTCCTTTGTGTGAAGTAACGTGTGCCTGATTAGCTGATCTCAGTAAATCGGCCTGGAATCAGCCTGCAGCTGGCAGCTTTACCTCTGGACATGGTTGCAGATTTTAAGTTTGTTTCAAAACAAATTTACCATAAAAAGAGGGATGAGTGTTGCATTTCTATGAGCACAGCCATGAATGTCAGTTTTTGCTATTGGAAAAAAAAAAAACTACAGTATTCTCAAATATCTGATATTTCTTTATTTTTGCTTCATTTGTATCTTCCTTCAATCTTCATACACTGCTGACAGACAGCGTGCAGCAATGGTTGAGGAGGGGAGTGCTCCTCTAATCCCAAAAAGTGAAAAGCTTTTAAAAGGAAGAGAAAAATATATAAATAAATTAAGGTGCTTTTGAAATTGTGACCTATTAAAACTTTTAAAACATACATTTTGAATCCAGCCCATGCATAGTTCACATTTATATGTTAGCGTGGTACCAAGAACAAGCTGTGGGAAATTTTCAAAGCCGCAGTATTTATTTTTTATTAGCATGTCTTTAGCATTTCAAGGTGGCCCTGAGTGCTTAAACATTGTTTTCTCGTTTTAAAAGTTTCAATTTTATTTTTATCCTATGTACTACACACCGTCCAGGCAGTGCCGACTGAATAATACATACGGCAACCGCATCAAATATTCATTCTGTTCATGTTTCACATCATGCACAGAGACCACTTCTGAAAACTGCAGTGACCACACATTTATTTTGTGGTTACAGTCCTTTAAAGTACAGAACATTGTTAAAAAAAAAAACAAAAAAAAAACACACACACACACACACACAAACGGACGCTACAGCAGCAGAAACAGAAGCTGAAGTGGTGGGCAGGAGGGAAAGACAGATTTGTGATGAGGCTTTGAAAATCCGACTAAGATTTGGTGAAAAAACTGGGAAACCTCATCTTTGAAAGCACGAGGCACAGACATTTGTTTTATTTATTGAATACAATGTTGGGGGAGGGAGGGGGGGTCTCTGGTCTACTACAGAGCTATTCAACTGGCGGCCCTGGGGCCAAATCAGGCCCATGGATGAACTCAGTTCGGCCCTCCAGTGGGTTCATTTTTAAACAAAACTAGATTTTAAACCATAAAACAAAGTTAATGACAATAACTGCTGGATGCACGGCCCCTGAGCTCTTGGCTTTCAGTAACATGGACATGGTTGTAGATGTCCATGTCCCCCCACCCACCCCCACCCAGAGCAGTTTAGCTGAATAGCCCTGGTCTACTATAAAAGCAGGATGTGGCTTGGTTAGTTTTTCTTTATTTCAATACATTTCATGAAAAGAACAACACTAAATTATTTGTTCAGTTTCTTATTCTGTGACACTCAGGAACATCTAGGTGAAAACTGCATTCTTCTTTTTTGTGGGGGTGGGGTGCTATTCTAAGCTGTGAACGGCTACACATCTGGTACTCTTTGATAAACCAGTGATGACAGTAATAAGTTCAGTCACTGTGTTTTTGTCCACCAGAGACTTTTCAATGTGCAGACGATGCATTGAACAATTGATCAGATTCTTGGGGTTTGTTCATAAAAAGGCACACATCACCAGCCTTTTTTAATTACATGGTGGCTAATGGTGATCCTCTGCTGTATTTTAATTAGGTTAAGACCAGCTGATGTGTGAAAACATATTTTGAATTCTTGTGAAACTCTTGAATTTTTTTTTCAGCCACGTGTAAATCTACTGTAAATGAACACTAAAATATAACGCTGTGAAACTGCAACACTGAATTTATGGTATGTGTATGACACTATTAAAGCTTTTTTCCAAAAAGATCCAAATATGTCAATAATACACAACTGAACCGTTATGACTTAAATTATATATGTTGTGTTAAATATTACGTTTGTGGCTTTTTTAAATTACTGGTTATGTTTATTTAAAAGCATGGCAATATTTGCACAATACTATTAAACTTTAATTTATGTCTTTTAAGACAAAAAATATTTTATTTGTTCAAACGATGAATAATGTGACGTTGGTAACTCACCGACTTTGCAAAATATACATTTTGCAATAAAATATTTAAGAACAAATGTTGCTAATGAGTTGAAAACTATCACAAAAAAACAAGCCTTATTTGTCAATTTTACAAATTTTGTTTTATAATGTGTCATAAATGTAAATTGAACTTTTTTTTTTTCTAGAAAGAGTTCAGGTACTGCCAGTGTGTGTGTTTGGCTCTACTGCTGAAAAATATGCTTTTTAGATGCTGGTAAATGAAGTTCTCTGATCCTTTAGCTGTAATTTAAATAAAAGAACAAACAGATGGTGAAAGTAGGTATTTGCATATTCTTCTTTTTCATTGTCTGTATCTGATTGGGATTCAGTTCAAGGAATGTGTTAATGCTTACCGTATTTTTCGGACTATAAGGCGCATCAAGTGAAACAAAACAGTCAGATAAGTCAAACTTTATTCAACTCATTCACAATAACCACATAAAATTGGTTGGAGGTCAGTAAGCACAACCAGAATTAATACATAAAGTGCACTGGATTATAAGGCTCACTGTTGATTTTTGAGAAAATTAGATTTTAAGTGCGCCTTATAGTCTGAAAAATACGGTAATCCATTTCTCACAGCCAGTGAGATGCTCTAAGTGCTCTTTTGACTGTAAACGAAGCTTCTCATGTTCGGCTTGTTGTGTGAATGTTTTAGTGACGTAATCTTTAAAATGGACTCATTTATTTAAGGCCTTTTAGTTAAAGCTACACTATCTTAGCACCGCTGGCTTTTTATTTCTATTTCTTTGTTTCAAGTTAATTTCCAGTCCCACTGAGATATCTTTGTGTTTCTAGATAAATGTAAATAAAACCCAAAGGGAAATATGAAGTCAAATGAAATGGTTTGTAAACAGATAATTCTTTTTGTCTTCCATTGTCTTTAACCTGATCGTTCTTTGTTTCCTTTGCCCGTTTTCAGGATTTATCTGAAAATTGTTGTTCTTTTAAAATGTTTTAGTTGTGTGATGGACTGGAAACTCTGGGATGATTGACGGCACTCTGAACCAGTGGAGACAATCGGAGCTAAGGGCCTCCAAGCTTTGAAAATATGAATGTGGTGAATAAAGTTTGAATGATTTCAATTCCTTCATGAGTGAAAGTTTCTGACTCGAAGTGTGTTTTCTTATGCAGATTTAGTCAGAAAGCACAAGTTTGAATCATTCTGAAAATTACAGTAACACACACACACACACACACACACAGTCTGATTTTAAACATGCTCTGATTTCCCTAAAGACCTGAAGCATTTCAGATTTAATCACTCTTTTCCTCGGGCTGTCTGCCCGAGTGAACGAACAAAAGCTAAAATGCTAAGCAGTCTGTTTGATGTGGCTGTGATTGAACCCATCATGATTCGGTGTCCGCTTCCACCACATCGTCTCTGTGGGCTGCGGTTGCCATGGCGAACCACGCTCACCTCCTCTGTTTCACATCTCTGCTGCCTTCCTTTTGGCTGTGTTTTCATTAGAATCACATTAATTGTAACATTAACACGTCATCTTGAGAAAATCTGGCAAAAGCAAGAAGAAAACCACATGAAGCTTCAACTATTAACTTTTGTTAATAACATCACTTCATTTCTTGTTCCTCCATTATGAAGATAACATCAAGAACCTTGGTCAACCTGATGATTATTAAAGTATTTTAGATCTTTTTAAGGCGCATTCTGTGGAGTTGTTTTCAGTAATCAATATTTTATACTTGTTTTTTACTGAGCTGGTCAGTTAGTGCTCTCGTTGGAAACACAAAAATGCAAGAAAATGTGCAGATTTTCACAAAGTTGGCACTTCAGACACCTGTGTGGGTGCACATAACTGCAAAAACATTTCCAAATTCATAAACTGTAGTCATACATTACTGAAGCTCATTCCCATGACCTTTCTGTTCAGTTATAGTGACTGTCAGCCAACAAAGATGCTATTGTGCTGAAGGTTTGACCCCATTAACGACTGACCCACTTTTCAGTGGAAAGTCTTTCAACAAATGCAATTTTTAGTTCATTTTTACTGGAAGTGTTCTTAGAAAGAATGTAAACCTTGTTTTGAGAAGCATGTAAACCATCTTCCTGGACTGAAGGAGCTTTTCATAAACAGCGAGTTTTCTATAAGTTTTCACCCTGCTTGCTTTCTGTTTCACTCTATGCTTGTAACAAAAGAGTTTGGGACTTTTTTTGTATTTAATTCTTCACTAAGCGCCATTTTATCTGCATTTTAACCTTATTAAAAGGATGGCTATCATTAGCCAATCCTGGATGAAGACTTTAGCCCTTTTCTTTGTGCCCTAAGATTGATTTAATGACTGATCAGGTACTAAGTAAGATGTGCTTCAAAAATGACTAGACTATGCCTTTAATCAAGGCATTAGTGGTATTCTTTTTGCTTTAAGCACAGTTAAAACATCACAGTTTGTGTTAGATAGAGCCCAGACTGAGAGCAGCAGCTCAAAAAAAATGAAATAATGTAAATAACACAAAATAAGAGGCTGATATGCAGCAAACTATTTACCTCAAAACAGGAACATGCATTAAGATGCACAGGGAAAGCCCAATGAACTGGATGTGCAGTGTATGCAAAACATAATGCTCCACTGAGGGAGAACTGAAACCAGACGGATTATTTATGTTGTGGCTGATGAAAATGAAGGCATGAGGACTGGGAACAGGTGAGTGTGGGTGTCTGAGCTCAGGACATTGATATCCCAAAGGAACACAAAGGAACTGAGAACAAACAAACCAAAAAGGAACAAACTCACCAATAAAACACTAAATCTGTGAAAAAGTAGCAAAAGGTAGGTGTGCTGAATGTCACCTGCACCTTTGTGTCATTTCGCCAATATTGCAGTTTTCTTCGCCAACAGTATGTCTCTTCAGGGTTTAAACATTAACAAACTAAACCTTCATCTAAATCAGTCAACAAGAAAAAGATGGAATGAGAAGAAAAATTGTGATAAGAAGTTTTATGTTCTCACTTTATCTGCTTCCTGCAGCATTCTGTGCATCGTGAGCCAAACACTTGTATTAACAGTGTTTCACTAAAGCCTTTGAGATATGAAAAGATTCAATAAAC
The DNA here is from genome assembly GCA_031762315.1 of Hypsolebias antenori. Lineage (NCBI taxonomy): Eukaryota > Metazoa > Chordata > Actinopteri > Cyprinodontiformes > Rivulidae > Hypsolebias > Hypsolebias antenori. The sequence continues at coordinate 12,141,882 of JARVGS010000001.1, read as the reverse complement.
ACTCCACCTCATAGCATGTAATTTATAACCCCATATTTATGCTTACATAGAAAACAGTTTATTTGAACTGCAGTTTATTCGATTGCTCATTTAGAGTAGAGGAGCTCTGGGAATATTGCAGGTTTAAAAATGTCACAGCTGAGTTCCAGTATTCTGCGTTTATTGTAACAAACCAACTTCTGATTGTGCTACAGCCTCATAAATGCTCTACATTTTCAGTCCCCTTTATATTGTTCCAAAATAACCCATAACAGACTCTAACACTGAAAACGAAACAGGGACATGTCAAACATCTGCCATGAATTTTTAAATTATTTTTAGATAACAACCAAATGCAACAACAACAACGACCCACAATGCAGTGTAGGTTGATATGATGTAGTTTGGACATGGATGAAGCTCAACATATTTTATTCCAAAGAAGGGAAAGAAAACATGTGTTGTGTTCATTGTACATATTTATTTCAAGACAAGTCTGTTGTATTAACAATATTCCTTATGTTCAAAACACACAGAGAATTCAAATGATAGCCCTGCCGTGCACTATTCATTGACAAATAAATAGCAAATACAACAGAAACATTGATTCTGGGTTTGGTTAAGAAAACATAGAGAGTGGAACGTGTGATGCAAGGAAGCCAGAGGTTCTTTGCTGCCAGAGGAGTTACATGGCTGGTGGAAAGGGTCAGAGGTTACAGGGAATGGTGTATGGGAGGACAAAGGGTGATGGTGAGCAGAATAGGCAGGAAGTTCAGCTTCCTGACAGCCTGGTGAATGAAGCTGTCCCTGAGTCTGCTGGTCCTGGTCCAGAGACGCCGCAGTCCCCTCCTTGAGGACAGCAGACTAAATGGGGTCATGTGCCATACTAAGAGCTCAGTTGGACAGAGGGGTGTTGTGTGTGTCCTGGAGGGAGGGGAGGAATGTGCTTGTCCTTTTCAGCTGCTCTCAGACATCTTGTGGCTGGATGCGCTGCAGACTCCACGGTGATGCAGCTGGTCCGGACGCTTTCATGGCGTCGCTGTAGAAGGTGCACATGATTGGAGCCAGGGCTCTGGCTCTTGTCAGTTCACAAAGGACATGAAGGATCTGTGGAGCATTTCTGGCCAGTGATGCAGTGTTCTTGGTCCAGGAGAGGTCCTCTGTGATCTGCACCCATAAGAGATTGGTGCTCCTGACCCGCTCAACAGCAGCACACTTAACGGTCAGAGGAGCATGCTTGTCTTGTGTTCTCCTAAATCCACAATGATCTTCTTCATATTCTCCATGTTCAGCGTGAGCTTGTCTCCAGAACACATGGCCAGGCGGCTCAGCTCGCTCTCGTATGATGAGACCCACCACTGTCGTGTTCACAAACTGAATGAAGAGGCTGGAGCTGTGAGTCAGTGTGCAGTTGTGGGTCAGCAGGACAAAGAGGCCAGGGGTCAGCACACACCCTGTGGGGCCCTGTGTGCAGAGTGATGGAAAGGATGTAGCCTGTGGTCTCCCAGTCAGGAAGTCCAGCAAACAGTTGCACATGAAGATGCTGAGCTCCAGCTGGCTCGGGTTGTTGAGCTGTTGGGGAGACTGGTGTTGAATGATGAACTGAAGTTGATGAACTGCATTTTCACCTATGACTCCTTCATGTCCACATGTGTGAGGGCTGAGTGGACTACATTACAGGTAGGCTTCATCAGATTCAAGTGCAACAGGACAGTCATCACTGAAGGGCGATGACTTCTTTGGGACTGGGATGATGGCGATGGCTTTGAAGGACGAGGGGACAACAGCCTGATTCAGTGAGATGGGGAAGTTGTCCATGGAGACATCTGTGCATTCCTCTGCACATTCTCTCCAGCGGTAGCATCAAGTGCTCCCTGGGATTGGGTGGGGCTTTCAGTGTGGGAGTGCACGGTGTGCCTTAATAAATCAAGTGAATAAATCCTTCAGCTTGTCCACCTTAGAGATGCAGTGTGGGTTTGTAGCAACTGGCCAGAAAGAGATTGTATGTCTTGCCACATGCTCCCAACTGTCTGCTGTCTCTGACCTGATGGGTTATCCTTCGGGAGGATTTCTTCTTGGCCTCTCCGACACCCCGGGACAGCTATTTAGTGTTTAAAGGTAAATTACAAAGGATTTTTTTCATGTTTAGGCATAAACTTATTGCGTGCAAACAGCCTAATGATCTTTTAGTTGTTTCCCATTATCCTAGAACTATCAAAACAACCATAGGTAATAGCACAGCTTTAAAGTTTATCAGACATCTTTGTTCTTCATGCACTGAGTTTTCTGTTCCTGTGATGACTGTAGCCGACGGTGGAAAAAGAGATGCTTCTTCAGAGCTGTTAAAAGGTGGGACGCTAATACAAGGGAGAACATTTACTGTCTTTGTTCATTTGTCTGTCTGGTGTGGACAGAAAGAGAAATGGAGTAGGGGTGGTCCTGAAGGAGGAGTTGGCAAAGAATGTAGTAGAGGTGAAGA
>JARVGS010000001.1:11880086-11891494 GCA_031762315.1 Hypsolebias antenori | reverse complement strand
TTCACATCAGAACTGGATGCATTAATTAATTTTTAACTTGATGTTTAAAGTGCATAAAGCTGTGCCAAAAAAAAAAAATCAGAAGAATGTAACAAAGTTAAGTTCGGTCCTCTGGATGGTTTCTTTGTGTTGAAACGTTTCGTCTCTCATCCAAAGGACTTCATCAGTCCGAGAAGCCGCAACAAACTCAGTCCCATAAGCAGCACACTCATATAGTGGAGCAACCAGTTTGATGGCGATAATCTGGTTTCTAGAGTCCGCCCTCTCCCCCAATGATTCGTCTAAGGCAGCCATGAGGTTCAACACAATACGAATAAAACATAATGCATTTCTCAGTCAGTTTTTAAACTTTATTCCAAAATGTGTACAAATGTAAAAACAAAAGCACATTTTCCATCAACAGACCACGAAGTGATGTTTGTCTGAGGGGGAGTCCTCTTGGAGGAAATCCTCTTTTCTTTCTGTTTGTTTCAGTCACTTCCAGGTTCTTGCTGAATGAAAACATCTGGCTATACATTTCAGTCCGGACAGACGATAGAATTTGTAGTCACATCTGTAAAACCATCAGAGTTATAAATGTGTTTTCCACTAAAACATTATCAGAATTGATTTTGATGGCATTTAATGTACAAATCATTATCTTCTCGTTCCCACACTGCTCTGTAAAATAAAACCAGGGGATAATATGATAAGTACAAAATAATTACAATTTAGTACACAAAACAACACGTAGGCAAGAAGAAACAAGGAGTGAAAAGCCGGGGCAGATGTGTTTGATGCAGAGTGCTTCCAAGTCATTGTCCAAGAAATTAAGAGCCACGTTTTACTCCAATTAAAGTAAAATAAAAAAATTAAAAAAAATTAAAAAAAGGACAAATTCTTAGAAGTGTTTGCAAATATATACCATTAGTCCTTTAAATGTATAAGTTGTTTTTTTTCTCAACCTTCTCCAAGACCTGCATAAAAACACGAGAAATGAGAAGCAGCTAAAAGCGTTATAAACCTTTACTTTGAAAGGTCTTGCTGGGAAATGCAAAATTATATGTGAACTGGGACTTAGCAAGAAACCAGGTTTTAAAAAGAGATTAAAAATGTTTGGTCACAGCCGTTTCTATGAACATGAATTGGCTTCTGTGTTCTGACCCATTTGGGTTATTTTCAGTTATTGTTCCCGTCTGCAGCGGTTTCACTGATTCTGTTGGAGTCGTTTGAATAAAGTTTTTTTTATTTTACTGCTTACAGATGAGAATGGACTTTAAATGTTGTATTTCGAGTCAGCTGTAGCACCAGGAGTCACATTATGAAACATCCAGAAAATAAAGGTCATATGAGAAACGCAACATGAGCTGGGAGTTTCGTAGGTTTAACTGTGCACATCAAAATGAAACTGTATATTTCCTGTGGTTTTGTAATTCGGATGATATTCTCTGTAGACCCTGCGTTCTGATACGAAGACGTCGGCTTTCTGCATCAGTTTGTTCTGTTCGACTTCAGAGTTATTCTGAGGGAATAGCTTTTCTGTACATTTTAATTATATTTTTAATAAAAACTTTTTTAATGTTCTAATTACTCAAAAATAACGATTTTACATTTATGAGGTTCTACAAGGGGATATATAAAAAAATCTGCAACAGACAAAAACTCAGGATTTAGGAGATTAAGACCAAAGGGGGCATCAGGTTTATAGTGGTGGCCATGCCCTTATTGGCCCCCCCTTTATGGCCTTTTTTGCTCATTCCTCTAAAGTAGGGCTAGTCAAGTGGTGGCCCAGGGGCCCCATCTGGCTCGCTGTTGAGCTCAGTATGGCCCAACGATGATTTAATTTAAAATAAACTAGACCTTAAATTGTAAATAAAATTATGTAATGACAATAATTGCCAAATGTGTGGACCCTGAAATGGTGGCTTTCAGTAATCGTACGGCCGTGGCAGCCCTGCTCTGAAGCAGTCAAATTAGAGAAAGGGCTTTGAATGTGCTCTCTTGTCTGTTAGCGAGACTAAATTTAAAAGAAAAAAGAAATCCTTGAACCTTAAGCCATTACCATCTTAAATAGGACAGGCTGGTTTGAAAATGCTGTTAGCAATTTTTTTTTCATATATATCTTACCCATTCTTTAAATTTCTTTTACCAGCTTAAAAAAAAAAATCTTAGTCACGGAGGAGCTGGAGCCATATCCAGTAGTGGGGGCCGTACCCAGCCAGCTTTGATAATTCCTCTAAAACCAACATTCTCAAACTGTTTCTTTTGAAACACTGGAAGAGACATGAAACCCCCAACTATTGAAAAGCATTATGCATTTTTATTCAGTCACCGTTACTGTTCATCGCTCCAATTCAATCGTGAGTAATTTTTACATTTACTTTAATTAGTGAAGATCATTCAAAGACCCCCCCCCTCCTACAGTGGCGTCCCGCCACATCTTTGGGAACCAACAGTTTAGAAAGTGACCTCGTGGGTGAAACAATGAACATAACCACCAATCCTCTGGAGAATCTCATCCTATGATGGAGCTGGTATGCTGCTTTATGGTTTCATGATCCGTATGTGACATCCCACTTGCTTGTTAACATTTCAAAGTATATGAAAACTGAAATAGCCACTTTATTAGAGATTAATAACGATAGGTAAGATGCCACATCCAGGCCAAAAAGCATTCTTCAAACATTCTCCAGTTCATGCAGCGTTAACTTAAGTGGTTCTGGTTGAGAACTGGAACATTGATCGGGTACTTGGTTCGAGGTATTTTTACAGCTACGGTTTGCCAAACCAAACTCTAGATTTGAAAATGAAGATTTAAGTGCACGCTGTTAAATCTGCTTCTAAGAACTCGTAAGTGTACTGAAATAATTTTTGTCCCATTCTACAGCCAGTCTTGCATAGTTTAGGAGCACAAATGTTCCTCATCTAAAAGCATACACATCAACAAGTACTCTGATTACATGCGAGAACATATTTTCTGATACTATCTTAAATAAGATGCTGTATGTCCAAGATTTTAGGCTTTTAAACTACTGTATTTTTGGGACTGTAAGGCACACTTAAAAATCCTTTAATGTTCTCAACAATCAACAGTGAGCCTTATAATCTGGTGCGCCTTATGTACAAAGTATTAATTCTGGTTGTGCTTACTGACCTCAAACCGATTTCATGTGGTACACAGTGCTCAAAAATCTGTCAAAATGTTTTAGTTTTGCTTAATGCGCTTTATAATCCAAAGAATACATTAAAAGAGGGCTAAAATGAATCTATTTGTATGTAAGAATTAAAATTCGGAAACCAGATTATTATACCTAATTCAGTTTTAGCAATACATATTACACAAACTCCTCATGTTGACAAGGGCCACTTGCAGTTTGTTAATACTAGTTGTGTCCCAATACAGATACTGGTATCAGTCTCAAATACTTGTACTCATAAAAACACCACGGTACTTAGGACCAATACCACTTTTATGCTTGGTGACGTCATTGCCTCTTCCACTTTGTAAGTAATCAAGGAAACTAAATAAAAAATATGCAAAGTTTAGATATTTTAAGACAAACACAGGTGATGTTAAGACAGCATTGATGTGGTCTTAATAAAAGAAACATATATTTAAAGTCACTGTGCAATTTTAAAGTACAAACTCATTAAATACTTAGTATAGGTAAGTACCCAAACTCAAGTACTATTTGGTCTGAAAAAAAACAATAACCTAGTATGGGACACAAAGTTTAATGTAAATCTAAAGGAGAGTGTAGACAAAAAGAGCTTCAACCAGGATCTATAAGCCGAACATCAGCTTCAGTTAAACAGTTCAGCTCATGGTATAAACTGCTAAAACTAAAACTTTGAGTATGTGCCATTACCGTTTCATCTGAAGCTGATGTCCCACCCTGTTTGTCTCATCAGTGCAGTGCTTTCTGAAGGAGCAGCTATCTCCGAGGTAAAAATACCGTGACGTGAAAACAGACAGAATAAACACCAACATTAATGATAGCACCATTCTCAGTGATAATCGAGAGGAGCGCCGTAGCTCTTCTCCTAAGTCCTCGTTCCAGCTTCTTTATTTCATCACTTAGTGGCTCCTGAATGAGATGAAATGTCTTCCTTCTGAAACGATCAGTTAAAGCAGGAAGGAGGCTCTCTTCACGGCCACACGCCCTTGTTCTCAGTCGTCAATGCTCCTTAAACTGAAGCGTTAACAAGTATTCCTCTTGATGTTTCCCTGCACTCCTCCTCCATTTGTTTCCTACATGAACTTGCTGCAGACCTGGCAGCGGCTGACCTTGGAGCGCTCCAGGCCTCCTTTCAGGGTCTCCTGCTCCGGCGGAGAGCCGAACTCCTGCTTGGGGTCCACGGTGGTCAGCCAGAAGCTGTACTTGTTGGCGAAGAAGTGGCAGGTGCCCCTGGCGCCGTTGCACTCAATGAAGGGCGTGGCGCGGAAATCCTCCAGGCAGGAGCCGGGAGACACCAGAGACTGACCGCCGCCCTCGGAGCCGGCTGCCGTGTGCTGCGGTGCAAACAAAAAGGCAGCTCTTAGTAACAGCGGCGTCGGCACACACACGTTGAATATTCGGCTGAAACACCAACGACAAACTGCGTCATGCAAAAGTGTTTTGGTTTAATATTAACGTATTTAACATTCGTTTACATTGATTTTTTTTTTTTTAATAAACAGTTGTTTTATAAGCCTTGCAAAAAAAAAAAACCTCTGTATAAAATAAAAACATTAAAAAAAGTGCTCATCTCCTCCTCGTGAACTACTTCTTCTACTTTTTTTGCAGTAACGGAAAATAATTCAGCTACATTTAATGGCTTTAACACAACTTTATTCCCCTTGATTGTTTGGAGTAAACCTTTAATGTCCTGCTGCCACCACGACAAGGTAACAACCACCTCTGGCAAAATGTGGTATTAATACCATTCAGGTCAAAGGTCACACGTAAACATTCAGCAAAGAAACAAAATACAGTGTTCACTTCAACATTTTGACTCAAAGCTCTGCGAAATGGCCGCACAGACTAGTCTGTCCTTCGGCTCCATTTGGCCGATCATAAATCACAGATGAAGCCGGTCACTTCCTGTACAGATGTGAGCTTTCATGCAGTGCAGAATCAAAGGAGGCATGGAGAAGAACTCAGCTGGGTTGAAGTGGAGCGGGACGCATAAAACAAGATGGACTTGTGTTGATTACAAATTATAATAAATTAACTCACTTTAGAGGTCCTTTTTGCAGTTAACTCTTTTTTAAACCAACAACAGTTTCTGTGCGTTAGTAAAATTCTCTGTGATAATAGTGTGAATGCTCACGAAGCAACTACTGAGCTCATTTTACATCCTACAAATCTTTGGATCTGTTCACAACCTTTTACTGCTCCTTTCACATTTTGTTCTGCTTCAGCTTCTTTTAGCTTCCTGGTGTAAATTTAAATATAGTTTCAGCTCCATTCAGCTTTTTCCAGCTGTTTTGTGTTCCTTTCAGATTATTCCTGCAAGTTTCAGCTTTTTCTATTATTTTAGTTATTATTTAGCTATTTTATGCTTTTTTTAAATTAATTCCACATTTTTTGCACTCATTTCAACTTTTTACAGCACAATTCAGCAAAAATGTGCTCTCCACTTCTTTCTGGTAATTTAAGCTTCTTTCTGCCTTTTAGCTGCTTTTCAGCTGTTTTTTTTATTTTTTTTTTTATTTCTAATTTAATCTTTTTTCAGATAATATCCACTTTTTGTGTTAATTTTTGCTTTTTTCATCCTAATTGGGTAAACATGTGTTTCTGCTTTCTTATGCTAAATTAAGCTTCTTCTACATTTTCAGCTACCTTTTAGCTGGTTTCAGATGAAGCCATGTTTTTCATGGTAATTTCTGCTACTTTCAACCTAATTAACTTATTTCTGCTAATATCAGCTTGTTGTGCCCCTTTCAGCTTATTTCTGCTAGTTTCAATTATTTAAGCAACTATTTACCGGTAGCTACTTTTATGCAAATTTTAGCTTTCTCAACTAATTCCAACTTTTTTGCACTCATTTCAACTTTTGTCAGTCTAATAGAACAAAAAAAATGTGCTCTCTCCACTTCCTTCTGGTAATTTAAGCTTCTTTCTGCTTTTTTTTAGCTGCTTTTCAGCTGTTTTTTTAATTTCTAATTTAAGCTTTTTTTTTTCCAGATAATTTCCACTTTTTGTGCTCATTTTTCTTTCTTTCAGCCTAACTGGACAAACGTTATTTCTGCTTTCTTATGATAAGTTAAGCTTTTCTACCTTTTCAGCTACCTTTTAGCTCATCTTAGCTGTTTTTAGATAAACACATTTTTCATGATTTCTGCTATTTTCAGCCTAATTAAATTATTTCTGCCAGTTTCAGCTTGTTATGTTTCTTAAGCTTATTTCTGCTAGTTTCAGTTATTTCAGCTACTATTTATCTGCTTTTATGCACATTTTAGCCTTTTCCGCTAATTCCACATTTTTGCACTCATTTCTACTTTTTGCAGCTTAATTCAGCAAAACTGTGCTCTCTCCACTTCCTTCTGGTAATTTAAACTTCTTTCTGCATTTTCAGCTACTTTCAGTTTGCTTTTTTGTGCTAAGTTCAGAATTTATAGCTAATTTCTTAATTTTTGTGCTGATTTCTGCTTATTTTAACATTTATTTATTTATTTATTTATTCATTTCATTTAATTTCCAATAAAAACACGAATATAATTTCAGAAAATTAAAAAAACAAATATAAAATGAAAGGAAGCAGAAGAAGATAATTTCTTATCATATCTGCTCCCTTTTAAACAAAATCAATTCAAACTATCAATTTAAACATAATCATTCAACATAATTCAGCAAATGTGTCTGTTCTGCTTTCTTCTGCTTATTTAGTTCTTCCATTCCATTGTTCTTCCATTTCAGCTACATTTCAGCATGTTTTTAGCTAATTTCAGCTGTTTTTCAGCAAGTTACTCAGTAATAAGCATTCACACTGCATTTTTGCTGGAAATGCAATTTCTCTAGTTCTATTTGTTGTTTAATCCTGTGAGCAGTCAGACGCACCCTAACGTCATCAGCTCATTATTTTACAGAGTCGCGGCACCACAGTTAACTTTTTCACATGCCAGCCGGACCAACCCTGTTACTACGGTGCTTATTTTTGATGTGCACATGCTCAGTGGCAGTTAGCTGTTCTGTTTAATAAACTAGGGGTTCCCAACCCTGGTCCTTGAGGAACATCATCCTGCATGTTTTATTTGTTTCCTGCTAAGACACACCTTGTTTTAATAAATGGGTGATTAACAGGCTTCCGCAGAACAAGAGGAAATAATTAAATCACTGAATCAGGTGTGTTGGAGCAGGGAAACAACTAAAACATGCAGGATGGTGTTCCTCAAGGAACAAGGTTGGGAACCACTGAAAAACTACATTACAGTACTTTGAACACAAGTTCTGTAAGTTTTATTCATTTACAGTATATTCATGTCTACGCTGTAACAAACAGAGGATTTTTGTCATGCGCTTTTATTTTTGTGTTAACTAAAATACATTTACTTGTTTTTCTTAATTAAAAAAAAAGTGTTTTTTGCCCAGGGGAGTTGTGCAGTAAAGTTAAGTTAAATGAGGAAAAAGTGAGAAAAAAAAAAACAAGTGTAAATATTTTAAAATTTTGTTCTTCCTAAATTTAGTTTCTCAGTAGTTTGTTCTTTTGTTCTTGACCCACCATGAGGAAGGAGTATCCTATCCAGAGACTCCTCCAGCCGCGGGGACACATGGGGATGGACAGGCCCTGACTGTGGACTGCCACCGCCTGAGAGGGAACCTCACACACTGAACATCTGGATTGGGAATTAAAGTCAAAGTCAAATTTATTTATAAAGCACATTTAAAACAGTAGCTGTTACCAAAAGTGCTTAACAATAAGATCAAAAAGCATAAAAAATAACAACATAAAAACACTAACACATGAGAAAACTGTGAAATACTAAATCAAATCACACTGTGTTCAACATCAGTGAATCCAGGTGTGTTTTCAGGAGAGAAGTAAAAACAGGAAGTGAAGTGGCCTGTCTAATGTTGATGGGCAGATTGTTCCAAAGTTTAAGGCTAATGACTGAAAACCCCGATCTCCTCTGAGCTTCAGCCTGGTTTTTGGTACAACCAAAAGCAGCTGATCAGATGATCTTAGCGCCCGAGAAGGATTGAAGGTTGAAGTAAGTCAGAGAGGTATGAGGATGCAAGGCCATTAATGCACTTAAAGGTCAATAGGAGAATTTTAAAATCAATTCTGACACGCACAGGGAGCCAATGAAGGGAGGACAAAACTGATGAAATATGCTCAAACCAACAAGTTCCTGTTAGTAGCTTAAGTATGGCTGAAGAGAGTCAAGATTTACAGGAACAGAGACAGCAGCAGAGCTAGGGCTAAACACACTGACTTCAGTTTTCTGACCATTTTCTGGCCATCCATGCCTTGATGTCATCAAGACAAGAACTGTTAAGGGCAGATAAATCTGACAATCATCAGCATAACAACGAAATGATAGACCATGTTTCCTCAGGATAGACCCTAGAGGGAGCAGATAGAGTGAAAACAGAAGGGGTCCAAGAACCGAGACTTGTGGGACCCCACAGGAAAAAAGGCACTGATACAGATACACCATTTCCAACCTTAACACAGAAGGTCCTGTTCCTTAATTAGTTAAAAACAATGAACACCTGATCAGTTCTGTATGCGACTGATGCAGCATTCAGGTGGGAACAAGGTGACTCTGTCAGTTACCTGCTGATGTACGGTCGTATGTTCTCCTCGGCCACAGGCATCATGGGAATGGATTCGGTCGTGGAGAGCCAGTAGGACTTGTCATTGCGGCTTGCGTAATAGCACGTCTCCGAGGGGTTACAGTAGAGGAAGGGGATGGTGCTGAACATCTGGAGGCATGAACCCGGCTGACCTGGAGAGACAGAGAAACCACAAAACTGGTACTTTGGATGAAGTATATGCCCCTTGTGTTAAACTAAAATCAAATGACGTCTGAAAATGAATTAGAGACTCAAATCCTAATCAATTTTGTCAAAGAATGTGGTTGCAGTGAGACATATTTGACAAAAAAAAAAAATCTAATTTCCCCACCGAGGTCTTGGTTGTGCGCCTTCTCCTGTCCCTCCACGTACAGCAGACTGTATCCGTCCCACAGCTTGGCCATCCCCTGAGGACACATGGGAACCTGGGAGTTCTGGCTGTGCTTCACCAGAGTGTAGCCAACGCTGAAGCTGCGGCCGACGCCGCCTGGCAGACCGGGTCGGCCCGCTGCACCAGGCGGGCCTAAGAGGAAGAAAAAACACAGGAGTTAGTGGAGCCAGTGTTACATAAAATTAAGGAACCAAATGTTTGCAGTCAATTGATTTGTGCTAATATGAAATAATCACAAAAACCAAAATTGAAGAGCTGACAAATGGCAAATACACAAATATATTCAGAATTGCAAATTTTTTTTAATTTTATTTTATTACAGGGAATGTGATTTTGGGACATTTTATTTTATACTGGTGGAGTGAAAATGGTTTTATCAGTTTGTATGATTAACTAAATATCTTACGAACTACTGAACACAATTTAATGAAACTTTTCATAAAGTAATCAGTAGGTTTGTCATATACAAATGATTAGCATTTGAACACACTTTAATTCAAGATGGCTGCCACAACCAACTGACCTCAAAAGACTAAAAAATGGCTGTTTATCATCCAATTTTACAGATATTGAGCTAAGATTTGGTGTGATGGTAGCTGAGTATTTTCCTGAACAAATACTTGGAGCACAAAACATTACATAACAAATTTCCCTAAAACCCTGCCATAAACTGTTACAGTCAACCTTGTTTGTCTGTTAGCAAAATATCTCATGAACCACCATACGGATCTTAATGAAATTTTCAGAAAGTAATCACTGGATGTATATATGCAACTATTTATCTTTTAGAGCCTCCCCAATTCAAAATGGCCACTAAAGCTAACCGATTTTAGCCGATCTAGTAATAGTCATACTTCAATTAATTTTACAGATATGGAGCCATATTTTGGTGTGATAGCAGCCAAAGTCTTCTCCAACATGTATTTTGCATGCAAGGCACCAGGAGATGTTTCAACAAATGTCTCTGCAAAAATATGCACGTGACTCTTGCCAATTTTTATTTAGATGTATTAAACTCCTTAAATTTTAAGTAAATAGTTTTAGGTTCAGTCTGTAAAAGGTAAAGAATTAAATATTTTTGTTGGACCAATAAAATTAGACAACATTAACTGAAGTTATGTAATTTAAAATAATGCAAAAGTACTGTACTTTTAAACAACAATACAAAGAATATACAGAATTCATGCATAAAAACGTCTCTTTCCTTACTACAGCTACAAAAATTAAAACATAAGCCTCAACAAAAATTATTTCCACTACAAACGCAACAATATAAGAATATAAATATTCATGAATTTATTATTCAACCTATTTGTAAGGCAAACTGGGTGCTGATGCTTAGACAAGGTGTTGAAACAAACAAACAGAAAGTAATGACCTTGTTGTCCAGTCAGTCCAGGGAAACCAGGAGGTCCAGCATCACCAAGTGGCCCGGGACGTCCAGCTGAACCAATTCTGCCAAGGCTGCCCGGAAAGCCAGGACCACCCTTGGGACCTGCAACAGGAAAGTGTTTACCTCAATGTCAATGAAGGTGCATACTAATATTTACACACATAAATTCCACCTATTATATTTTTCTTTTAGCCCTCTTAGTGGTTTAAGGGGTAGTTCAGATCTTTTATCGTGACATTCTGTGAAAAGGTATGAACATTTAGTATCTTACCTGGTCTAGATAGCTCTTTGAATGACCTCAGTTTGGAGATAAAAGTTTAATTTAAACTCACAAACTAAAAGCTAATTCAAGTTGGGTCAAGACCAAAGTGAATCGTTGCCATCCTGAAACAAACCAAACCTCAAAACTTTCACAATAATTCTAAAATTTTTTCCTTTACCTTTACATCTTTTATTTTTGCAGTTATTTACATAAATTGCTGTGGACATTCGCAAAAGCAAATTGTGGCAGCAGCTAGCTGTAGCACTTGGATTGCAGTTTGGGACACTTAAGTTTTCTTAAATAATGCTTATATGACCCACCATGAAATATTTGAGTTTGTGGTTTTTTTAAGGCGACACCCATTCTGTTTGGTCTTGAACCAATTTGGACTAGTCATTTGCTCATCAATCTGAAGTTGTCCAAAGAGCTATCTACAAACAAACTAACTAACAAAACAGAATCAACAGATTTAAACAATACCTAAAAGTAGGCCTGTCACAATAAACAATAAATCAATTAATCACATGATAAATTAAAATTATCGACCTCATTTTCATTTATCGCTTTATCGTTTCTTTGTGTCTCTCTCTTTCTACTGAA
>JARVGS010000001.1:11759708-11771883 GCA_031762315.1 Hypsolebias antenori | reverse complement strand
AAAAGAAACTGTCCAGATGACCTGATTGAGAGTTATCAGATTTGACACCTGGATTACTGAGCATGAACTTTCTTAACTTAGAAGGAAGTTCTGTTATACTTTGTATTCAGTGCATAAATTGGATAACTGTGATAACTACCGGTAGCTTTTTGCAGGTAGAACACTGAACATGTGATTTAAAGCTTTATGCAGTTTTAAAATTTTAACAAGTCTTTTAGAAAAAAAAAAAGAAGAGAATAACAGTATGACTGTGAATGTTCTGAAAATTTCCTGAATTTTGTTTGAAGTCTGAGTTCATTACTGTTAAAGGACCGTGGTCGAATGGGACTCATGAGGAAGTCTCCAAGTCATCACTGACAGATTAGCAGGGCTCTCAGTATTCTTGCACAAGTTGCAGTGGCTTGAATCTTGAAGATTTTGTTTTTGTTATCATACAAAATCATCAAAGTTGTTGCTGGGGTCTTGACACACTTGTGAATTAATTTCCACATGTCTCGAAGGCTGGAACTGTATTCTGACACATTCGTTCCTCTTGAGATAAGAACACGCTGGAAGCTACAATTTAAAGTGTCATGGTCTCTAACTCTGGTAATGATAAATAAGGTGAGTACAAAGTGGGCTAAAGTGGGAATGCTGTAGCCTGAGGTGGGCAACAAAATAATACGCACGGTCTAGAATACAGTTTTGTAAGAGTTGCACCTGAAAAAGTATTCCAGTTTTCAAAAAATGGCTGTATGGCTCGCTAGTCACAAACACACAAAACTCAATGAGCTTGAAACTGAAAAAAATGTGTTTATTCCAATGTCTGTGTTGCTAACCAGACTCCCAACAGCCGCAGCCCAGTGAGAGTCTGGTTCTAATCACAAGCTGTTAGCAAATCTCAGACAAAAACTTGATCATCAAACACCCAGACAAAGGATAAGGGATGTGTTGCATGCTGTCTAGTTTGGTGAAAAGGATTTAAATTTTCCCTTACGAACAACTAAATTATCCTCACAAACACCTGACACAACAGCCAGCTCCTCAGGTCAACACTCAGCTGTTGACCTTGATCTGAAGGACAAGGGACTGTCTTTAAGGTTAATCATGTACACATTCTGGACTGAAAGACAGGTGGGTTCAGGGAATAGTGAAGGAATCAGTGCAACTTAGATAATGTCACACTGCTCAGACCGAAATAATGATCCGAACAACACACACGATGAAATGGTTGATCAGTAACACATGCAAACCTCATTGAATCCTACTAAACTGATTGTTCCAGCTCCGACCAGTAAGAACAGAAAAAACTCATTTGTGTGAGAGCTGAAACAAATTCCAGAATGAATAAAGTCAAGAAACCCTAGAAATAGCCTATAATATACAGTATACTATACTACTATACTACTCTGCCTATACAAGGCATATTGTTTTTGTACTATTAGTGCTTAGTGTATTCTTAGTTTAGCGTATTTCTTAGTTCATATCTTAGATCTTACTGTTTTTCTTTCAATTTATACTTTTGTTGGATGGACTGTGTACCTGTACACAATTTTGTCCTAGACACATGTACCACAAGTGGTGTGAATGACAAGTAAGGACACCTTAAACTAAAAGTTTAGTGCTATTCCCAAATGCTAGAGAATTATCTTTCTATTTCTAACTTCAAACTATCCATCCATCCATTATCTTTACCCACTTCATTCATTCTGGGCCTTGGAGATGGGGTACACCCTGGACAGTCCATCACAGGGACACATAGAGACAAACAACCATTCACTGTCTCATTCACATCTAGAGACAATTTAGAGTTATACCAATCATTCTAACATGCAGGTTTTTGGTCTGTGGGAGGAAACCAGAATATTTGGGGGAAACCAGTACATGCATGGGGAAAACATTCAAACTCCACCTAGAATGGTCCCCAGCTGGGATTCAATCTGGCAACCTCCTCTGTGAGAGGTTCTTGCTCTACCAACTGCGCCAACGCCTCTCCAAACTAAACTCGTTCAAACTTTTTGAGATTGGTCCCAAAACCCAGTTCTCTCTAAAACTGTTTTCACACCAGGAACAAACCAACCACCTTTTTGTTTTACAAATGAACTGGGGTATGGAGGAAGTTTTGCGCCTGTAATTTTAGTTCAGATTAACCTGTTCAAAAGGAGAAACCAGATCAGTTCAGCATAAAAGCACTCGTTCAAATATGTATAGTTTTATCTTTGGTCAACTTTGTCTTATGTTACATTTTTTAAATTTATTTACTCACACTGATGACCTGAAAGACCACAATGGCTGAATGCAGCATAGCTGTCAACACTGAAAGAGGCAAAGGCCATCCAAGCTTCTAAAAGGTCCCTTTACTAAAAAATAAAATTACACTTGTACAACAAAACGTCAGAGATGTCCAAATGAAGAAAATGTCTTAAAATGAAGAAGAAGAAAAAAATCCCTCGTGAACGAAATCTCTTGAAAAAAAACATATAGAAAAAAGACACCAAAAAACTCAGACTGTTCACGCTTGTTCTGCCAACTGGGTTAAATGCAACTATAGCTGGACTAAGATGACATTTTTTGTCATAGGCCTCCTCTGTCTGTCAACTCCCTCCTCCTCCTCCCCAAGACCCCACATTTCATCCCTTCCTCCGACTCCCTGACCCTGAAACAGAGGAAGGAGATCTGAACGAAGGGAGAACTGTGGCACACCGGAGGAATGAAAGCGGACTTCCAGCGGAGTGGAACAGTGGAGGTCGGGAATGTTGCGTCGTGGACTTCAGGGGGTCAGGCTCACCGGACCTAATGGTCTGGTGAGACATTATATATTTAGAAACTCAACATGTCCCAATCAAGGGGACAGTGAAGAAGGGCTGCCGTCTGAAATGACCCCGTTCTCCTTGCTTGAGAGATCAAAGAATCTCTGGGATACTGTCGAATAACAGAGGCTTACTTAAGCTGCATTACAAATTAACAAAGAAAATAGATTAAACTAAGGATCAATATTGGAACTTTTAATTGTTAACCGTTTGACAACGATATTCAAAAGTTCTCAGATTGGGCACAATGTAAAACCTCTTTTTTTCTTTACAAAAGGTCCTTTAATTATCTTTGTACATTTTTACAAATGCTTCTAGTGAATTAAAAAAATGGCAAACATGATTAAACGTGTCAACTTCTAATGGCTACAAAGTACATCTCAATTCTGAAGATTTGAAACATGCATTTTTTTTGCCAGCCTTAACAGTTATGGTTTACTTTGTGGACAACGGTAGCTATTAAATGATATAAAGTGAGTAAAAACAACTCTGTACGTGTTAATCACATAAATGTTGAATAAATTAGTGATTTGTTTCTTGAACACTAGTTGGCAAAAGGCAAAATGACAATAACTGATTTGATTCAGTGCCAATTTGGCACCATAGGCAAGATTTTAGGTGGCACCTGCACAATTTTCTAAATCACACTACAACTGACATCCATTCATATAAAAACCTAAACAGCTTTTCATTTGATGTTATCATACAGTACTGCATATGCAAAATCATTTCATATTCAATAAATACTCTTACAAGGAAGGCCCAGGCCTCCTTTGCAAAACAGACCTGTGATCTCAACGATATTTACCTGGATATATGAAGATTAATAACTAAATAAATAATCATTTATTTTTAGAAACCAGGTTATCCAATTACAACTTGTTTTAACAACAATATAATCAATTAGAAAATGAACATATATATATATATATATATATATATATATATATATATTGCAGCAAAACCGTCGTAGATAATAACCGGGAGCAGGGTGACACGGAGGGAGACGGAGCCTGAACGCCTTGGGAGGACAGTCCACGGACAGGGAAGAAACAAACTGACACAGAATGTATAAAGGACACTAACAAGACACAATGATGAACACCTGGGGTGACTGGGATTGAGGACAGGTGAGACAGGAGCTGGCAACATGAGGGACACTGAGGACGGCAGGACAGATGACACAAGAAAACTCAAACAAAACACAGATGACCTGTCGGGAGTTTAAACTTCTTTATCTTCAATTTAAACAGACAAAATAAATGTTTATCAGGACTCAAAATGTTAAATTATTTTCTTTGGTCTCTGCAGATGTGGACACTGTGCGTCTGCAAGATAAAGGTATTTAAACCTTTATCTATGCCAACATCTGTGCGCTGATGTGAAACCAACAACAACAAACAAGTGAATCTGAGACGGACATAAATCCTGTTCGGCGGCTCACCTGGACGCTTCTTAACGCAGGTGGACTGTGTTTGTTTTAGCTCTGGACCGATCAGAATAGGAATTTGGAGAATACACAGTAAATTTCCTGTTTGTCTGTTTCACCTTGTTTTTCAAAGCTGGAATTCAGTCCACGTCTCTTTAAAATTGACTGTCTATTGAAGTCTTTCACGCAAGCTGTTCTTTAAGGCTCCTTGTAGCTTTTTGCTCACAACAGTATCGCTCCCGTGACGGCTCGCATGCCAAACTCAGCTCAAGCAGCACCTACAAATACTTTTTTTATTTTTATTTTATCTCGACACCCAAATCCTTCCAGAACGTCCTTGAAATGAACTGAAAAGTCATCCAGCATGTTCGTGATCTTGGCATTTCACCTGGGTGCGTTATCTGTGACCGTCCAAGACTGCGAGGCAGCTCCAAACAAACACAAGCTGATATTTGCAGGTACACCAGCATCACACCATTCCATCTAAAACATCTCTGATGGAGGGTTTCATGGGCATGACAGCAGCTGCCTGCTTGTGCAAACCTCCAGTGCATTTATTTACCCTTCTGCTCCATTGCAGGTTCACAATGGAGGGCATAAGTGCAAGTATGAGCGCTGCATGCAGAGATATGAATTAGCGTGTTTTTTGTTGGAGCTGTATGAGCTTGTAGTCGTCAGCTACAAGCTTTGAATACATTTCTGAACATGCCGTTAGAATATATGAATAACTTTGTCTCTATGTGGACCTATGAGGAACTGGCAACCTGTCCAGGGTCCTCGCTCCATGACTACTGGAAAAAAGCAGCAGCTCCTGAATCGAATGAAGCATTTTTAGTAAATGGAAAAATGGATGGAACAAGCCTGAAACTAAAAGAATAAGTTTTAATTTAGTCCTCTTTGGTTTAGCTTTTAACATAACCTTCATAAAAAAAATACATATTTTATCTGAAAACCCAGTCTTCCCAAGTTTCTGGCAAACCTTTAAAATCAGACTCATGAATTTAGCATTAATATGTCAAAAATGCACCTGCATAGTTTTACATGCGGTGCTACATTAACCTAAAACTGCAGAGTGTTGCATGTGAAGGCATGTAACACGAGCGGAAAATTTATGTTCCCCCTTCAGAGACACACAGCCTCTCCTGTAGACATGCCTCAGTAATTGCACATTTTCTGACCAAAAGAAGGGACATCTGTTGAAATGATCTTAGTTACCTGTAGAAGGTGATGTGTAGGCCTATATGAACACACACACTGACAGATCTCGGGTCAGATCAATGTGTTTGGATGAAAGGTGGCCAACAATATAACGTCAGATAAGAGAGGGGAGAAACAGAACAAGAGAAAAGTGGAAAAGGTGAAGGAAAGGAGAAATACGAGCTGGAGATTACAGTAAACATGTGCATAGTATTTAAAATGATTGTATGGACCTAGAATTAGAAACAGCACCTCCAACTTTGAGATCATGCTCCTCAGTCTGAAAAGGGTGGACTGCTCTCGTCGGGTCTAGGGCGAGGTTCTACCTCAAGTGGAGGAGTTTATCTCGAGGTTTTGTTCACGAGTGAGGGAAGAATAAAACGTAAGACTGACAGATTGGTGTAGTGTCAGCAGTATTGCGGACTCTGTGCCGGTCCGTTGTGGTGAAGAAGGAGCTGCGCTGTAAGGCAAAGTTCTCTGTTTACCGGTCGGTCGGCCAAGATGGGGTAGAGGTAGGGCAGCCGACTTGGGAACAGAAAGTCGCGGTTGGACTCCCAGTCATTCCCACATGTCGTGGTGTCTCTGAGCAAGACACCTCATCCCTAATTGCTCCATGGGCGCTCAGTAGCTGCCCACCACTCCACCTGGGTGTATCCCAGGTGTGATGGGTTAAACACAGAGAACCAATTTCGTCTTTGCATGGGAACATGTAATGACGACAACATATAGCACTTAAACTTATACCCTCACACAGAGGTCACAAACTCTGGGTGGTGACCAAAAGAATGAGATCACAGATACAGGCAGGTGAAATGAGTTTCCTCCGCAGGGTAGCTGGACTCTCCCTTAGAGACAGGGTGAGTTCAGTTATTTGGGAGAGACTCGGAGTAGAACCGCTGCTCCTCCACAATTAAATGAACCAGTTGAGGTGGTTCTGGCATCTGGTAGATGCTACCTGGGCACCTCCCTAGGGAGGTGCTTCGGAAGTGTCCAGCTGGGAAGAGACTCCGAGGAAGACCCAGGACACGCTGGAAACACTATGTCTCTGTGTGGCCTGGGAACACCTTGGAGTCCTCCCAGAAAAGCTGGGAGGACTCCAAGGATTCTAAGGAGGTAGACCAGGTGCTCCCCCATGACTGCTTCACATCACTGGCACTTGTAAACACTTACAGGTGTCCAGCGAATGTCGGCAGGTATGAAATAAGACCAAAGTGGCTTGTTGCTTAATTTAAACAACTATAATCTTCAAAAAATCTTTTTTGTCAATGCTAATGTTATTTTATAAACCTTTAGACAGCTGTCAATTCACGATGTGCTGGTATTTAAAATTTTAGTGCCATGTTGCACCAGAGGTGCTGCTAGCTGCAGCTGCCACTATACGTGCTTGCAAATACAGTAACCCTAAATTTTTATGAAAACCACTAAAGCAAAGTGACAGCAGTGTTACACTTCATGAAGAGTGATGCTTGAGCCACAATAAAAGTTTTGCTTCAAGACAAAAAAAATAAAATAAAATCCATCAGCCATGTTTAGACTACAAAGTAGTTGTTAGCTTATCAATCCTAACAAATGCTCTTTCACATGTCTGACCTATCCCTTTAATGCAAGTTCTAGATAACAGCCAGCAAATTTCACCAGTAAACCACCTAAGAAGGTTAAAAATCCCACTAAGTCTCTTATTTCACTTTTTGCACAATAGAAACTCCTCCTCTGCATCATGTTTCTCCCTCCTCCTCCTTTCTCCTCCTTCCTCCTTGCATGATTGTCACTTTAATTTCGTCCCTTTCATCGTCTTGTCAAAGCCCTCTGCCCCACTGCCCTCGAAATGAGCCCAGCCACCGACAGACGAAGAAAGAAAGAGGCAGACAGAAGGGGGGGATAGAGGGAGGGGCACCGATCAGCATCATCCCGGTAATTTACGGCTTTTCATAGTGATGCAAAAGAGTCGGTAAAGTGAGTTTATGTGGGGCCGTTAGCCCCAAAACTCACACACAGTCAAACACAATCAATTACATCCACGGCTCACAAGTGAAAAAATAAAACAGATTTTCAACAGCTTTTGTCTAAAACAATTCAAAGGTGCTGTAAATTATATATCGGTGTCTGTTAAAAAAAAAAAAAAAAAAAAAACATCCCTTGGCTTGACGACTGTACGACCACGTCTTTGTAGTCCTTGTCTCATTACCCACATTAACACCCCCGGTCAGGTCTGTGTCTTTTTTTAACTTTATTATCACTTGATTCCTCCTGCTAAACATCGTTTTTTCTTATTTCTTTTGCCGTTATCCAACCACTCAACCCCTTACTCTAATGAAGACGTCACTCAAAGAGAGGGATGACTCCACCTGAAGATTCTGTGTTTGTGAGTCTGAAAGCAAAGACAAAGCTGGGTCATTGCACGGAGGCCGTGTTGGAGCCACATGTGACCTTTGACCCCAGCAGGCTGCTTTGCCGAGGATATTTCTCGGTGCACACTTAGTCACAAGCCAGAGCTTTGTTTCAATCTGTCTACAGTATTTTCTTCCTTCCTAAAACAGAGCCCCCATTTGCATAAAATTTAATTTTACTCTGCTTCAGGCAAATTTATTTATTTCTTTGTTAATTTCTTTTAACTTTAGTTATTTTTTTCTTCCTTTAACTGACTTCTATGACCTTATGAAAGAATCTTGAGTCCTTGTGCATCATGAGTTGTTGGACATTTATATTTCCAAAAAAAGAGTACAAAATCTGGCCAATGATGAAAAGATCACCTGAAGCTCCTTAAACTGGTTGAGTCAAACAAGCAGTACGCCGAGGATTCCCATTGCTGAGGAATAATGCAAGACATTCAAATAAGAGTAACACTATGTATAAGAAGAGGTTTTTTTTTATGTTTTTTGTCTGAGTTAATGTATGACGTATCCTGGCGAGTAGAGGCAGACATTTTATCCACCCCCAAGCACAATGGCCGTGCGAGGCTGTGGCCATTGGACCTCAAAGGCCACCACAATCATTTGAGGAAAGTTTACTTTCAAGTCAAATAAAACTAGAAAGCATAGTTTCCTCAAATGATAGGATTACATGGTGGTGGCCATCTTCCATTATAGCAATCCCATTTTTGATGGTAACTTTTCTTGCGACTATATGTAGCCACACACCAAGATGGAAGTTAGTACCTCACTTATTTTTCAAGTTATCATGCCCAAAAGACGTACCAAACATAAATATTGACCAAAGATAAAAACAAAACATTTTAAATTGCCAAAGGACAAACTCTATATGAAAAATTGTTTTGGACAATCTTTAGCCGAGCTTGACAGGTTCTTTCTCTGTATTTTGATACGTCGTTAATTTGGACGTTCTCACCACCAAGTGGCATGGCATGAGTATTATAACATTTTTATTAAAATTACTGCACAGAGAACAATATAGAAAAGGAAAATAAACTTTAAGAAAGACAAACATACAACGTATGTATTTAGCCATCGCTTTTCAGCTTTGAGAAACAAAACTTTAGCAACCACCAAAATAATCACCAAACACTTCATATATTAACAGCTAGATTAATCTAGATGGAATACATGAATGTGTTCAGCCCTAGTTTATCCATTTAGAAAGAGAAAACTATCCTCTTCCCTTTCTCAACAAAAACATTTTACAGTACGCATACAGACTGATAGACACACACGTATGTAAGACAACTGGAAAAAGACAGATTTGTTTACAGCTAAAGCAATGACCGCATGTCGCTACAAAAAATAACAATAAAAATAATATTGAACAGACTTTTTTTTTTTACAATAAATAAAAAAAATAGCCCACACACAGACACTCAACAAGTTCTCACACTGTGACAGTGGTTCTCTGTGAGGTTAAAAACAGAAAAGTCCCCAGACACTACCTTGCTCCATGTGAGGGGCTTAAGGGGCCCCTGGGGGACAATTCAAACCTGGTGACTTCTTTAGGTCAAAGGGTTACTGGTGGCTTGAGACCGAGAACGCCGCTCCACCTAAACAAACCCAGAGGAACATTTGAAAAATGATGGATTACGCAATGGTAAGGTTTGGAAGTTGGTAGTGTAGGGTAAGAACATAAAAAGAACGTGACATGCATATTTATGGTTTTTCACCACATATTTAAAAGTACAAATGATTGGACTGCTGCAAGAAAATATAACTAGAATCAAGTTTACACATGTGACAGTGGATGTCTTGGATTTTGACATAGCATCCCAGTTTGCAATGGAATCTTTCTTTCACCTTGATGCAGCCACTCTTGAATTTTATAGTTGGACCTGGCAGCATAATTTTCAAAAATAATCTTTCTTAGGACTAGATGTATGGGCACAAATTCATAAATATAAATATAATAATAAATATTTTGCATGTGTTAAAAAGATTTGCAACCTTGTAAAAAAATGTCTGTGTAAAAAAGATTTGCAACTTAAAAACAAATTGTATCCATAAAAAAGATTTGTACAGTATTTGTAAAAAATAAATTACAAGTTACAAATCTTTTTTATGATGTTTCAAATCTTTTTTACGAGGTTTCAAATCTTTTTTACGATGTTACAAATCTTTTTTCAATGTTAAAAATCTTTTTTTAAGATGTTACAAATCTTTTTTACGATGATACAAATCATTTTTTACAATTTTTTAATGGTGTTACAGATCTTTTTACAATGTTACAAATCTTTTGTATGATGTTACAAATCTTTTTACAACGTTACAATTTTTTTTACGATGTTATAGATCTTTTTACGATGTAAAAAACATTTTTTAAGACGTTACAAATCTTTTATACAATGTTACAATTTTTTAAGGATGTTACAAATCTTTTTTATGATGGTACAAATCTTTTTTTAAGATGTTACAAATCTTTTTTTACAATGTTACAAATATTTTTATAATGTTATATATATTTTTACGATGTTACAAATATTTTTTACGATGTTACAAATATTTTTTATGATGTTTTGTTTACGGATACAAATCTAAAAACTATGTGTGAATCTCTTCCTGTGAGTTTCATTTTACGAGTACAAGTTTTGACCAGAATTTTCCTCCTCTCAGCTGATTGGTCAATGTCATGTCAATCACAAATTTAACGATTCATTCAGAGTAATAAAATAAATCAGGAGCAAAAGAAATTCTTCAAAACTGTCTTCAATGCTATGGTTAAGCTTTTGTGAATTATTTGAATCAAATAGCGTGTAATTCATTTACAAATGGGAACTGCAATAAGCCGTGTCTCCCTAATATGCTAAAAGTTGTGCAAACTTCCATGTTACATTGTGCACCTCAGTCACCCTGAACCACCAGTAGATTATTTTAGAAGAAAAAGTGTTTTATTCTGCAGTTAAACACAAAGCTAGGAGAAAACAAGACACTTAATTAACTTTAAATTTAGCTTCCTAATCTTTTTCCTATTCTTTTCTGATAAAACATTTCCTGCACTTAGTACATGATCAAGCGTCCAGTCTTAGATTTGCTTGTGGTAGTCATGTTAGCTTGTCCTGCTACGCTGCTTTAGCTTTAACAGCTCAGGTTGAATTTCAGGTATACATTGTGCGTTTCACAGTGTGAATAGAGGCATTGTGACATAATATAAGCTAGGGAATTATGCAGCCCTTAATGAACGAGGCAGAAAAGAGTTAACTGACTCCTTTGCTTTTTTTTTTTTTTTAACTAAGCCTGGTACCTCTGACCCATTAGGTGTCAGGTTGCTTTAAGTCTTTGCACATTTTAATCCAGACCCCACCTTAAAGAGCTTTGAGAGACCAGTTTCATAAACTCAATCACACTTTGGTCAAAAAATTATCAAGTCAGACTCTTAAATAGGTCACATACTTCCATATTAATCCAAAAGTGGGGGGGCATTTCATTTGAGTTTCAGGACACCCTGAAGAAAACATAGAATGCCACTGTAAAATCAGTTTCCTAAGGATTTACTGAAGCTATGTTGGTTCGACTTGAATCAATAAACAGAATAAAAAGGTTTTTTTAAGTGACTCGCAGGCGATATGGGAGTAAAAGTGTGCAAACCTGTTTATAATGATGTTGAAGCACTGGATGCTAAGGACAATTGCGCTGCACTTTACTTAGACCTGTCTAAAGCCTTTGACACTGTGGACCATGACATCTTCAGTCAACAGCTCTCAGAAATTGGTTTCTCAGATCACACTATTGGCTGTTTCTCTAATTATCTCTCAGATAGGAGGCAATGTGTTCAACATAACGGTAGATTATTTCTTCCAGTTATCTAACTGTTACCAATGGTGTACCACAAGGTTCAGTCTCAGGACCCACCCTCTTCACAATCTACATAAGAAATGTAGGTCAGATCATTCCTGATTTAATTTCATTTCATTTATTTATTTCTATAGCACTTTACACAACCATGGTGATGGTGACCAAAGTGCTTTAAAAAAAAAAAGAAAAAAAAAGGTACTTAAAATGACAACAGGTTAAAAGCAAGAAAAACACAACATAATAGCAACAAGAAAACCAGAAGTGTCACCACATATTTAAGTACTAAAAGCCTGTTGGAATAAAAAAAGTCTTAAGCTTTGATTTAAAAGGGCCAAGTTCAGTAATCTGACGTAGCTCAAGCAGGAGCTTATTTCAAAGTCAAGGTGCTGCCGCAGAAAAGGCACGGTCACCCCAGCGTTTATATTTTGTCCTTGGAACAGAGAGCAGGAGCTGGCTGTCTGACCTCAGAGACCTGGAGCGAGCGGGGAAACTTAACAACTCAGTTAAATAAGGAGGAGCGAGGCCATTCA
>JARVGS010000001.1:11639782-11653737 GCA_031762315.1 Hypsolebias antenori | reverse complement strand
ATGTATTTTAGAGCAGTTAACTTGCTAACAAACCCAAAAAAACTCAGAAAATAATGAAAATTTCTGAGAAATACTGCAGTTTCGGCCGATGATGTCACTGGGGGGCGGGGATACGCGAAACAGCCGGTAACCAAGACAGCCGGAAACCGGGGACCACCTGTATATGGAAATTGTACACTTGTGTTATTGATGAATATTACAATACTGATATCGGTAACAATACACCCTCGTTTTCCTCATCCTTCATTTTTTTACTGTCATCACCGCGCTCTTTAGTGTTGCTTTAGCATTTCAGCTACATTCTTCTAAATCAGCTGTGGGCAGTTGTAATGGTGGGGCTCATCAGATTGCTATTTGTAATTTATTACAATACAATACTGATATTGCACACTTTGATATCATGTATTTTGCAGCCTTGATTGGACATATATATAATCATTTTTGTTACCTATAGTCAAAACACAAACCTACAGATTTATGGTTAGCTTCTCTCCATCTCTTAATTTAATTTAGTTGAAACTAAGGAGTTCATGATGAATTGGATTGTCTGCTGTTTTAAGTTGTCAGAAGTTAATTCAGGCATTAAAAATGTAAAGATGCTAGAAAAGACACTTACAGGTATATGTTGTTTTGCTGTTCTTTTTCAACAGGAACTCCTGGCCCACAAGGTTTCAAGGGAGAAAAAGGATTCCCTGGATCTCCCGGTCTTGGTGGCCCTCCTGTGAGTAGATTTTTATTATTTCTCTGGCGCTTGGTAGTTTTTGACGTCTGTAATGGTTTAAAAATAGAAGAGGGGTTGAATCTAAGCACACTCTTCAATCCTTTCAGGTTTTTAATTCCATCATGTTAAAAGGATTTGTTTCAACCACTCCACTTCTATAGGCTCTTTCATAAAAACTATTCCATGAAATGTTTTTCTGAACCATTTTGGCCTTGCTTGTCCTCAGGCTGCTTCTGAGAGTAGCAAATTGACCATCTGGTCTAAAACATTTGATTGTTACCAGTGTACATGATGATTGATTGTTTTGAATGGATGGTCCCTGTTTGCACGTGTTGAAAGTCTACTGATGAGATTCCAACAGGTGGTTGACTCGAAACAGCAGTGAAGGCTATGAGTCAGATCTGGTTGGCAGGCCGTAGACGAGGAAGTCCTCTGGATGGGAGACGAAACTGTCCTCACTTAAAGAAACTGGTCCAGATGACACGATTTAACCTTATTTGTTGTCGTCTACCTGGACGGTTGATCTTACAAACCTTTATTCCATGAAATGGCCACAGAGACCAGTCAGCTCAAAACATGCAGATAGAACCGACCACGCCCTGCACAGATGTGTTTTTAGAAATAAAGAGAGCATCAAAAGAGGTGTGGAACAGAACTCAGCTGTGGTGAAGTGGAGCGCAACACACTCGTATCATTTTCAAAACATGATGAGTTAACTCGGTTCAGCGATCCTCTTTGTGGGAAACTAATTTTTAAAACAGAACAAAGTTGCCGTGTATCATCATCGATGTCCTGATGCACGCTCAATAATCCAGAAGACTTCTTCAGTCTGAGGAGCTGCAACAAAAGTGGATCAACCAGTTTCCTGGTGACACACAGAACTAACCATTCATGTAAAAGCTAATGACAGACTGATGATCCTCCTTTAGCATGTGAACAGCTAGTTAGTGGTTGATCCACTAGGAGAAGGTGCTACTTTTAAGGCAGAGTTTGAAAAAAGACGAAACGTCTCAACAAAGAAGAATCCGTCCAGAGGACCTGGCTCGACCTCATTAGAGGTGTCATCATTGATCATCCCTTGGTGATGAATCTGTTTGATGTTTAATCCCTCAACTGGGTGGACGCACAGATACGCCATCATTTCATCACATTGTTGAGCTGCGGCATCTGCGTATAGTTTCCCATGTGGGTTGGCTTCAACCCCCTCCAGCCGTTCAGAAATCACACCAGGGTGGACCAGGTCCAAGTGGAAGTGTCTCGTGAAAGAAGCTTACGTCTTACACTTCCTCTAGTTGTTGTCCAAGTTTTGAATAATAATAATAATAATGTTGTAACTAAGCAGTGTTTAGATTACTTTTTAGCCTTTCTTCTAGAATATACCTAGATAATTTGTCAGCCCACTATATTTAGAAGCATAATGCTTCATCAGAACCTTAAAGTTAATCTGATCAAAAAGTTGTGAAGATAGTTTAAATAGGGAATTTTGCCAACAGCAAAAAGAACGATGAGCTCCTAACGCAAGTCAAAAATATCTTCTTTAGTCCTTTACATTTAGTTTCACTTTTAGCATGCTTGGTTCTAAGATTTTTACTATTTCGATGCTTGAACGTCCACGTTGTTGGATGTGAATTCAGTGACAAATGGACGACTTAGAAAAAAAACACAGTAAACACCAGTTTGCTCTTTGAATTACATATTTTCATAATTTGGTAGACCCAAACCGTGTACAGCAGTTTTGTTTTTAGGTTAGCTGTAAACTCGGACACCAAATTATATGTTTAAACTTACAATCTTTCATATTTATTTCATTTTAATGCTTATTAGTTGTTGCCATTTTAGATGCAAGGTAAAGTTTTGTTGATAGCCAAATAAACTTGTTTGAAATGCTTTACTATTTTTATTATTTCCTTTCTAGGGTCAGCCTGGGCCTTTAGGTGCTCCAGGCCTCCCTGGAGAGAAGGGAGACCCAGGTGAAGCCCTCACGGTCCCCGGTCTTAAAGGAATTAAGGGAGACACGGGTTTCCCTGGACCACCCGGTCTGCCTGGTCTGGATGGTCAACCTGGACGTGATGGACAACCTGGACTTCCTGGTCCCAAGGGAGCGCCTGTAGGTGGCTTTTATTATTCATATTAGAGATTTTATCCCCTGCACCCTTCCACCCCCACACAGCACAAACACGGACATTGTAAAGACCAAGTTGCATCCATTCATGAGCTTCACCCTCAGATCATACAATGCTCTTTAACGTTAGAATGTGTTGACACAACAAAATGGTTTTAGCAAACCTTATAAATGTTCACTGATCATAACTAAGGTGTTATAACGGAATTCAGAGCAAAAATAAATCCAAAACATCCTGTTCATCCTAATGGGCTCTAATGACCTAGGACGGTTACCTGTTTTCGTTTTGAGAAAACTAACGTGTCCACATGGTTAACATCAAGATTTGGAATGAATACAGTCCCTACCACAAGTTCTGCTTTTGAAAATCTGTCAGATGGAACAGAAATTGCAGATACTTCATACGCCTCTGCTCATTCTAGTAGTCTAAGATATTTATGTATAACTTGGTAGATCAACGTAGACGAATGGGTCAGGTGTTCTGGCAATTAAGGTGCGGTCATGGTCATGTGGCGCCAAAAAACTCATCCCGGCTATTAAAAGCCTTGTGACATATGGCAACCATCTTAAAGTCGTAATGGCAACACACTACTATTGGAACCAGTGGGAAAAACAAACAAAATAACACTTTTTAAAATGATAGTCCCATAAAATATCCAAATGTGTATCCAATTATTTATAAATACTTGCCCATCTTGAATGTATATCAACCCAGTCATTATTATAACTCACGTCACTAATGTGGCCTGTAGGGCTCTTTGTTGCTGAAAGGAGAAAGAGGACTTACTGGTGAGCCAGGTTTTCCTGGCATTCCTGGAGACAGAGGTCCCCCAGGTCCCCCTGGCTTTGGACTTCCAGGACCACCAGGAGATAAAGGTGTTCAAGGCATCTCAGGGAGACCTGGCACTCAAGGTGTACCAGGTAAGAAAAAGAAACTCCACTATGTCTCGATGACTGTATTTGTGAGATCCAAGAAACATTTAGTGTTTGATTCTTTGCATAGGTTCTAAAGGTGAACCCGGACTGACGATAGCAGATAAAGGTCAACCAGGACCCCGCGGGCAGGATGGTCAGCCTGGGCTGACTGGTGCACCAGGTAAACAGTCTCACTTGTGGTGTAAATAGTTTTATTCTGTTAAGGATAACTACAATAACGTTCTGCCTGTTATCAGGTTCCCCAGGTCAGCCCGGTCAACCTGGTTTTCCAGGTTTACCAGGACCAAAGGGTGATCCAGGAACATCAGGAATTGGGCTCCCAGGTCCTCCAGGAGCTAAAGGTAAAAACTCTTTATTTTATCCTACCCTTTAACTTCTTGTTACTTTTCTATATGAACCTTTGCATCCCCTGGTCTCCATTTGGCTCCTCGTGACATTGTTACACTTTTGCCAGGATTCCCAGGTATTGCTGGCCAGCCAGGAGCTCCTGGAAAACCAGGAAGACCAGGTATAGATGGATTCCCTGGTCAGCCCGGTCTTTCTGGTCCCAAAGTGAGTATATTAAGTGTACCTAGTCTAGACAAAAAAAAAATTATAACCCAGAACAAAAGATGTCTAGTTGTTGTTTTTGTTGTAGATATATCTAATAAATGTTCTTCTGATTCTTCTCCACCTGACTGGTTAAAATGAACAATTTGTATGTTTGATAGGGTGAACCCGGATTTGGGCTTCCTGGTCCACCAGGTTCACCGGGACAACCTGGACCTAAGGGTTTCACAGGACCAAAGGGAGACCCTGGTTTCCCTGGAAATCCTGGTCCACCTGGTCGGCCTGGTTTTGATGGAACTATTGGATCAAAAGGTACAGTGCGTTGTACAAACTTGTGTGTGTTTTTAATGATTGTGCAACAATTTGTTTTACAAAGATACCAAACCCTCTCGGAGTACTTATCTGACAGCCACATTCATATTTGTTCTTGTTCAGGTGAGCCTGGTACACCTGGTATACCTGGCGCTCGTGGACAACCTGGATTACCTGGTATTGGTTTACCAGGACCTGCAGGTCCTCCAGGACCTCCAGGCCCTATAGGACAACCAGGTAAGGCACAGAAAACAAGAGAAAGTTTTTTTTTTTGTTTGTTTGTATGTAGGATTTTAACGTAAAATTTTAATGTTATACCTGAGTTTTTTTTTAGTTGCAGCTAAAAACAGTTTTTTGTCTAAGAAATGTCAAAACAAAAAGTTATTCAGCTTGAAAGTTTTCATTTTGTACATTATTTCTACCTGTTTTTAACTATTTACTGTAATACTTGTTAGTTTTCTTCAGCATGACCATCATGTTTAAGGTTTGGATTTAGATAAAGGTATATTTTAATCCTGCGCATGACCCTCACAAGCAACTCAAGCTATCTGGACTTTAAACTGACTCTTGCTTGGGTTTGTTGAGTTAATTTTAAAGCACAAATCTACAGTGGCCCTAATGTTTTGGGTGTGTTGATAATCCAGGCATGTGTACTGATTCAAGGAGTTTGACTTACCTCACTACTGGATAGCCACAGTTTGTATATGTGAGGAGCCGTTAACATCCTCACCTTAGCTTAGCATTTACTGGAGTTCCTTATCTTGTCTTTTTGTTTCATCAAGTCACCTTCAGTAATTTCACTTTTCTTCCTTGTTCCTTTGCTCCAAACCCATCACATGCAAGTTTTCAGTTTGTACAACTCAGAATCACAGAGGGATGTTTTCCAAGCCTGACTACTGCAACGTAACTCAAGTCTGTATCTCACTGGGCTGAGACTCTTTGCAACCAGTTGGAGACACATAAGTGCAAGAAAATATGCAACTTTTTTTAGTTTAAATCACAATAATCTGACCTAAAACCCATTTGCTTAACTGTGTAGCTTTGATTAAATTGCACAACACTCCTGGGAGTAACGTACAAATTTTCTTGCCTCGGTTTAGTCACATTGTCTCCAATAAGTCACTGTTTGGTTTCAGGTCACCAAATCCTCTCAACGTTGTTCACATTTCTCACACTGTCTGACTAAACTTAGTTGAGAAGGGTTTCCGACGGGTTTAAGACGCCAGCAAGGACTCTAAAGCTGTTATGAGAGATAAATTTATTTGCATGTTTTTAAAACGTCTTCAAAATTTCAGCGACGCGAAAGCAAAGACCTGCTACTTCACGAAGTAAATTAAAAGCTCTTGCAAATGTTTTTCAATTTTCTGGAAACTCCTTCGTTAATTATGTTTGCAGTTTGTCGCCAACAGTCAGATCCTTGTTTTAAACGTAGCCTTTCGCCATAATCTAACACCACAGAATGTCCCTTCACCAGGACTTGCATCAGCATGATTTAACTCTTTCACCAACACATTTTTGTAACAAACAGAACCATGTTGCATGAAGCAAACCAAAAACTTTGGCACACTCTCAGCAAACATAACTTTCTAGACACGCTGTATGTTTTTTGTTACGTCGATGATGCTGTTTTTTCATTGCGCATGTTCAGAGCCTTACAAAAACAGCAGCTCATGTCTAAATGCATTAATTGCATTAAACTTTGCTCTTTTCGTCTCATCTGCTCTGCACCTTGAAACACACCTCCTTACCTGTGACCTTTTGACGCCAAGGCGAGAAAAGTACCGTAACCCAATACTAGAACAAGCTGATGGTAAATGAATAGTGAAAGATGTTATAAAGGCGTTACACTGAAGTTTTTTTAACGTCTTCAGAAGAAACCCAGTTGCCTTGGATTCAGCTTTCTAGGAAGGCCATGTCTTGGATGACAGAGCTTATCCACACTATAGATGTTTTTTAAAATAGTTTTTCTGCGGCGTTTACATCTTCCATTTACATAAAAATTAGGATTCCGAGTTATCTTGACTTCTGTACACGTTCATAGGAACTTGACATTTGTGTTATGAACAAAATAAACACCTCACTGTCTAAACTGTTCTCTTGAGTTGTACCTGAGTTTTGTGTTTTTAAAGGGATTAAGGTTGTGGTAAGTTGAGGTGAATAAACTTTACTGAACTTCAGTGGACAACTCATCCTATCTGCAGATAAAAGGAGATATTAAGAACTTGTTTCAGTATTTGGAAATTAAATGTATGTCATCTTTATAGGATACCCTGGTGCAAATGGACCAAAAGGAGATCCCGGTCCTCCAGGTCTAGACATACCAGGTCTACCAGGAGACAGAGGAAGTCCTGGCTTCCCAGGTCTTCCTGGATCAATAGGACCACCCGGAGGACCTGGAGGACCTGGACGGGATGGAATACCTGGAACTCCAGGTAAAATTTTGTAGGCTTTGTACAGTGTAGTTAACATTTGTTGCTCATTTGTTGAGGGTTGACTGCCCTATAGAAACATAGCATTCCTAAGGAAATGTACGTCATCCACTGCCTTCCATTACATTTACACTAAGATTTGTGTTTTGTTGGGAAATGACAGCTAAAGCCATTTTGATCGGACCTTGAAACTAAAGGTGTGAGTTTAAATTAGAATTTGAACACTTGGTGGTCAGTGCCTCCGTCTTGTAATCCTGAGGTTGCAGGTTCTAGCCCAGGTTGCATCAGGAAGGGCATCTGGCATAAAACAATTGTCAAATATTTTATGTGAATTTGCTCAATGTGGCGAACCCTGAAGAAGGATTCAGACAAAATAAATTGCTAGCACTACATACAATAGAGCACAAATACTGGTACACACACACAAGTAAACTCTATTTTTATTGCCTTTTAGCAGCAGGTGGTAAATCGTCTGCCAGATACTGTAGATGTGTTGGAACACCATTTTCATGACTTTTATTGTATTTCTTTTTTTTTTTAAATTTCTTTCCTAGCCTGGTTCTGCTAACTGGCTACTACGCTGAACAAAAATATGAACACTTTGGTTTTTGCTTCCATTTTATCTGAGCTGAACTCAAAAATTTAAGACTTTTTTCTATGTACACAAAAGGCCTTTTTCTCCCAAATATTCACAAATTTGTGTAAATCTGTGGTGGAACGGGGATGGAGTTCAAGAAAACCAGTCAGTATCTGGTGTGACCACCATTTGCCTCACACAGTTCAACACATCTCCTTCACATAGAGTTGATCAGTGGCCTGTGGAATGTTGGTCCACTTCTCTTCAATGGCTGTGAAGTTGCTGGATGTTGTCAGGAACTGGAACACGCTGATCCAGAGCATCTCAAACATGCTCAATGGGCGACATGTCCAGTGAATATGATGGTTGTGCAAGAACTGGGATGTTTGCAGCTTCCAGGAATTGTGTACTGATCCTTGCAACATGGGGCTGTGGAATATCATACTGCAACGTGAGGTGATGATCGTGGATTAATGTTACAGCAGTGGGGCTCAGGATCTCATCACGATATCTCTGTGCATTCAAAATGCCTTCAATAAAATGCACCTACCTAACATACACCTGCCCATACCATAACACCACCGCCACCATGGGCCACTCAATTCAAAAGGTTGACGTCAGCAAACCACTCACCCACACATGGCCATACACGCAGTCTGCCATCTGCCCTGTACAACCAGGATTGATCTGTGAAGAGAACATCTCTCCAACCTGCCATACGCCATCGGATGTGAGCATTAGCTCACTCGTGTTGGTTACAACAACAGACGACAGTCAGGTGGAGACCCTGATGAGGATGACGAACATGCAGAGGAGCTTCTCTGAGATGGCTTTGGACAATTTGTGCTAAAATTATTTGGTTGCTCAAACAGATTGTTGCAGCACCTGACCAGGTGGCTGGACTCAGACGATCTTGGAGGCAAAGATGCTGGATGTGGAGGTCCTGGCCTGGTGTGGTTATACGTGATGTGCGGTTGTGAGGCTGGTTGGATGTACTGGTGGAGAAATGAACATTCAGTTCATGGACAACAGCTCTGGGGGACATTCCTGCAGTAAACATGCCAACTCCTTCAAAACTTGTGACATCTGTGGTATTGTGCTGTGCTCAAACTGAACATTTTAGACTGGCCTTTTATTGTGGTCAGCCTAAGGCTCACCTGTGTAATAATCATGCTGTCTCATCAGCATCTTGATACGCCACACCTGTGAGGTGGATGGATTATCTCAGCAAAGGAGACGTAAATTAAAGTGCTATGTGTTGTCATCATTGCATGTTCCCATACGATGGTGAAATTAGTTCTCTGTATTTAACCCATCACATGTGAGATACACCCAGGTGGAGCAGTGGGCAGCTGCATACGTGCCCGGGGAGCAATTAGGGATTTGGTGTCTTGCTCAGAGACACCATGACGTGGGCATGGCAGGGAGTTGAACCGTGACTTTCTGGTCCCAAGTCAGCTGCCCTGCCTCTACCCCATCTCTGACTCTGAGAAGTGCTCGGGGAAATGAGAAGTGCTCACTAAATGTGTGAACAATATTTGAGAGGAAAAAGTCTAAGATCTTTGAGTTCAGCTTGTGAAAAATAGGGGCAAAAACAAGTGTTGAGTTTATATTTTTGTTCAGTGCAATTGTCCTCTAATCAAAGAAATGGACAGCTTGCTGGTTTACTGGTTTGTTTTTGCAGGGTTTTTTTTTTTTTGGGGTGAATTTATAGTAAATTATATTTCTGTTTTCCTCCTGAACCTGCTGCACTCATTGCTCAGTACTGGATTAGTAGCAGATAGTGGATGGATATTTTTATTGTGATTTATTCTCCATTCTGACATACATTTGATACGGTTTGTTGTACTACTGTAGGTCAGAAAGGTGACATGGGTCCCATGGGGCCTCCAGGACCTCCTGGTGGACCTGGTACACCAGGAGGGTCTGGTCTTCCAGGAAATAAAGGTATCTACACACTTCATATTTCAATCTAACGTAATTTCTTCATCCTTACTATACAAACTGTATAAATATTAGAAAAGTCAATCCGTCTATAAGTCTATATTTCTGCACTATTTTACCGCTGGCATAAATGAATATGACTCCTGTTGTTTACAAAAGTAGACATCAGCAGAAAGCACCCTGCAGGGCCAGGAAAATACCATATTTACCAGTATTACCAATGACAAGCAAAGGGTCTCCCATAATTCTCATGTTGATGCTCCACAGGTGAACCAGGATTCCCTGGGAGAGATGGCGAACCAGGTGCCTCTGGGCTTAAAGGTGAGAAGGGGAATGTTGGCTCCCCAGGTCCTCCAGGAAGCCCTTTGCCAATAACGTCTGCAAAAGGAGAAAAAGGAGATCCTGGACTCCCAGGTACATCTAAAATCTGAACACCACCTCAAAGTTAAATTTGATGTCGGTTAGAAACATACAGCTTGTTCTTCCCGTACGGTCCCATTCGTACTGAAATCTTCTGTGTGCAGGTCTATCAGGACAGCCAGGACCAAAAGGTATCTCTGGTCTTCCTGGTGACCCTGGACCAGCAGGAATAGATGGGCGCCCTGGAATTCCTGGACCACCAGGTAAGGGGTTCCCACTTAGCTACATAAAAATAATGTGGATGTGAAAATGGATTTCTAACTTGGTGTTTCTATTTTTTGGCAGGTCATAAGGGAGAGCCTGGCATCCCAGGTGTTCCAGGTTCTCCTGGACAGCCAGGACCAAAAGGCATCATGGGAGAAATGGGAATTCCAGGTGGGTGAGCATTCTTATTATCAGGTATTTGCATTCCTTCCATCCATCCATTATCTTTTACCCACTTCTTCCTTTCCGGGTGAGGAGAGACAGTATAAAAAAAAAAGATCTCTCACACCGTGTCCTAGACAGAGCACAATTTGAGGCATCAAAAAAACCTACCACAGCAAAGCAACATAAATAGACATGATACATATAGGCCAGTGAAGACATTGAATTTTTAGGGAAAGTCGTAGCGTAGTCCAGATAAGAGGTGTTATTTATCATCACCTCGGTTGAGATTCCGTCACATGTCCACGGCCTTGGGGAAGGGATGGGTGAGGAGACAGACAACGCATCTTTGTTTTTCTTAAATGTGCCAGGAGGAATTGAGATAAGTCCGCTGTCAAGGCCACTGTTTGGGTTAGGCAGAACTCGTAAATTGCCATTTCTGCCTTTTAAAGTCTTGCTGGTACAATTCTCTGATGGTGACTCCAAACAGCCAAATTGATTCCTTCCGACGAAAGTCGAGCTCACAGCTTTCTCCAAGATTATTCCCTACCATTTATGGGTGCTGCCAGAAAGTTCACAGTTCTGATAACAGCCTGCTCCAACTCTGACGCAGCTCCACATAATTCAGTCTGAGTGCTGCCAAGCATCGACACATCCATACGATTTTGTAGACAATTCAGATTTCACCAACCCAAACAGCAAAATCCAGTTGTCATCATGAATCCAATTTGTTTCCGTCTAAGGTAAGAGGGTCCTCCTTACCCTAACTCCTGTCGGGAAAAGTTGATCAATTTTGTTGAGAGACCAGCTGATCAAATCCTTTGACTTAGGAAGGTATGCAGGAAAAAAAAGAGGCTCTTTAAGGTTTCACAAGACAAAAGAGAGTAAGCAGGGAAGTGGGGGGACGGAGCACAGGGAGACACATCTGTCTTCACCAGAGCACAGAGAGAAAAATAAAAAATTATTCTCATTAAATGTGATTCATTCATTCAGCCTTTATTTATACAGGTTAGTCTCACTGAGTTATGAGGACTCATTTACAAGAGAGACCCGTTTTAAACAAAACCACAGATAAGATACACACAATAAACAGCCATAAATTCATATAAAATGAAAAGTAAATAAAAGTAATGATATAAGACAAGATTAAAAACAAGTTACATTATGAAACAGGGTAAAATACTAAAAACAAAGAGTGGTCCTAAGACTGATCCTTGTGGTATACCACTGTTGATAGTTAAATAACTTCTTAATGTAAGCCTCACCAGTGTTTTATGTTCTTCTGTGATATTACCGCAGGACCTCCAGGCCAGAAGGGTGGAACTGGTTTCCCAGGTAGGCCAGGACCCTCAGGTCAGGCAGGAATTCCTGGCGCCCCAGGACCTAAAGGCGATCCAGGTTCTGCTGGTATTGGACCACCGGGTCTTCAAGGACCGAAGGTCACAGATTCAACTCATTTACGTGTCTTTCTTAACAATAGCTTAAAGGTTTTCAGTGTTGCTTACACTTCTGTTCTTGTTTATCTCTTGTAGGGTGAGCCAGGTCAGCCAGGATACCCAGGAGGTCCTGGTCTGAAAGGAACACCAGGGCAACCTGGTCTTCCAGGTTTGCCAGGCATATCTGGTGAAAAAGGTGACCCAGGCCTTCCAGGACTCCAAGGTAAATATGGAAGTTTATATGCTAACATTTACTGAAAAATGTGTTTTGTGTCTTTGAGACTTTTTAATGGCTTTTTAGAGTCTGTATATTTACAAGTAGGCCTGCTTAGATGGGAAAGAAAACCTAGTGTTGAGTTAAAGGGAACATTTTACATGATGTAACACCAAGAGGGAAATATGATATTTTTAAAACCATTGTAGAAGTGTCTACTTGTTGAGTTTCAATGAAATTTAACATGAATCGCTTAAATGATCTCTCTTGTTAGGCCCCCCTGGAGTCCCCGGTCTCAAGGGTCTTGATGGTGTGCCGGGCGTCCCAGGTCTCCCAGGAAACCCAGGTAGACAAGGAGAATCTGGTCGATCAGGACAACCTGGACTACCTGGAGAGAAGGGTCAACCAGGTCGAGATGGGATCCCAGGACCAGCTGGAGTCAAAGGAGAGCCAGGCAAGTCCTGGGTCATGGACTACATGTTGAAAAAATATTCTTCTGTCAAATTGTCTGTCTCAGTTATGTTTTATTTTTCCACTTTAGGTATTCCTGGTTTTGGTGGTCCAGGCCCTTCAGGGCTTCCAGGTCCACCAGGTAAGTTGCCCCCTATTGTGCTGCATCTACACACACAGCCATTGTGACTTTGTCTTCAATAATTTTTCTTTCTGGTGATATTTTCAAAGGCATTAAAGGAGACCCTGGTCTCCCTGGTCAGCCTGGCACTCCAGGTTTTCCTGGTTCCAAAGGAGACCCTGGCCTGCCTGGTGCCTCAGGTCCTCCAGGTATTACTGGCCCTCCAGGACCTCCAGGACTGCCTTTGCAAGGCCCTAAAGGTGTTCATGGACCCCCTGGCCCACCCGGAAGAGGAGGTAAAGCACCTGAACAGCTTTTTTTTTTTTTTTTTTTTTTTATTATTCTTTGCACTGCTAGAAATTTCTGCCTGGTATTTGATGCTGGAAATCAGAAAATTATGAAAATAGTTATTTAGATTTGTTTTTCAATGATTATTGGGTATTGTGATCCAGTTCAAAATAAAAAGAACATCTTTTTTTTTTTTTTTCCTTTTTAATCCAACCAGTGAAAACCCAGGCAGAAAATGGCAGACACTAGGGCTGGATGATATGACCAAAACTTATCACAATATATTTCTTAATTTTGGTCGATAACGATATAATTCCAATATCAATATAAACAATATAAAATCCTCAGAAAAACCGTACAACCTGTACAAATAAATTAATGTTCACCTTTTATTTGTATTTAGTCTTCAAAGAAATTTGAAATCACCGTCAAATAAACATAAAACTCTCAACTTAAAGTTAATAGTTTGAACTTTAAACAACAACATAACCTAAACCATGCCACAAATGCAGACATTTCTCTTTTGATACAGCTGGGGGTGTTGTTTCTGGGGCACGTTGGCTCAAACTTTTATTGTGCTTCATCTTCTGACTCATCATATTCTATCGAGTGGAACAAGTTAAATGTGTTCCCACCACTAGTTGGAACGACTCGCCGTCACATTTTGCAGCCACTGACTGAAACCTGCAGTTTATCGGATCTTAGAACCACTTCCACACGCCAAATTAGTTTTTCCTCTCTTATCAGTGATGTCATCTGCTTTCTCTTTGCTTGTGAAAGCCTGTTCAGTCACATTCTAACGGTCATGGGCACTCATTTTGAAGTGAAAACTTCGCCTAGCCTGCTACCGTTGACTCCTTCGAGCTGTGGTGTACGTCACCACGCACTTACGTAGTTGTGTCACAACTTTTTCTGTTCAGCTTGAAACTGAAGCAGCCGCATCAACCTAAATCGAAAAAGAAATGTGTCAGTGAAGCGCTGTAATCCTAATGAAATACAGGTAACCCCCGGTTTACGGCGTTCCCGGTTTACGGAGTTTCACGTTTACGGCCGCCACCCCCAGTGACGTC
>JARVGS010000001.1:11541587-11553540 GCA_031762315.1 Hypsolebias antenori | reverse complement strand
AGATAGATAGATAGATAGATAGATAGATAGATAGATAGATAGATAGATAGATAGATAGATAGATAGATAGATTTACTGTTATTTTATTTATACTAGCTAAGGGCTCCTCTGAGCTGGGCCAAGACCAAAGGAAATTGCTTATATCATAAACCATCTCTAATGTTAAAGATCTCATAGCAGTTTGTGGTTTTTATAAATCTTTACTACTACAGTAACTTTGTATTGCACAATTATTCTGACCGAAATGTGATAAAACATAGGCAGGAAGTTCTCCAGGCTACACAGGAAGTGATACAGGTAGCTGCTGCTTTTTGCACATACTAATAATCATATATACTATATAGTATATATGATTATAGTATACTTATATTATAGTTTTATATTATATATTCATATTATAGTATATTTTATATATATGTAGTATATATTATATTATAGTATATATTATAGTTTACTTCAAAATGGAAGGTAATCCAAATGTTTCTAATAAATTATTACCATAGATGACTATTACGCGTTGGAGAAACTAGTTGTTTTAAGATGGCAATCCGACCACACTGAAGAGCTAATGGCTAGTATGTACAGGACCAAGTCCCAAGTAAAGAACAACTCCTTGCTCCAACATTTCATAGCGGTTCATGTGAGCATTATTTTAAAAATCTTTACACCTGGATCAGTTTTTTTTTATTTTTTTTTTATTATTATTCATATTTTGTTGGGATGTGCTAGCTTCCACAACAATTATTTTGCAAGTTTCGTTTAAATTTGTCCACTGTTTCCTAATATTTTGCTAACATACAAACATATAGCGAGAAGTAATTTAGCTTAGACCCTAGGGATGGTCTTAAGTGCTAATGCAATTGATGTTTAGTACGTTAACGTGATATCACATAAACTTGTACAGCCTTAAAAAAGTTAATTGAATTGCACTGCTATACAGAAGATTAACTTGAAACAGTGAAGGTTTGGATGAGAGGACACTGTCAGATGCTGTAGAGTTTCAATTCAGTTTGTTTGTAAAGCACCACTTTACAAGTCATGTTTAGGCTCTGTTTTCACATACATTATAAAATACTTATTAGTAAAAGTAATCTATTTAAGGAAGCCAGCAGATTGTGTTGACTCACTTTGTTGCAGTCTCCCATCCTGAGCAGCTAAATGGCGACAGTGGAAAAGGAAAAAACCTCCAGCAGAAACATGTTAAGGCCCGGCAGCCATCTGCCTCAACTGGTTTGGGGTTACAGAAGTCAGGAAAAGACACAAACAAACAGAACGATTGGTCCATGTCTAGTTAATATGAAAAAGCAGAAAGAAACATACCTAATAATACTGAGAATCTTTTAAATAGAAACATGAACAGTAAAGTGAGTAAAGCCAGCAGTAGAAAGAGGAAATGTGGTCAGTTTGTCCTCCAGCAGTCTAAGCCTATAGCATCAGCACTAAGGAATGGCTCAGGAAACCCAAACCAACTCTGAACCCTGGGGTACTAACAGTGCCTCGGCTATCGGAAAGGCCCAGCAGCGTCTTTTCTTTCTGAGGAAACTGAAATGGGCCAAAATTCCTCAGCAGCTTATGATCAACTTCTACAACTGTGCTATTGGAAGTGTATTAACCTATGGATTCCTAGTGTGGTTCTCCAGCTGCACTAAGGCAGACCAGCAGGCTCTCCAGCGGGTGGTTAAAACAGCTGGAAGATCATCAGGATTATTCTCTCCGAGAGCAGAACTATCTATACAACCTACTGCAGAGATGACCCAACAACATCCTGCGGGACAGGTACCATCCTGCACATGGCCTTTTCCACCTGCTACCTTCAGGTAGAAGGTATTGGTCCATAGGTGCCAGGACTACCAGAGTGGCTCACAGTCTGTACCCACAAGCTGTGAGACTGTTGAACACCATCTCTCTGTGACCCCGCCCACTATTCTTACATCTCAAATCTCATTATGACAATAACTGTGAAATGGATATTGCATTGCTGCAGCAACCATCTACTACCACTTCAACATCTGACTGTTGATGGGTAATAGTTTGCTTTTTGGATACAGGCACCTTCATCCATCCATCCATTATCTTTACCTGCTTCTTCCATTTTGGGTCAAGTGGGTCGCCAGCGCCCATGTCCAGCAATCACTGTGCGAGGAATGGGGTGCACCCTGGACAGGTCTCCAGTCCATCACAGGGCCACATAGAGACAAATGAGACAAACAACCATTTATTCTCTCATTCATAGGGACAATTTAGAGTTACTAATCAATCTAACATGCAGGTTTTTGGTCTGTGGGAGGAAACCAGAGTACCTGGAGAAAACCCACACATGCACAGAGAGAACATGCAAACTCCACCCAGAAAGGTCCCTGGCTGGGATTTGATCTGGCGACCTTCTTGCTGAGAGGCAGCAGCTCTACCAACTGCACCACTGTGCTGCCCTCAAATTGTTCAGCGATCTAAAGTTACTGAAAGTTCTAAATGTCTTGTTATTGAACAAATGATCCCGATTCATCACATTTTTCAAACTT
This sequence comes from Hypsolebias antenori, assembly GCA_031762315.1. Lineage (NCBI taxonomy): Eukaryota > Metazoa > Chordata > Actinopteri > Cyprinodontiformes > Rivulidae > Hypsolebias > Hypsolebias antenori. Next base: position 11,551,021 of record JARVGS010000001.1, on the reverse strand, counting down.
TATATAATTTGTAAAAAAAAAATTGAATATTGCAATTTTTCTGTACAATAAATCCATCTTACCTCAAAAACGACAACATTAGAGTTTTCGTAAGTGGCGGGGGACTGAGAGGAGAGTGACGTGTTAAAGCTGCGTTCAGACGTGCTCCTGGCAGCGCTGGTCCTGCTGTCATCCAGACTCAGCTTCTACGTAAATTAAAGGGTTTCCACTTAAACACGTTTTAAACTAATTAGCGTGTTCGAAGTTATTTCAATAACCTAAAACAACTTGAATCATTTTGGATCCATGCAAATGTAGATAGTCATCCAATACATTGCAAATCCAAAACATTTAAAAGATGTAAACTTCTATTCTGTAGTTGAAGACAATCTGTTTCCAGTCATCAGAATTTGTCCAATTCAAACCTGGACAGCATGGCATTTCAAGCTTTTAACTGCAAAATGATAATTACGCCCACTTCCCTGTCTTCCTGAAGGTTGTTAGGGTCTTAGTTTGCTGTCTCACAAGAGAGGTTTTGGTCACATGAAGGTGTGTATTAGAGGGACAATGAGTTTTGGGGAAAGCTGAGGCTTCGTCTTCTGTTTAAAAAGGTCTTTAGGACAAAACATCTTGCTTGTGAGCCAGTCCAATCAAGGCCCCAATAACCCTCAGGAGGATGGTAAAATTACTTTTTTTAAAGATGTCAAAATAATCTTGGGTGAATTTAACTCACAAATAAAGCATCTCGTTCAGTTTAAAATTTGAACTCCGAATTCTTCTGTTTTGAATTCTAAAAGCTACACAGATGGGAAGCCAAGCTCTTCTACTACAAAACAGAAGATCATTTGCTTTGTTTTTAAACTTATAGAGTTTTGGATTTATAATTACGTTTAATCAAAGCATTATTCAGACCTTGTTGCTCAGTGACGGGTTGATAAAAGTGACATCGTCTAGAGTCAGCAGGATCTTGTTGGGGCCTCTGACCATTCGAATCTGAATGATCCGTCGCCTTTGCAACAAGAAAGGTAGTCAATGAAAAGTTACAAACATGTAATGGATCTTCTTATTACTTATTTTAATATTGGCTCAAACATGTGCTTTAGTATTTCTTTGTGTCTCGGTACCGGATGAAGTACAAGAGAGCCATGATAATGACAGAAGAAGCCACCAAGCCGATGAACGTGCTGAAGGTCAAAAACAGATCCACTCCTGGAACAGAAAAGAAATAAACGTAAAGTTTAATGTTGCTAAAAACAACTTGTCAAACCTCCCTGCCATATTTGACCCATTTCATTTTGCCTATTATCTAAACCATTCTACTCTATATTGCACCAAGTTATCACTCATTTGGACTACAAAGACGCCAACGCCATAACCCAGTACATTAAGTTCAGCTCAGCATTCAACTGCATCATTCCTCAGAGACTAACAGAGAAACTCCTCCTGACTGGCCTGGACAATGCCACGTCTCTGGATTTTGAACTTTCCGACTCAGAGATCACAGTGTTGTTCATGTAGAAAAGAACACCTCCAACGACATTATGCTGAGCTCGGGAACCCCTCAGGGCTGTGTCCTCAGCCCTCTGTGATTCACGTTACTAACACATGACTGAGTACCTTGATTTGGGGGAACCACATTATGAATTTTGCGAATGATACAACATTGGTGGGGCTCATATGAAAATGGCAGAGGTTAAACATCTGTAGGGTTGGTGTAAGGACAACAATATGTTGCCTAATGTGGAAAAAACTAAGGAGATGATTTTTGACTTTCACAACCTGAGCACACCACACTTATTAGCAGCTGCACAGTGGAGAGAGTGGAGAACATCAGGTTTCTCAGTGTAGATCTCGAAGGACCTGGGCTGGAACAGAAATGTTTCAGCAATCACAAAACAGGCCCAGGGGAGACTGCACTTTCAGAGAAAACTGAAACAAGCTTCTCTCCCACCAGTATATTCAGGTGTTTTTTCTGCAGGAGTGTGGTGGAAGGTGTTCTGACATACAGCAGGATGTTGGTTAGGAGTGAGGGACATGATTGCGCTGGTGTGTGGGTTTAAATGTTTTTATTAGATCCCCAGTGAGAAAAATCTGCTGTTATGTGCAGCTAAAATAACAATAAAGGTTAATTTAATTTGATAAATACACCTGCTGATCGGGCCCTTACCCCCTGAGCAGATGACTCCAGGTGTAAACCAGCAGGCTGCATCCCTCCTGGGCCCATAGCCTTGTGGGAAGTGAATGTCTTTACCCAAGAAGCGGATCAGTCCGGTCTCCATGTCAATCCTGTTATTGAACAGATCTGTAATTATTTCTGAGGCTACAGTTGATAAGTTGGTTTATTTTGTTGGTTGGCAAGATTCTTAGCTAAAATTTGAGAAACCTAGTAGAATGGAAAACTGGATGGTAAGGACAACAAAAGTACCAACTGCTGCCCATATTGACACACTAAACACTTTATCTTAGTTCATGTTTACCTGTATGTTGGCATCAGATGCAAGGACAACCCATCTGTGTCCAGTATGAGGTAGTCGAGCTGAACCTCTCCAGAGCTACTGGTTCTGATGGAGTGGCTAAAGCCCTGTCAAGACAAGTAGATGAACATTACATATACAAAGATAACATTAACAGAAAACACTACAAAGTACTTTTCTTTGGCCTATACTATCCTACAGACTGAGCAATAATTGTTTTTTTAAGTAGTTTTTCGTTTAGCTGCTTTACATGTCCCTGTGTCTCCTTTCCACAGTCTGTTTGTGGGTTCTGCTTCTCGGCCTCATTCTCGTTCCTTTCCTTTTTAGACCCCAGCTTTTGCACCTTGCTACGTTTTGTTTTCTTAAATGTTTGAAGGGTCTGGGAATTAACGGCAGTCTATATTTTTTGGTTTTCGGTCGCAGGGTTAGGTCCTGGACTGTAGGGTGAGGGAATTCCCCTAAATCCAACAGTCAACTACTGGCCAGTTTGGGGCTTCTCCGTCTTTTTGTTTGTTTTAGTTCAAATAGTTTAAAAATATGTATTTTATTTAAAACATTAAAATCATCCAGACTCCGTATGTTGTGCGTCCTGCGAGTCACTCCTGGACACATGGATCATAACAGCTGCTACCATTAGGGGTCGCCTCCTCTTATCATCCACTTCCATCTATCCTTTACATTCGCCTCAGTCACATCAACCCTTTTCATCTTCTCTTTTCAACATCCATGAACCTCTTCTGTGATCTTCCTTATTTTCTCCTCACAGGCAGATCCATACCCACCATCCTTTGTCCAGTATGCCCACTGTGCTTCCATTGTACATGTCCAAACCATCACAGCCTTTCTAACTTTGTCTCCAGAACTCTCAACCTGAGCTGTCCTGATAAACATATTTCTAATCCTTTCCATTTTGTCCACTTTCATTGAAAATCTCAACATTATCTCTATCACCTCCAGCTCTGCCTCTTGTTATTTTGTTATTGTCATAATCTTCATTCACCTCCAGTACTGCTACTTTTTGCAAGTTGTATTCTGTAAAATGTATTTTGTTTCACTTCTACTGACATTCATTCTACTTCTCTCCAGAGCATATCTTCCAGCTTCTACATTCCCTTTCTACAGATCACAATGTTGTTTGCACATATTATAGTTCATGGAGGACTCCTGTTTTACCTCATTTTTCATTAAAAGAAGGGGTCCACAGCTGAACCCTGAAGTGCTCCCACCTCCACCTTGAACCCATGTGTCACTCCTACCGCAGATCCCACCTCTGCCTCACAGTTCTTACATGGCTATCACTACTCTCACACAATTCACCATCATGAAATATTTCTTCTTGATCATCCATGTTTGATTTAGAAAAAGGTTTGACACAGAATGCAAGCTCTGATGCAACCCTTCCCATTTATCCTGGCTCAGGACAAGCACTAATAGTATCTGGTCTGTTCAAGCTCAAGGCTAAATTTAGTTTTTGGCTTAAATACTTCATGTAAATGTTTTCACAGTCCTCTCAGCACCTGGAAGTCCAGGTTACGTGTACTTTGTGCAAGGTTTCCTCCAGACATCCACTGTCCTGACTTTCGAACACGATGCACTGCATGAGCCATGAACAGAACAGAGTTGTAGATGGTACCAAACAGAGGAGACACCTGCAAGACACAGGTGACAGTTTCAGCTGCCTTGCTTGTGAATGCAGCACCCGCAAACACACTGGTCCACACTTTACCTGCTGAGGTTTCAGGGTTCTCAACACCTCTCCTCTCTCCATAGCCTCTCTATAGGCCTCATAGAATGACACTTTGGGGGAGTCGATAGTGATGGTCAACACAGCATCGTAGGCCCGCACGAGTTTGCTGTTGCTCTTCAGTGCTGGGTAGGTCACATTGCGGTAGGGCAGACTGTAGAGCAGAGTGTCATAGGACACAAACACCAAGGAGCCGTCAATCATTTGCATGTCGTAGGCCGTTTCTAGGAGAAGTCTTTGGGCTGAGCCACCGAGCAGTGCCGAGTGCATGCAGAGGATCACAGCTAGGACAGGACATAATAATAATAAGTTTTAAGATCTATCCAACAAAGACTTGAATTGTTTTAATTTGGAAACAATTAACCTGACAATGGAAAAATAAATGAAGAAGTTTTCTGTGGTTAAAAAAATTAAAATGACGTTGGTCTGATTGAACTCCAGTGTGTCAACATAAATAAATGCTTGTTTTACCATTAAATGTTACTGTGGGATGTTTTTAGCAACATCCCACCAAAAACGTATAACAAAAATTCAGTATTATTAAATTATTTACATACATTGTCAGGCTATGTAGATATATCAGTTTTACCACATATTTCTCTCATCTTGCGGACCTTGGCCAGAGTTCGTCTAATTCCATGAGGTGTGTTTTCCATAAAACTGACCAGTCTGACTGGAAAGCCATGGCTCCTCAAGGAGTCAGCCACCTAAACAAGACAACAATACTAAAATAAATTCTAGGAACTCAAACAAAACAAAATAATCAAATAGAAAAAAAATAGTGATACAAATCACAGCATGGTACCATTATGTACCAGGTAAGTACCAGGCAAATACCAAGTATGTAACAAATACCAGGTAAGCAAACATGTACCAGGTAAATACATGTATGTACAAGGTAAGTAAGTACCAGATACATACCACAAAAGTACCAGATATGTAACTGGTAATTAACGATTAAGTAACAGGTACATGTGTGGGAGATGTGTACCATGTAAGTGCCAGGTAAATTGTCAGCAATATGTATATACTGGCTAAGTACCAGGCACATACACAGTAAGTAAGAGATACGTGAACACCAGGCTGTATTACAAGCATGTATTGCTACTGTAAAAAAAGCCCACTTATGCTTGATTTTAAAAAAGCATTTTTTTTTTCTATCTTTGGGATTGTTTGGCCTGAACACAATTATGTTGACTTTGAATGTAATTATCTTGCAGAAATACGGTGAAAGGCCAACATTTTAACCTTAGTTGCTGTTTCCACCCAGATGTCCTCCGAGGAAGAGATGATGGCAATGTGAGCCCACCTGAAGTAGCTCATGACTCTGTTTAGCACCTGGGTGGGCCTCGCCATCGATCGGGCAAAGGTTGGATGACTCCGAACATTGTCCAAGTCATAGTCTACACATGCCCATGGAAATATTGCCTAAGGGATGATATTATAGGCAGATATAAATATTAGTCTTACAAAAATGTACTATATGAGTTAAACAAAACCAGTTAAACTGTACCGTTTAATATACAGTATGTACCCATAAACTTTTATAACTTACACAACTTTTTGACTACGGTACTTATTACTACTTGCTTTGATATGTTATTTTTCTATTCTACTAAAAAATTGTTTGTGATGTGAAATTTTCTAATTACGTTAAAAATATACATGTTTATTGCATTTTCACCTAAAGACATTGCCATTTTTTTTCTGGTGCAATGCATTCTGGGGCTACGACATCCATCGGTTGTAGTGGAGACTAAAGCACAAGAAGGAGTCAAGGCTGAAAATATAATTTTCTAGTAGTCCTTAAACACAATGTCAAAACAAATAGTGATGTTTAATTGATCAGCTCTGAAGCTACATACAATAACTCCAATGTTTCCCCAACAATTGTACAAGTGGGGTGCCCCGCACCATCAACAGAACTTAGTGCCCGCCTACCAAACCGAACTGCATGCAACCCCCCACCCCTCGGTGGCACTGACGTAGCGCTGAGCTAGCAACGCGCAATACAGGTGTGCTAGCTAAAAAGCTAAAGGCAGAGCTCACGCTACCCCCCCGCCCCACCCCACACATACTCAAAAACTGTCAGTACACACAGTGCACAGCTCAGACATGTCTCCGTACACCCCACCCTCGACAAAAACCACAGACGAGATGAGCGTCCAGCCATGGCACGATATCTAGGGAAAACACTGAACTCTGAAGCAAATGTCATGTGATGCTAATGCTATTAGCTTTGAGCTAACACTATTAGCTCCAGGGTTATTAATGTAAATATCAGTTGCAGTGCTAACACTGTCAGTTCCAGAGCTAACGCTATTTTAGAGGTATTTCTTTAGTCTCTTCTCTGTCAGTGTGCTCGAGTTCAAATTAAAGGCAGATAATGTCGGTGCTTGCACCAGAACTTGTCTACATCATTTACCCACAATACATTGCAGCATAAATACAATGGTGACATCCATATGTCATTAATTTTTAGAAAATTATTAAAATGTTACAGCCTACAGAATTTTTACAGTCTTGTTTTCATAGCTGAAGTAATTGTTTATCGAACAAGGTATTTTGTTCCAACTTGTCGAAGATCCCTTTAAAGAACTCTATATTATTTCACTATTGCAACATACTTTGTTCCAGCCTTTAGTCAGCATTGAAGCAGCATCACAGTATCCAGGGTTGGTAGGTCCAATGTAACCAGAAGCTTTGGTGTGGAAACCCACAAAAGCCTCCAGACCCCTGGATGTCTCACATGGTTCCTGAAGGAAAATTTGTTGTTTATTCAAAAATAATTCAATAAAGAAACAGAAAAAAAAACTGCACTGAATCTAATCCTCACTTTATCTAGCTTCAATTGAATGGATTTACCTTTACTTTTAATTTCTTTCAGGGAAAATGATTGCATACTGTATGTTCTGCAGTCACTATACGTACTGATAAAAGACGAACATGATGAAAATGCCAGTTCTGTTCACAAAACTCTGTGCAGATTATGTATTTTTTAATATATATTTTTTAGCACTGACGTATTGCTTGGCTTTTAGCAGACCTATTTCTTTTTTTCCCTACAGAAATTTTTGTTGCTATAATTTTAAGTCTATTGTGGGTCAAGGTTATCCATTAGCTGACAGTCCAGCACTTTCTGTCTAATCCACTCAGATCAAACTGCAGCACACGTATAGAGGTGCAACAGTCCTGTGTGTGATGTGGCACCAGACTGTCTGCCAGTGTTTGCTCAATAATATGCTAATGTGCATTCTGCATTATAATATTCACTTATTTGCATGCTCAGAACATACATTTTAAATCGTAAAGTTTATTCTGTATAGTGGTTATGGAACTCTGAAAGTGGGCTCTGTTTGCTCAAAGAAAAGGTTCAATCTGATGCTTTAGATGAACCTAATTTATGTTCATAACCTGAGCTAAATCAAATGAACAGATCAAATGCATTGAAATTATGTTTTATGGAGTTGTCAGTACTCAGTATTTCATCAGAACTAGAATAGCTCAGAGTGTTAACAGCTTGGGATATCAGGCAGACATTTTCCATGGGCAGTGGCGCTAATGGTTATTCTAAGTGAGTATTTTTTAGAATGGTTCAAGCAAAACATCATTTGAGAAAACCTTACATTGTTGTCACTTCTACATTAGATTAGACAGTCGTTTTACATAGAAGTCAGTCTGCTGTCTGTTGTATTGGTCCAATGAATCGTGCGTTGCTTTTTGTGTAACCAGGGAAAGTAAAAAACTAAAATTCCTGGCACTTCTAGTAAACACCTATCAAACTTTACTCCACTTCTTTGTTCTATCTATCTTTTTTGCAACATCATATGAACCATTACTTGTAGGGAAATGCTAACCTCAATCTAAGTGTAGTGCTTCACTGACCACTGGGAATTGGAGACAAAATTGCAAGAAAATAACAAATATTCACTTGAAATCACACATTGTAAAGTACTCCAGATAAAATTTGAGCCAAAATGTTCAGTTTGCACACACAGTGTCAGATAATGTGTCGGGTCTGTGTCTTGTGTGTTCTTGTGCTTTTGGATGATTGTTTCCTCTGGTATCGGATGTTGTGCCGCTGGAAGGATTTTTACTGAAACTTCTTTAGTTTTGGACATTTGTTATGACGTATAACCATAACGAGTTTTTTTTTTAACAACCCGGAGCTGCTGATTAACATCTCAAAGCTCAAATAATATCTCAGCTACAGCCCCAAATCTCAAATGAGTTGAAAAGGAGGCGCCGTGGATGCATTCCTGTCTCCTTGCTGGCTGAGCTCGAGAGCCTGACCACTGAGATCCTGGAAATGGCAGGAAATTTGGCTCGTGGCAGCAGAAGGACGGGATCATCTGCAGCCGGCTGTCTCCAGCGACGAGCAGCTCAGCAGGCTGCTGGGAGGAATGGCCATCATTCTGGGAGGAGTTCTACCTGGCATTGGGGCATTCCTGCAGCCCGTAGGAACCAAAAGACAAGCTGAGTCTGGGCGGACAGACCGGACGGCATCTGCGGACAATTTCTTTGGCTCTGCTGTGGGATGGACTTTTACAAGAGATCCTTCCTGCCTACAGCCATCAGCATCCATAACAACTCTTAAAGAAACGAGGATAACGAGTTACAACTTTTAATTTCCCTTTGGGATTAATAAAGTATTTTTGAATTGAATTGAACTGAATTATTCATTTAGCGTTTCTTTGATTCTTGTATGTTGTTTCACGTGTGTTTCAGCTTCGGCAGTGGTTTTTCTCCTCACGTAGTTCAGCTCCTGTTCCCTCCCACTCTCACCTGATCCTCATTGTCCCTGGACAAACGAGGCCCTGTGACTCGCATGTGGACATTGAGAACCCCTACAAATGTTTCAAGACATTTTGGAAACTCCCCCATACACACAGTCTGCAATTTGTCTCCGTCAGTCGCAGTCAAACGAGATACTGGCTTAACTAACTGTAGATTTATTTGTCAATGAATATTTGGAAGAATCTTAACAGTAAATTTTTATAATTAAAAAAACAAAACAAAAGAAAATCATGAAAACTCCAAGACTAATGACTATAGTTCAAAGCCGCAGTTTACTTTAGTCTTGACCTTACTATGACTGGACGTAAAGAACGTAAGGTCAGATTTTGTTTTATAATACAGGTAGTCCTCGGTTTTCGGCCGGCTCCGTATCCGGTATTTTGCGTTTACGGCCGCCGCCCCAGTGACGTCATCACACCTCACGTTGCCTTTTTTATGCA
>JARVGS010000001.1:11381613-11393224 GCA_031762315.1 Hypsolebias antenori | reverse complement strand
GGGGTGGGTGGAGTCTCTATTTACATCAGAGATTCTTTGGTTTCCTTTATAGTGTCTGCAAAAAACAATCCCAAATCAGTTTGAGGCCTTAGCTGTAAACATCACTTTGAATGGAAGCCAGTTCTTATCTGTAGTGGGTTGTTATCGTCCCCACTCAGCAACACCTGAGTCTCTGACCTCCCTGACAGAATTCCTAGGAAATTTAAAATTCAAAGAGATTCTTTGGCAGGAGATTTCAACATTGACTGGGATAAGTCAACCCCACTCTGTGATAAATTCAAGGAATGTTGCCTATTACTCAATCTAACCCAACTTATCGACTCTCCCACTAGACCAAACAAAAACTGTCCTAAAAAATCTTCTATCTTAGACCTGTTTCTAACAAATGCGTCTCACAAAGTCCCTGGTACAGGTGTATTTGCTAACATTTTAAATGGTAAAATGGTAAATGGAGCTTACTTATATAGCGCTTTCCAGCCCACTGTGAGGGGCCCCAAAGCGCTTTACAGTACCAGCCATCCACCCATTCATACACACACTCATACACCGGTAGCGGTAGACTGCCATGCAAGGCGCCAGCCAGTCCTACTGGGAGCAACTTGGGATTAAGTGTCTTGCCCAGGGACACAACGAGGTATGCACTGACCGGGGATCGAACCCCGGACCTTCCGGTCCTGAGCCAGCTGCCCTGCCTCTACACCAACTCGGCCCCTCCTTTCATTTTATGTTTTTTAAATTATTTTTTTCTCTTATACTGCATGTAAATGTTACCTTTTATACTGAACGTAAAATGAATAAATAAACTAAACTAAAACTAAAACCACCAAGCTACCACAGATTGTGTGTGGAGCAGAGAGCTGCCATCTAGGGCGCCCAGGGGAGCAGATGGTGGTGGTTAAGCCTGAGTCTTGCTCAAGAGCCCAGAGTGGGGCAAATGAAGGTGGAGGCAGGTGTGGGTGCTTGATCTTTCCCACCCACATTTTGAGGTTGTTGTATTGGGGAGTTGAACAGGCAACCTTCTGAACACATGTCCACCTCCTTTAACCGCTTCACCACGCCCCCACCATGACAGCGTTTGTTTCTGTTAAATAAGACTTGGTTTATTTTTTCAGGCTCCTTGTGTTCAGTCTGCATTACTGGGACCAACCCCATACAACTGTGACAAAAGAAACACCCCTCTGGAATGAAAACAATTTGCAAATATTTAAAGAAGAGAGCTCCATCGTTCATAAAACAGATTAGAGAAAAGAACTAAAGTTTCCAGTAATAATTCAACCATTGTGTTTAACCTTACATTTGCCAGAGGAGAGATAATGAGTTTGAAGGATCAGACGAAGGTTATTCTGGACACAACATCATCTAAAAAACTTGTAACTAGAAAGCGTGTTCTCCCCTGAAGGTGGTGCACAAATGTGTATTTAATGATTTGAGTATTTCTGGGTAAAAAGCTGCTTTGAAAACAACTAACGCACCCAAAAACATCCAGACAATTGACTGGTGGTGGCTTTGTATCAATTAATGGATACATAAATGTTCTATTTGTGCTCATTTACGTTTGTTAACTGAAATAAAAAAGCAGCAACCCTTAAATCACTGTTGCTGTTAATAATGCATGTTCTGTGGATGACTGTCAGCTACTACCACACCAAATTTTAGCTTAATTTGTGTAAAACTGACTGTTGGGGGGTACCGCAGGGGTCCATCCTCGGTACCCTTCTATTTTCCTTTTACCTACTGCCACTAGGTGCTATTTCCCTTTCTGTTTGTACAGCACTTTGGTTGGCCCTATCACTGTTTAAAGTGCTTTATAAATAAAATGGTATGGTATGGTATGGTATGGTATGGTATGGTATATTTGTGTTTGCTAAGGTTGATTTGCTATGGCAGCCATCTTCAATCAGGCTGACATAAATAAAAATAAACAGTTGTGCTATACACCCATTTTTTACACTCTGATTCATCAGATATTAAGCTAATGAACAGACAACAAACACATGCACAGTCACTTACATGATTGCCCACCTTTCATAGTGACGGGTGATAACAATAGGATGATGGTTTTGCTCATGAAAATGTTATTCTATTGGTGGTTTTCAGATGGATATGAAATGCTTGTTTGTTCTTCAAGCTCTTCATAAAGCACATACACCCAACACGTCTAGATGTCAAAAAGCCATTTGAAAAGAAAAAATCATTTCCACCAGTAGTTCTGTGCAACTAATTGAAATGCTATAGTTCAATTGTAATGCATGGCATTTGTTCTCTGAACAAATGGAATTTCAAGTCAGAAGAATTAAGTAAAATTTTTGGAAGTCCAAATTTGAAAGAATCAACTGGAATGTGAAAACTTTGACTTGAAAAGTATGAAACTTCTGACTAACTCCAACCTCAATTTTCATTATAGTTGCCTCACTCGGAAAAGGCTGTGATTGCTTTAGTGTTAATTTTTCTTACTCTTTTCTTGGTTTCTATAAATCAGTCACACACATAGAACTATAGTATCTCTAATAAACATTTAGCTACATCGTTCAAAAGCAGAGGGCACAGAGAAAGCTGTTATTAGCTCGTACTGTTATGAATTGTTAGCTAGGCTACCGAGCACAACAGCACATCCTACTCACTTTCAAAAGTTGCATCCGAAACATAATGAAGACAAGCGTGACATTCTTCCCAATCCTGGATTCCAAGGCAAATGGGGGACAGCATTACCTCAAAAATACAACACCAACATGGGCAAGCAGTATGCCAATGTCCCCTGTCACTGAGGGAGTGAAATAGTGACTGTTGTTGTCAAGACGAGTGTTTTTCTGGACTAGAATTGAATGAGGAATCCAAGTCACCCTTAATGTTTTTGGTGCAAGATTTTAAATGGGTATGCCATCTGAAAACCACCAACAGAATAACATTTTCATGAGCAAAACCATCATCCTTTTGTTATCACCCGTCACTATGAAAAGTGGGCATGTATGGCTATGTACAAGAACAAAGGTAGTTAAAAATACATATTTGCTTGTCCGAGGCAGCACAGATTAATGTATCCTAGTGAGTGGACTGAGCAATTTTATCTACTACCAGACACAATGGTGGAGCCAGAGGGTGGTCATTGGTCTTGGCCCCCATAGATTAATCTTTGTCCACTCCAGTCATTTGAGGAAACTGTACTTTTAAGCAATATAAAAACTAGAAATCATGGTTTCCTCAAATGGAGGGGTGGCCAGACAGACGAACAGGGGACACAGTATTTCCAACTCCCTCTATTTGGTTCGCAACAAGGAACAAAATTGTTCAGTTTGGAATATCATCCAAGACAAAATCTTGGAGAAATAAACAACGTTGAATGTTATTTGGGAGCATGCAATTGAACTGAACGTTCAGTTGCATGCTCCCAAATAACTTAGGGTTTCTTGACAGTTGCACGCACACTGACACTCAAATATTCACAGACGGTTCAAAGTTTACTGTTATTTGTTCCTCTGGACCCCTCTGGAAATGTACAGCATTGCAATCCACTACAAAAAAATCTGGTTCTGGCTTTTACAAAATAAGTGGGTTTACACAAATCAATCTCAAATGCCAGGCCTGCATCATTAGTGTCTTGAATATCCCTTTTCTAACCCCTCATCACTGAGCCCATCAAACATACACTACATTAATCAGAAAACCAAAGAATGCTTGAGCTGCCACCTCATTTCTGAGATATAAACAGTGAGAGTGGTGGTTCCAAGATGACACGACTAAGGTGATATTAGTAAACTGATTCACTGAAGGTGGCATGCATGGTGCTTGGAGACTGTGTTGCCAGACTTTCATTCATGAAGAATCTACAGGTTGAACATTCCCATGGATTCATGTACAGAATCCTGGATGGCCACCGCAAATGGGTTGGAGTATTCACAGTTTTCAGAAAAGGTTAACAAAAGATCATGGTTTGGCCTTCTGCAGAACTTGAGGAAGTAATTAAAAGACCGAATCAGGCGTGTTGGAGCAGGGAAACAATTAAAACTTGTGGATAGTGTTCCTTGAGGACCAGGGTTGGGAATCACTGCTTGAGATTATGTGTGTGTTGAGCTAGGTTGTCTGGAAATTAGCCTTTGACATTAAAATTCCATGTAATGTGACGCTAATTACGCTAACAGTGGCTAACAACTAGCTAGTGACTTCTTCTAGTGACTGGCTAATGTGTTACATGGACTCACACTCACCTTAATGTGATCCAGTCACAACAAGGATTCACTGGAGCTATGCCCACTTTTTTTTTTTTACAGAAGACAACCAGTTTGGGTTTTAATTTTGAAATGAGTGATTTTTTTTTCTATTTGAATTGGAAGCTTTAATTTGTTGTTTGTTTAGTATGAATACCAGTGGTGGTGCAGAGGCTAGAGAGGGTGGGCCTGTGATCGGAAGATCGGTTGCTGGCTCGACTCCCCGGACCGAGAGGGTGGGGAAGGTGAAACACACAAACCTTTCTCCACCCTCATTTCCCCCACTCTGGACCCTTGAGCAAGGCTCTTAATCCCCCACCACCCCCATCTGCCACCCTGGATGCCCTAGATGGCAGCTCTCTGCTCCACACAGAAGGCTGTGGTAGCTCGGTGGTTGTCAGGAAGGGCATCCGGCGTAAAAACAATCGCCAAGTGTTTGTGCGAGTTAGTTCATTGTGCTGACCCCTGAAGAAATGAGCAGCTGAAATAAATAACAAGGAATTAATTTTCAACTAACTTTAAAAAACAGCCCCACAGAACCCTTCTACCTCTAAATATTGACATATTTTGTGTAGTCATAAGAACTGTGTTGACTTTTGGATGATACTCTTAAATTGGAGGGAACGTTATTTTCCCCTCAACAGCAAAAACTTCTTCTTGGAACAATGGTAGAGACTCTAGTGTAGAAACAGAAGTTCTAGAGAATCACAAGCGCTTTTCTATCATCAAGATACTCAAAGCTCTTTACGCTACAATCTGTGCCCTCATTTATCCATTCATACTGCACTCTACTAGATCTTTACAAAGACTAATCAGTGCTTTATCACATTCATACACCAATGGGACATGCATTGAAGGCAATGAGGGGTTCAGCGTCTTGCCCAGGGACATTTCGGCATGTGACTGCTTGTGGAATCGAACCCCCAACTCTTGCATTGAAGGACGACTGCTCTAACCACTCAGCCACAGCCATCCACATCCATTGGTATCCGTCTCTCACCTTTGGGGATGCTGATCTTGAAGTCCAGGTCCCTCTCCTCTAGATGGTACAAGGCTACTTCCTGTAACCTGGCTCTTTCCAACTCCGACAGGCTCTGGATAGGAACCGGTTGTAACCGCACGCTCTGGCCCAACATGGTTGCCCACGTGTGGTCCCCCTGCCAAGAAAAGGCAGGGATTAATGCTGACAGGGATTATAGCTGACTAAAAAAGACCTCTCAGAGTGTTTATCATCACAGTGGTGGTTCTCTTTTATCTTGAAGCTTTAGAACAATGAACGTATCCGCTTTGACGATTTAATCAAAACATGAACTGAAACTGCAATCAGTAAACATTATCAACCATCCAATGGCAAAATACACCCCCCCCTCCCCCCCCACACACACACACATACACAAAAACATACTAGAAAGGGACACACAGGAATTCAGCGTATACCTTCAAATTCTTTCACAATCTTGTCCAAAACATTTCAAAAAGCTCTGAGTGTTTTTTTCTTTAGAAAAATAAATAAATAAAATGGCAGGAAATTTTATTAGGACGGTATAAACCTTTGCAAGTCTCAGCCATTTATTTTTATCCTGCCCGTTTGTTGCACACTCCTATTGTGAGGAAGTCTTTGTCTGTTAACCTTGGCCTTTGTATAAAAACTGATGTGTTTGTGTTGCTTTCTTCAGACACAACCTTAGTGCACAGTGTGAGCACATGAAGGAGTCTCCTGGCATTACCACAAATTAAGTGTGTTAACATTTAGAGAAAGTCCCCTATTCTTCTGGAAGGGTAATAAAAATTTAATAGTAATGGTTTAATATGGGCATGGGAAATACCATGAAATCAGCTGCTAAATCATTCAACCTTTATTTATACAGGCTAGTCCCTCTGAGCTCAGGGACTCATTTACAAAAGAGACCTGAAATGACCCTAAATGATTATAAATATACCCTTTTGGCATCATACTGTATATGTCAGTTTATTCGTCAAATTGTTTTGTAGACTTTTTATCCCTTCAGTCTTTTACCACCATTAAAATGGCTTAAACTAAGCTAACCATTAGCTTGTCAGAAGCTATGTTGATATACAAAATGAAAACCATACAAAGTTTTAGTTTACTAAAGCGAAACAATCAGGAAGGACCAATTACAGTGCAGTCTCTGCTAATAAAGGGGGAATTTGTGAACCATTTTATTAGGCCCTACAAGGCATCCTAAGGCACTGCCAGCATGGCAGCTGATCATAAGTATCTGATAAAATAGCTAAGGAGCCTGGTGTTTTGCCATTATTTGTTAGAACTATCAGAACTTGATCTTCAAAAAGCACAGTACGGGTACTTATGATTCAATGCAACAAATTTAAAAGGTAACAGATCATTCACATTGGTGATAATGATTTTAGTCACTGGATGTCCGGCCCCCGAGCTGTTGGCTTTCAGAAACTGTGGTTCCTGAGCAGTTTTGGTGAATAGCCCTGGTATATAGTATTGTATACTATATACTATAGCAAAGTATAGTTATTTTTATGATGCTACATGACACATGATGATGCTGCACACGAGGCTTTACCAAAGTGTGGCTTCAACATGTAAACAGTACACTGGGATACAGCAACTAGCATAATGGTGGACACATTTTTCATCTAGCACCATCAGTGACCTTTCCAGAATATTTCTATTTCTTTACATGTAACAGTTACCGTACATTTGCAAAAACCAGTGGCGAACTGCAGCTGTACGAGCCAGGCGTTTAGTCAATAAATGACGTAACAATCCGTAACACACTGACATCGATGAGAGGCTGCCCTCAAGTGTCACTTAATTTTCAGTTTCACAAGCCAGGTACTCACTGAACAGGCAGCGCCGTCCCCCTTTTCATACTTTAGCACCAACGTCAGACTCACGCTGCCATTTTGTTTTACAGTCACTAACAATGAACAATGAAAACAGATTTTCTATAAAATAAATATTAAATAAAGTCAACGTAACATTTCATAGGTTCCTAGGCCTTCTCTGAAGATGCAGAAGGACCTTGGAGTTCCTCACTGACAATAAAAACTTCAATAAAATAAATGTTATCTTGTATATATAGTAAAATCCCTATAGTTCCAGCCTGTGACGTGCACTGCAACATTCTCAGAGACACTTGTAAGAAGGAATGGAAATGATGGACACAAAAGGTTTGAGCCACATCCAGCCCAGCTTTTTGCTTTTTATTACTCTGTTATTAAATGGGTTTATGGTTAGCTCTAGGTAATAATCAAAAGGCCTGGAAATTTGCTGTTTGCCTCAACCTAATAGGATAACTACAACGAAACGATACATTCCGTCTTCATGGCATTGATCTTAAGTTTCTCCAACATTTCTGTCTCTTCATCCAGCTCAGGACGCAATGTAAACACTCTGGAGCCGTAAAAGGCAGTTGAGCAGAGTTCAAGTGTAAACTTTCTACCACTCGGTCATAAAACACATTGTATAAAGCATCTGCAGTGCCATCGGTCATGTTCCGTAAACTCTTGGACTCTCCTTTTACTTCTGGAGTGTTGAGAAATGCTCAACACTAAAGCAGTTTTATTTTTTGCCATGAACAGTGTTAACTTTGATCTGATCAAAAACAGATTTTTCTGGCTTTTGCTCGGCATGCCCCTCACTGAAACATGCTTGTTTACCATCAAGACCATTTTTATTGCCAGCGGCAGAAAATGTGTGTGCCTGTTTGCAAAAATATCTCATGAACCACAAGACCGAATTTAAAGAAACTCCTAGAACCGTCTGGGTCTCACGACTTGCTCAGGTTTTCAGACAAAAAAATGCAGATTTGAAATATGCAAGTTGTCGGGTTGCATGCAAAAAGTAAACTAGATGTTGGAACTTGAAGAATTTTGTACAGAATCTCATAAATGAATCGGCTGCTAGATCCACTGAACATATTTGACTTTCGGAGCACACTGATTTATTTTACCACTGTCAAAGTAAATCATACATCACTGATTTACTTTGACATTGGTTGACAAATCAAACTACGAAGACTCTCTAAAGTACGTTTTAGACAACATTGTTTACTATAGTTGCATCAGATTCATGTCTCAGGTTGGAAGATTGTAGTATACACATAAAAAAAAATCATGTATGAGTTTTTTTAGGTGGGAATGTGCTCATTTATAAACTTCATACTGATTTATAAAGAGGGATCATAGACAAGCTATCATGAAAGCACTGCTTTATTATTATTTATTTATCATTTTATTGGCTGCCCCACCTAAAAATTATCTTATAATAATAACAATAATAATTACTACTAGTAATAATAATAGTAGTACAATGGTGTATAAATGTTATAAAGCAAGTGGAAGAGAACAAAAGCACAGAGCATAAAGTGCTACATTTTGGGTTTTTATACATCAGTTCTATTGATCAATCTTCCATCCATCCATCCATCCATCCATCCATCCATCCATCCATCCATCCATCCATCCATCCATCCATCCATCCATCCATTCACTCTCTCATTCACACCTAGAGACAGTTTAGAGTCATCAATCAGTCTAACATGGATGTTTTTGGTCTGTGAGAGGAAACCGGAGAAAACCCACACATGCACGGACAGAACATGCAAACTCCACCCAGAAAGCTTCTCAGCTGGGATTTGAACTGACGACCTTCTCGCTAAGAGGCAACAGCTCTACCAACTGATCCACCGTGCTGCCGTGAAATGTAGATGAACCAGTAGATCATTCTTCACTACAACAGACCGGAGTAACGTCCTGATAATAGTCCAGATAAAGCCCTTCCTCTTCCTTCTGCTACGTCCTTGCATCACTCATGAACAAGACCCCCCAGGTACTTGAGACAAAATTCACCCCCATCTTGAAGTAAGCATTGCACATTTTTCCAGTCTTTTCATAAATTGTCTCTAGGTGATAAACAGTCTTAAACAACCATCTTGTTTAGTCACTGTAGTTTTTAGTTATTTTACTGCATCGTTGTGTGTAATGTGCTTTGTGCGTTGTAGATGTGGACCTCCACATGTTTCAGAATTAGCTGTTCTTGACCTGCTCACACATTGAGATGGAAGAAATGGCCTTATAGTTTATTCTAAATAAATAATTCCACTGCTATAAAGTTGGGTAAAGGGCTGGTTGAGGACCAGTGGAGAGGAGCAGTGAAGAGTTTGCGCTGCTCCTTATAAGCAAATGCAATCAGCAAGCACTGCATACAGATTGCTATGAAAGCGTTTAACTGCCATTTAATGTATCGACACGTGCCCAATGATATGTCGCATCACGTATCATTGGGCATTTTTTAAATGGCTATAGGGAAATTCCCAAGATTTTCCAGTGGGTATACACTGCGTAAACTGCACCACTGCTGAGGACCTGGTCAGCTCTTCAGATGATGTGCAATGTCTTACGACTCTGCAGAAAGAAATATGAACTGAGTACATTTTGAAATGCCACAACGTACATTTGACATTTAAGTTAACCTCTAAACCTGTACATTATCTTGGGTTGTGTTTTTCCCCTTCTCAGTGGATTTGAGTGTTCACCACACAGATTGGCCTCAGTCCATTCAACACCACAAGAACTCTTCATTCAGTTCACTTTTGACCAAGTCTGTCCAGCTCCATTCACCCGTATAGACGTAGTGACTTGTTTTTAACACAAAGACATAGGAAATGAGACAATTCAAGCCACGCTGCAGCTAATCCACACAGGAAAACACAACAAAACGGACTCCAATGACCCAGACATGCGCTGCACATGAACGTCTGGTGCAACTCCTACAAGAACAGGAGACCCGTGTCTCGTTTTCTCAGCACCAACAAGAATTTAATAAGATGCAAACGAAGAACTCCAAACATGAACGATCACAGAGCCACTGCCGGTGTTTGTTGAACTCCAGCAAAACTAAGATGGAAAAAAAAAATTGTTCAAGTCTGCAGATAAAACAGAAACAGATGCACCGGGAGAGGGGGAGTAATTAAAAACACCTGCTAGACTGAACTCTTTTTTTGTTCTTGTTTTTGCAATGAAACAATCAAATTATGAAACAAAAATGTGTGGAAACTGTATCAGCTTTGTGTTGTTGTAGCCCCTGCACGATGAGGTGATAAAAATAATGAAACCGTCTTAACAGCTACTACATGTGTCTCATTCTTCTCCACACAGCAGACCCCTCACCATCACTCTTCTTTGGTTTTAAACTTCTTCCCATTTGTATCCCTCCATCAGGCTAAAGCCGGTTTTTAAGTCCATACAACGTATCAAAACTGTGTCTCGACCTGCGAATGTGACTAAAATTAAATATGTTCTACTCTCACCAACTGCTGAGACCCTGTCTTGTGTCAGAACTAGTTCTCAGCCCTTTTCGTCTGCCACTGGTCTTTGTGGACAAGAGGCTGAAGACACTGCTCATCTGCTGGGGAGCTGCTATCCGATGGTGTTAGAAAGTGCAGCTAATATTACAAACGTTCCAGTAAAATTGAAAAACAGTCGAATGAAACTTAAAATTATAACCAAAGTTCATGTTCAATTGTCCAGGTAAAAAAAAAAAAAATCCAGCTAAGTTAAACCAGGTCCTCTGGACGTTTTCTTTGCGTTGAAATGTTTCGACTTTCATCCAAAAGACTTCATCAGTCTGAGGAGCCACAACAAACTCAGTTTTTTTTAACTCAAGCAGAACTTTTTAAACCTTTTTCTCAATCCCTCTCCTGCCTCTCCTCCTGCTTTAGCTCTTTTGCTCTTTGTTTTTGTGAACCTTTCTCAGAGCCCCTTTTTTGCATACCTTCCAAAATCTAAACTATGGATTTGTTCAGTTGGTCTCTCAACGCAACTGATCAGATGTTCTCACAAGACGACAGGGTGAAGGAGAGCCCTCTTCTCGAAAACATAATTGGATTTATGAGAACTGGATTCTGCTTTTAGGAGTTGGTGGAAATCTGGATTGTCGCCAAATTCAGAAACATCAGCTGTCTGGAACGTGTGTTCTGTAAAGCTGTCATTTCTAAGCCAAACCCGGAGCCCGGTCCCATCTGACCTGGATTCAGACCGGGCCATAATAATGTGCTTCATGTGTGGGCCAGGTCGGTGTCGGGCTTTTTATTGCATCAGGGACGCATGCGTCCGACGATCTAATATATACAAACATGGCTTGCCATACTACACCAGCCGCGTGTGGCCATTTCACCGTGTGCTGACCTACTGGTTTAAAGAGGTAAAAAGTTCAGATGGACTACTGCCAGTGATCCATCAGCCCAAACTGACGTTCATTCAGCCGCTGCACTCATCTTCTGATGTGACTTGGTTCTACAGATAAACTGAACTGAATTGGTACTTGGAGGGCTTAGTACAGTATTTTCTGCTGTATAAGTCGCACCTCTGTATAAGTCGCATTGTCCAATTTTGTCCAATAATTGGGAAAA
>JARVGS010000001.1:11294337-11305585 GCA_031762315.1 Hypsolebias antenori | reverse complement strand
GTTTGTCTCTATGTGTCCCTGTGATGGACTGGAGACCTGTCCAGGGTGTCCCCCGCTTCTCGCACAGTGATGGCTGGTTATGGACACCAGTGATCCCTGCGACCCAAAAAGGAAGAAGCGAGTAAAAGATAATGGATGGTAGTTAGTTCTGTTAATGGTCCTTCCTTTTGTTCTTGTCTTTGACACAACATAAAAGCCCACACGATAAATCACTTTTCCATTTTCCATTTCATCTGGTTCAATAACACTTGCTTTTTTCAGGTCAAACAAATGTATGTTTGCATATCTTGGTGTCCGTTGCTGTGTAGTGGAGAAACAACCACTAACGTCACACAAGATCCTCACTAATGCGAAAAAAAAGATCCCATTCACAGAGCAACTTAGAAAACCAGACAGACAAGAGGACAAAACACTAAAACAAACCAAGCTTTGTAGGCAAGAAAAATAATTTATTTATAATGATATAGTTATATTTTCATCACATTTGCATTGTGGAGCTGCAGAAGGGAGTGTTTGTGTGAGACTCCACCTCACAGCTACGGATCACACCATCGAATGGGCCAAGAAATCAGGATATTCAATACATACACGGAATATTCTTTTAAATACGTTCTTTTTGTTCTAATAAGAAATAACAAAAATAGAATACTTCAGTTAACTCTGTCGTTTATTTCTACGATTCTCTAATTATCACATTAGTGTCTCTAGAAGCTGACTGCACAGCAACAAGGCCGGAGTTTAAACTGGTCGGGGGGCGGGGTTTAGTTTGGCTTTCCTGGAGCAGCTGAAGGGCTGGGTTTACTGGTGATGCACTTTAGCAACTTTGGGGGTATGGACAACATGTTAACTCCACATAAAGTAAACTTCAACCATGTGGCAACTCTAAATGAAATGAGTTATAAGTCCAAATCTGCAACCACAACATCTCTGTCATGTATTTAGATTGTTTCACTCTCAAACTGTGCTGCAGTTCCAACAGTCCATGTGTGATTTGTCTATGCGCAGAAACTTGCGCCACGAGAAACTGAACTTGAACTGCTCAGAGTGAATTCACGTAATTTGACGTCAAATCCAGTGGTTTGAAAACTAATTTCACTAAACTGAAACTGAATTTAATGGTTTGAAATTGTCAAATGCTCAGTTATCCAGGTTAAAATAAAAATTCCAACAAAGTTCAGTCAAGTCACCTTTTAAAGTAGTAGTCAAACTGAATTTTCAATACAACAAAATTCTGTTTCAAACCCAACCAAGTTCAGTCAGGTAATCTGTGGACGGTTTCTTTTTTTGCTGAGATGTTTTGTCCTTCATCCAAAGGACTTCATCAGTCCAAGGAGCAACAAGAAGCTGAGTCCCACAAGCAGCACATTCACCACGTGGACCAACCAGTTTGATGGTGATAAGATGGTTTCTGGAGTCCGCCCTCTCCCCTGTCGACTCCTCTAAGGCAGCCATAGCCAAAGTGGTTCAAAACAACAAAGTTCATGCTCAATCATCCTGGTAGAAAACCCAACAAAGTTCAGTCAGGTCATCTGATGAAGTCTTTTGGATGAAGGACGAAACATCTCAACAAAGAAAGAAACTGTCCAGATGACCTGACTGAACTTTGTTGGGTTTGAAACTGAATTTTGTTGTTTTGAAAATTCAGTTTGACTACTTTCGTTTTCAGTTCTATAATTCAATTTCAATTCCAAAATTCAGTTTTTTGTGTCCCACATCCGGGCCCTTGAGAAAACGGAATAATCAAACGCAGATTGACAGATTTATGTCTCACGTCAGTGGAACTTCCTCTACGGAAATGTAGGCGTGGGGTTCAGTCTCAAGGGGGCGGTAACGCAACAGAGTGGATGCAACCTGGCGTAAAACACCAAAGAAGAAAAAGTGAAGGAAGTTTTTTTTTTCTTCTTGGCCACAGACTGATGAAGTTTTCCAGATGGAAGACGAAACGTTTCTCCCTTAAAGAAACTACGGTAGTCCAGATGAAATGACTGAGCCTTTTTTGTGTTATCTACCTGGACGATTGAGCCTACAACCTTTTTCTTCTCATGTTACACAAAAAACAGAATATTGGAACTGAAAATAAAAGCAGTCAAAGTGAATTTTCAATAAAATGAAATACAGTTTCAAAGCAAATTAAATTAGTTAAATTCATTTTCAAACCAGCGGATTTATTGTCAAATTACATGATACAGATTCGGTATGAGCAATTCAAGTTCAGTTTCTCGTGGCACAAGTTTCAGCCCATATTAGTTCATTAAAGTTGGAACTTATTCATCTTATTTGAATGTAAAAAAAATGTTCCAAATGGATCTGATCCTGCTCGTGTATCTTACTGATCCAATTCTGTCTGGAATATTCAAACTCAAAACAACTTTTTTTTTTTTAAAATACATTTTTTATCATTTTCAGTGTGTCAGTGATACTTGTTGCCTGCTGAACAGGTCAGGCCGCCTGGCCTCAGTTCAGATCTCTCTGGGCTGCAACTGTCAACAACTAGATGGTGATTTTAATTTGTGAGGCAGAAACATTCACAAGCAAATTAATTTTAATTAATTTTCCTTCTGTGTATCACAGCAGCTCACAGTTTTGGTGCTCAAATTTTAACGTTCAAAAATGAGTTCAACAAATTTTCTCTCAGCGTTGCCTCTCAGAGTTGCGAGAAACACACACCCTACTAGATATGCTCCATCTTGAATCTTTACTTTAGTTTCCATAAATTTAAACTATCTGTATTTTGACACCTGCATGGGGACTCTCCTTATAGAAAATTGAGTTTCTGGGGCTACAGCCCCAAAGATCCAGGTCTAAAAACCACACCAATGATAAATTATAATTAGCTGGGAATGACGTGATCATTAAAATAACGTGCATGGCCTAGAATACAGTTCTGCAAGACAAGCTCACAAAAATAGGTCAAGAATTTCCTGAATTAGCAACTTAAAACGCTGCCACACGGCTCACTGGTTCGTTGGTTGCAAAAAGAATTCAGTGAGACTGCAATGAAAAAGTTGCATACTTCCTAGCAATTTGCCCCATCTGTAGTTGCTACTATGGGGCGGCTGTGGCTAAGTGGCTAGAGCAGTCATCCTCCAATGTAAGAGTTGGGGGTTCAAATCCACTAGCAGTCACATACTGAAGTGTCCCTGGGCAAGACACCAAACCCCTCACTGCCTCCAATGTGTGTCCCATCAGTGTATGAATGTGATAAAGCTGATTAGTCTCTTTAGAATGATTTGTTCAATTAGCTTTGTGTAGATCTAGTAGAGTGCTGTATGAATGAGTAAATGAGGACACAGATTGTGTTGTAAAGTGCTTTGAATATCTTGATAAGATAGAAAGGCGCTATATAAGTACAGCCCATTTACTAGTCTCCGACAGTTGTAGCCAAGTGAGATACCACCAGTGGTTGGATGCCTCTTAGTTTGGGTTGGGTATCAGATTTCATAACTAAAACACCCGTGATGTGTAGTTGCTGGTCCAACAGAACTACAGAGCTCCAAATTCATGAAACAAAACTTTCACGGTACATGAGTGGTCTTGAGTGAAACATATATCTCTATACATCCCCTTTCTAGTTGTTAATACAACACGGAAACTGTTTTCTGCCCAGCAACCACTTGCGAGTTAAATTCGTGAGCCACTTCAGCATTTCCTGCCTCCCTTTACCTCGTAAAACATTTGCACGAAAGCAAACAAGAAAGTGAAAAATAGGGAAACGCTTTGAACACATAAGCTCTTTTTTGATGCATAAAACAGCTGAGACAGAGCGAGCGATACGGTGGCAGAAAATATGATGAACGACGAAAACGTTGGTGTGAGAAGAGCCACAGTCAGCTATATAACACCAACATTTTCCCTTTTCTTTTTTCCTATACCATTTCTCTTCTTTTACAGGAGATAACAGAGTAAATATTCAATAGATTCCTCTTTTTTAGATATTTTTAAACTTCATAGAAAGGTCCTCTTAAATAGAATTAAATGTTAATACACTTTAGAGATCAGTTTCACTGATTTACTTGGATGCATAGTTGCTCTGCAGGCAGAGATGGCTCAAATCATTGTTCTAGTTTTCAGAATGCATTCTGAACATGCTTTTTTTGGGAGTTCACAAATATGTTGTTAGTTGTCTTTTGAACTGTTTAAAATGTTGCACAAACATTGCGCAGAGCTGGCAGTAACATATTGGTAAGCTTTGGGAAAATAGCACCCAAACTGGTGATATTGCCTCTGGAATTTTCATTCAACCTTTATTTAGGCAGGTTAATCTCGTTGAGCCTCGAGGACTCATTTACAAGAGAGACCTGGAATAAGGCTTACTTGTCTCGAAACAGGATGACAAAATCATTGCGTTCTTTTTTCCGATTGTGTTTACCTGAGAATTTATACGTTTTTTATGTTTGTATCTCTCCTGGCTTCCTTCTTTATAGTAATCTGACATCTGTCCAAAAACCATACAACTCCATTGTGGATTTCTGATCTGCAGTTCGCAGTGAACAACAACACTTTCTACTGTTTTAGATTACCTTGTGCATTTTGTTCACGCACCACAAGGTATGAACATTTCTATTTGCTTGTGACAGTCAATGCATGTTTTTGTGTTGGCTTTCACTAAGCTGGGTTTGGACCATAAACAAGCATTGCTTCCCTCGTGTCACATCTAACTTTAATCCTGCAACATATTCAAGGGGTATTGTATTGCATATCTAATTACAAATGCAGTTCGGATAATATTTGCCTATTTAAAGAAGTTATTTCCTTTAATAAGCTTCAAGTTTGGGGGGGGGGGGTCTTTGTGGCCTGGTATTTGTGTGTTTACAACCAAGGCAGCTTAAATAATTAAAAAAAGATATACAATAGATGGTAAAAGCAAATAAACAGAAACAAGCCAGTAGGTGCTTCAGCAACGCCCATAATACAGTATACAAAGCAAACAAACAGAGAAATTTATAGGACTATCAATTTCATTCACTAAATATTTACAACAAGCATCACTGGACTAGTTGTTGTAAACGGGGATCATTTATGCATTTTTGATTTTCTCCTTGTAAAAAGATGAATACCTGAAGGAGGACTGGGAGGAAAAGTGCATGTGAAGGAGTTTGTTTTACCCATCTATTCTTACAGTAGGTGTTTCTTCCTTTTTCATCCACAAGGTCGAGCTCTGACTCAATAGCACCCAGAGATAGTTTGAGTCAGAGGGGATGAAATGTTTCAACGGTCCATTCATGTGGCGGATAAGCCAGGTGTTAGGCCTGACCCACTGCTCATCAGACAGTAATCCAGAAGCAGCCATCCAAGGACAAAGGGTGTGCACAGTCCAAAGTCAACATCCTTTAAGCATACAATGCATTTTTTTATCAAACTCATTCAATCTGACAATCATTCATGGCAAGTCAATGGACAATGAAGCACAAAATAAAATTTCCTTTGGACTTACAATCAAAGAAGCGCATCTATGTTTTGTACAGTCCTTTCACTGACATTTATCATGCACTGTCTTCTGCTGAGCTCAATTGCACAGACTGAACGCAGAGAGAGAGACAGTGGGGAGAGGAAAAATATCCAGAAGGTGGGTTTGGGAAGGGCCATGTGAGAAGAAGATGGAAGCAGGGAGAAAGACGATGCGGTACGTAGACGATGGAGAGCTCGGTTTGAGCCAGACAAGAGGTTAAAGAAGAAGAGATGGAGAGTGGGTCCAGTCCAACCAGGATGAAACGGGGGAGGAGTCCTGGGAATTGTGAGGAGGTGGGTGACGCAGACTGTCACTGTCCCTCTGGGGCGAGAGGCAGAATGTGCAAAAGGGTGGGCAAAACAAACAGAACCTCTCTGATGCTGTAATGTCACTGTGCGACAGTGGGAACTGACAGATGGAGGGAAACCATCTCCAGATTCATGAAAGAGAGCTGCTAGAGCGGTCTAGAATAGTTTCAACCATACGTTCCTGAATTATTGGGGTTCTAGAGGGTTATTTCAGCCAAACATATAAATCTGTTCCAGACTCTGGCAGAAACCTTTAGATTTTGCCATCACTACCAATCCAGCATATCTTAGGTTCCAAAATCTTTTGGGGTTTGGACAGTCTTGAGATTTAAAAGGTTCAGGGGCCCTGATGGTTTTAGAACTGTTTTTGGCTTGTATAATCTAATACACATGAACCTTAGGGCCCAAATGTTTTCACCTGTTCACTCCACTTGGGAATTCAGAACTTCCTTTTTTCAACAAAATCTCATATTCCTGAACTGGACTGATCACAGAAATCCTCTCACGCTCGCCAGTCTTTGTTTCTACATTCTCCGCTTCTGAAACCATTCAGGTTCAGATTTCAAAGTCTGGACTCTGAGGTTTGTCTTTTGCACTTAATCCGTAGGTATCCATTTACATCTTCAACCCTTTAAGTTCCTAAGAAGGATGAGCACCAAAAACTACTCTAAAACCATCAGTGTTCTTGATCACTGGGTATTCCAAAACAAAAGTTGGCCCAGACCCTAAAACATTTCAGAACAAGAGATTTTATAGGACTGGTAGTTTTTCACTCAGAAAACTCAACATATAGACTACCAAACAATTGTCTAACACTAACATTAAGATAAGAACACTACAGATGGAAAGCAGGTTTTACTGTCGATGCTGCACACCTACGTCCATTGCAGAGTAGGCATGGGGCAGTTACACACCTATAGATGCAATGGTTGAGTGGGAATCTGATGGGCAATCTCCTTGCAGAAGACAACAGTCATAAGAAATCGGAAACATATTCAGTCTATGACGACCTTACAATTCTACTTTGGTAATGCCATGTAACTTTCCCACAAGTTGTTATGATAAAACCCAAGGCTGATGTAGTAAAGGATTACAGAAAACAAGAAAAGTACCGCATACGACACATTACACGCCAGCTAACAAACTTATACAGCAATCTTTAACAATGGCCCAGACATATAATATTTGACCTTGATTTGTGACCTTCACCTTAAAGCTGGGTCGATAAACAGTGTACTCGACACACCATCGTGGCGATGCATGTGTATGAAGTTTTGTTGAACTATCTTGAACAGATCAGAAGTTCTATACCGGACAAGAGTTCTGTTTGACAGGACTTTGACGGGCGTATAAAAAGTGTAAACTAAAGTCAAGACCCTAACTTGATAAGTCAAAAAACGCTTTTGAGCACATAAAAGATGTCTGCTGAGTTAAAAAAAAAAAGGTGTATGCCGGGTGAAACAAACACACTTACTCACACACACAATCTTAACACATAAGCTTTTATAAAAGCTGCTGGGGATGTACACAAACGCAAAATCAGACATTTATTTGTTCACTTTCTCCATATATATTCTCTCATACTCTTTGTGGTATGTTTATCTATACCCACTCGTATAAAGACTCGTTTCTGTCCAACCCCTGTGGCCTGTTTGTAATTTATGTTTTTCTTTTGGTCCCAACAACGGAGACCAAAATGAATAAAAACCCTGTTAAAGAACCAGGCCTGTGTCATGCTTTCTGTACAGAAACTCAACAGGCGTGATTTCATCCCCTTACACACTTGGACCAACACACTTGTGTCGACTGGCCTGTTCCGTTTTTCCTTCATGGCAAAACTCGTTCTGTGTGTCTGTGTGCTGAAGTGTGCATTTTCACTTCGTTGTGTGGGCAGTTTGTCGTCCGAGCTTCTTGCTGCTTTTGTATGGTGTTTTAGGTATTTACGTCTAAAATTTGTAGATAGATGTTTTACATTTACCTTTGTACATGTTATATACAATATGACTTCATTACACATGTACAGTCAATGGCCATCTAGAATGTATAAAAATAGGAGCAAAAGGTAACATCTAAACGTACATTAAAAAGATAATGATTGATGAGGGCGAAAAAGTAACGGCGCCATGTAAACAGCCTCCAAGGCCAGCAAAAACAAAAGTGCTTTGTGTTGCGAACTTGTCCATTGGCAAGGCGTCTCTGTGGAATGTTTTGTGAAGGTCCATGTTCACTTTTACAGCACGGGCAACAAAATGTGGAACATGCTCATGCCTCGTCTTTGGTGGCACAACGCCCCCATGCAGTTTCTCTTTGTAAATCGGGCACTTCAATGTTGAAAATGAAAGGGCTGCTATGCTATTGCGTCGACCATGCCCATGGTTTAGTCATGTTACCTTCCACAGTTGCTTGATCACAATTTAGCCATCAACCCTCCAATTCAGGTGTCAAACTACAGGTGTCAGACCTGTAGTGGAAAGATTGTGCAGGTCTCCGGTGTTCTTTAGAGTATTCCACTTGATTCTGGGACTAATTTGATTTCTGATCCTCGGTGGTACCATAGCGGATCAGTTTGGTTACAGATTCAGAAGTATTTACCCCTTTGTAATGGTTATCTTTTGTTGTCTCTATCCAAAAGGAGCAATGAGTGACAAAATTCACTGTTTGTTTTTACATTCCCAGTTTCATCTCCACCCATCCAGATACTCCTCTGACTTCCACACTGAGCTTAGTAACAAAAAATGGCCTCAATACATCCACCATTGTCTATGAAAGAACCAGCTTTTGTCTCCCCTGTTGTCTTGAAGAACATATCTGATCGTGAACAACAGTGCACCAATCTTGGGAAAGACCACTTTGTCCAAACATTGGCTCCAATTTGATTGGACAGTGCAAATGGTCAGTCAGAGGTTGGGGCAGTCCTGCTGAATATGCTAGTATTACGGGCTCCATCCTCAATGAGTGGCAGATTGGAGAACTGGTTGATTTCAGTAAACAGATCCAGTTACAGTCTGTAACGTTTCCATTCACTGGTCAGTGGGTTTATCATTCCCACATGGGGTATCTCCTCCCTCTGCATTTGATGCCGTAGTTGATGAAAACTCAGTGACACGTCGCGCTAGGGGGTTTGTGCTCTTTAAAAGCTCCATGGCAGACACTCTCGATCCTCCACCAGAAGACTTGTTGCCTTTCTTCTGAAGCAGGGCCATGAAGTTCTCATTGCGAGAAGTAGACCTCTGGCTGCTGCCCAAGGTAAGATTTCTGATGTCAGTCCCACTGGGGCTGTGCTTCACAGGCGACACCAGGCTCTGGCGGCTGCCAAAAGAGTCAGTCGGCTCCTTACGACCCAGAACCTTTCGTTTGGATCTGAAAAAAGAAAACAGTAAATTATTAGAGAAGGATAAGACTTAATGGCTGGCTAACACTCATTAAGCTCTCTAAACACTGCCTCCTGGTTTCTTCTGCTGTTGGTAACTGAAGCTACAAGATCCCGTTTTGCCAGTGTAGCCATGTGAATATGGGCCTTTACACCCTTCTACCTCACACACAACAATGCCCGAGCTTTCTTTAAAGCAT
Source organism: Hypsolebias antenori (assembly GCA_031762315.1). NCBI lineage: Eukaryota > Metazoa > Chordata > Actinopteri > Cyprinodontiformes > Rivulidae > Hypsolebias > Hypsolebias antenori. Next base: position 11,296,258 of record JARVGS010000001.1, on the reverse strand, counting down.
GAAATACTAATTACAGCTAAACATGTTAGAAAACTGTATATTGCAGTACAAGGTACCTACAGCAACAAGGAAGAAACTCTGTGAATCAACATCTGTCAACACATGGAAAAAAAAATTATCTGAGGATGTTTTTTGTTTATTTTTAATCAAAGGCAATGTCCCAGTTGTTTAAGTGGAAGTGGCAGGACTTTAAATTTATACTGTAACCAGCCTACAAGAAAGCTGGTCCTGTTCTGGCTTCAACATCCAGCTTCTGGTCGGGTGCCTAGAGTTCTTTTACTATTGATGCTCACACTTACATGGACATATTGAAAAACTAACTTTTTAGGCTGTTTTATCTTATCAGCAATCTGTGATTTGATTAGAAACAAAGATCTCTTCAAAGTAAGGATTTTTGTTGTTGTTGTTGTTTGTTCGTTTTTGGGGTGTTTCCATTTCAGGCGGCACAGTGGCTCAGTTGGTAGAGCTGCTGTTTCTCAGCGAGAAGGTCGCCCCGGTTCAAATCCCAGCCTGGGGGGCTTTCTGGGTGGAGTGTGCATGTTCTCTCCGTGCATGTGTGGGTTTTCTCCAGGTACTCCGGTTCCCTCCCACAGACTAAAAACATGTATAGTCTGACTGGCAACTCTAAATTGTCTCTAGGTGGACGTGAGAGAGTCAATGATTGTTTGTCTCTTTGTGTCCCTGTGATGAACTGGAGACCTGTGCAGGGTGTACCCCGCCTTTCACACAGTGACTACTGGACATGGGCACCAGTGACCCCCGTGATCCAAAAAGAACGAAGATAATGGATGGATGGTGTTTCCATTTTTTTAAACAAATAAAATTAAATTTAAAAAAAATTGAGCTGCAATGATGTCACCGCATACTTTGTGCATGATTTGTACATTGAGCAAGTACAAGCAATCCACATTTACAAGGATATTTTCCTCTGGCAAGATTTGTTCTGACACTGTTGACATTTCAATTTGGTCATATACTGAAAAAAAAATAATGATTCATTTATTCATTCAACCTTTATATATATACAGGTTAGTCTGAGTCACAAGGACTCATTTTCAAGAGACCTGTATTAAACAGACAACATATAGAGTACAGATAACAACAATTCAACAAAAAGCAATTAAAATCAAATAAAATAAGTTATAAACACAGTCAAATCCAGATACCACATAAAACAAGGTAAAATACTAAAAACACAAACAAATTTGCTATGATATTTCCATTGACATTATCAAATGTTTAAAATCCCTGAAAGAGATTAAAGTAGACAGCTTCAGGTCTTTTTGCAAAGTGTTCCAGGTTGCAGGAGCAGAGTAAGAGAAGGCCTTTTTGCCAAAAATATCAATAATAATAATAATAGTAGTAATAATAATGATATCAAAGAAAAACATAAAGAAGCTACAACTGTTCTGGTATAACTTTTAGCTGTGATCAGTATTAGAGATGCACAATATTATCGGCATGATTTCTGTATCGGCCGATATTAGCGATAAAGTTAAATATCGGATATCAGCCATTCTATCAAAGTAACTCACCAAGTGACAAGGATGCCTGCAGCGCCAGCACTACACTATGGCATCATGTGCACCTTTGAGTTTAGATTTGTGAAAATTTACAAATTTGATTTGTTGGAATGTTGTTATTGCATTAGAGAGAGTAAATGAATAATTTTGACGTTAAACATAATCCAAGTTGAAGTGTTGCATCGTTTTCAGCCCCCTTTTTTGGCATATGCATACGATAGCAGGCCAAACTGACAAAGACCATGCAGAATAATGTAGTGTACAGTTTGTCCCCGGTTTACGGCTGTCTTGGTTACCGGCCGTTTCGCGTTTACGGCTTCTGCCCCAGTGACGTCATCACACCTCACGTTGCCTTTTTTAAGAAATAGGTCAAAAATTGAATATTCAAACGCTCGCTG
>JARVGS010000001.1:11282977-11293169 GCA_031762315.1 Hypsolebias antenori | reverse complement strand
AAGAGATGGTACATTTTTAAAATAGGTACTTTATTTTTACAGACCCAAAAAACAAGGATTAATTAGCAGAAATAAGGAAGCAAAAACAAAACTTCCTAAATGCTTGACTATACAGAATGAATTTGATGAAGTCAAAGTGGTATCACTGTCTTATGGATGCAGTTTAGATGAATATTCTGTTTGTTCCAAACTGTGGAGCCACAGATTCCCCCCTCCTTCACTCTTCCTTAAAACATCTGCTACACTGAACCCACCCAATCTCACAAACACACCTCTTGTTCCGTCTTCAGCTACGCTCACTTATTATGGATAAACAAAGAACTGGGATCTAAGATGGGCTGTCTGCAGATGTTTTCCCCTCTCATATCCAGGAGACCTCAGAAGTGTACACAAGAACTGGCATTGTAAACCTCTGTGAAGGTCAAAGCTTAGTCTTTTTGTGAATACAAAATAGAAACACATTCAAAATCTGCAAAGAGAACAAAGTAAAAGAAGTAATACAGACAGGTCATGTGCTGAGATGCCTCTCAGGAGTAGTGTGTGAGTAGTGTGTGATTTTGAACATTTGACATGAACTCTTCTAGGTATGTGAGGATGATTTAAGGTGCAGCTCATTCACTTCTTCCAATTCAGAAGGAAGAAAAACCCACAATGGTCCATAGCTGTTGCATCAATTGTATGTGAAGGAGATGTGTCCCCCTCATATTTAAAAATATTTGCTTGGACCCCCCCGGAAATAGTTCATCCAGCGTTGTTTCCATTTCTTCATGAATGAATCCATTCCACTTGATCAATGGTAGAATACTCAAACCAGTAAAAGTCCACTCCTTGTTTTGCAGGTTATCCTCAACAACTCACCACATGGCATGCAATGTTTGTTTCCCAGAGGTCACATGCCTTGGCAGGGCACTCATCTCTGCGGTCTTTTTTATAGATGAGGCTGGGAAGGAGGGGGAGACACCTCTGCGTTGCTAGCTTGGTGCTAGCTTGGTGCTACGTTAGTGACGGCAGTTGTTGATGGGGTGGGGGTTGTCAGGCTACGTCTTGTTGTGCCACGCTTTCTGAAGCAGTTGTTGCTCAATCGATCAATTAAAACTTTACTTTAGACACATACATGGTCCATAGTAAACGAAAACAGGCAACATAAACAAAAACAACAAGACAATAAGAATGGAAAATGTATCTACTGCCATACAAATGAAGGCGCCAGTGATTCCACAGACTAGAAAAGAACCTAACTGAACTTTGTTGAATGATGCTATTTACAGAGTCTGTTAGCCTACACATACATAAGGTTTCGAAGCAGAGCAAGTTGGTACGTTGGCATTTACGAACATCTGACTGGCACTGCTACATCGCGGCACCTTAAGCAGCATCCTCATGCCATCATTGTACGTCCCCTGAAGTTTATGCATACTGCTTTTTCTGTAATGCCGCCACAGAAGGGCAGTATACATTGGAGTACAATATACTTTAAAGAGTGCAGTTTTTACAGACACTGAGCACATAGAGAACATTCGAAGAAGCATATTAGCTTGTACATATTGCATATTGCCTGTAAATGTCCCTATCATCAGACAGGTCAGTGGTTATATAATGTTCCAAGTGTCAAGTGTTTATATGTGTAAATGAACAAAGATGTTTAGCAACCTGTTAAAATTGCATCTACTTGATTCAAAATTTTCTGGGGGAGGACCCCAAGATCCCCACTCCACCATCACCTTACAAAGGCTTCTGACCCAATGAAATGGTCACTGAAAAAAAACTGAAAAATGATTTAAGTAAATGAAAAACACGTTTTCATCTTATGATAATCCTTTACTGCCTTTGAATTTTAGTTCAGCTGAATTATTTTCAACTAACGAAACTGGCCTTGATTGAAAGAATGGTAAAGATTAAAAATAATTTGCCCACTAAGACGTGTCCTGTAAGCAGCATCACAGATTTCTTCAGACTGGCAATCAGACCAATTTCATTCGTTTGTTTTATTTTAATAGTCTGTCAAGCTAAACTTCAAAAGCAACTGCCGTATTTTCCACCATACACGTCACACCACCCTATAAGTCGCATCAGTCCAAATATGTCTAATAAAGTGAAAAAAAAAACATAAATATGTTGCTTTGCCTTATTGCATTTATTACGCATCACCGTTGACAACCCAGAAATGTGGGGCAGTGTTGTGCCAAAAATCGATGGGCTGCCAAATGGCGTGTGCACAGGAGGACTTTAACAAGAATTTAACAAGATTAACACTTAAAAACAATTATCAGTTTGCTCAAAATTATAGTAAAGTTGTGTCTCAGTCTAACTTTTGCTTAATAAATGCACTTTGATGATCAAATCAGCTGCATTTTGCCGGGGCGGTGCAGCGAAATGAATCTGATTCGGTTGCTCCAGGCAGATGACAGTGGCAATCTATGGCAAGCCGATTATGTCATTAAATTCAAAGCTGTCTGCTCCTCAGATATATAGTGTTGACTTATTATTTTTATGTATGGATATTTCAGTTCAGTGCCCTGAGATGACTTCTGTCGTGACTTGGTACTGTATAAATAAATTGAATGGAATTGAATTTAATAGCCACTTTTCCCTATTACATGATACAACGGCATGCCTTACTACTCTGCTGCCATCTAGTGGCTGATATTGGTAGTGTTCAATATTTTCAGTCAGAATGAATGAAAACGGTCATATCTCAGCCAAAAAATGGTTTATAAATATGGGGGAAAATCCATGAAAACGTCGCTTCAGTTTATAAGTCGCAGGGAATGCAAATTATGCAAATAACTGTGATTTATAGGGCAAAAAAATACGGTATAAATCTCTGGCATGATGGCAGCAAAAAAGATGAATTTATTTAAGGAATGCTAAGCCTTTGATTACATTTGTTTTTGGCAGTTTTAGACAACATTTGATTGTCTTCAGGGAAAACCATTGTTTGGTTTCTCACTAAACTACAAGAGCACTTTAAAAAAATGTGGTCATGCTAATGGTGTGCTAGTATCGGTAGTTAGATTTTCAGAAGGATAGAACTCATCACTCTTGTAACCAGTGGTGATATTTATCTAATTAATTTTATTCAAATATTGTAGTTTTTCAAAAAACTAATATTTTTGTCACGTTAAAAAACACCAAGAATTTTTTTTTTTTTTTTTTTTTTTAAGAAAATTAAACCAAACTTTCAAATTCTTCTTTTAGGCTGATAGTTGCATGAGACATGCAAAATGAGTCCCAAATGAAAGCTTTTCTCTTGTCAGAATAAAACAACATGAATTTAAAAAAAAATGCTGAGAAATGTTTTAACAGCTACTTATCACGTAATCCAAATGGTGACATACCTGATCCAATACCAGTGCTGAACAGCTTTTCTTCCAGTTCTGTAAAGGAAGTATCCTGGAGGGATGATTGTAGGGATGACTCTTTTGAACTGTCCTCATCAGTGGCCAATTGGTTCGCATCTTGCTCAGGCATCTCAGGAACAGGTGACGTCACAATAGTCTCATCTTGTGTAAACACTCCAACAGGGGATTGCAGGCTCACAGGGCTCTTGGTCTGTGATATCTGTTGGTCTGTGGTGCCATTAGTGGAGGAGTGGATCGATGTGGGAAGAAGCAAGACATTTGGCTTCTTGGGAACTGGAGGAGGAACCTGAAATTTTAACAAAAGTTCCACTTTAGAGATGTGTGGAATGACATAAAAAAATCTAATACAAGTGATAAGCATAAGATCACACCTTAAAAAAGAGAGCAACTGACTAATATTTTACCTTGGGTTTCTTTTTGTCAGACAGCTCTGCCAGGCAGGACATTGCCATCCGTGAGGGGAGTGTCTTGCTCTTGTCCTGGAGGTCAAGGGCTTCCTGGTTACTGCAGGTGGAGGGGAGGGAGCCTCCATCCTGTGGGCCAAGATGTATGTCTGATTCACCATCAAATTCAGGTTCAAGCAGTGGGTCTTCCAGAAGAGGCTGGGGATCTGGGAGAGGAGGGAGATCAAAAAAAGACTGGGAATGAGGGAGAAATTGGTGGTCATAGGCAGTCTGTGGTACACTGGTGGCATTTGAATCTGGAAGAACAACAGGACTTGTTGGAGTTTGTGGTGGTGGTTTTTTGGGTTTGGGCTTTTTCATGACTTTGTAGATGTTGCCTAGAGGTACCGGCCGTTCCACAGGTGAGGCAGGAGGTGAGTCAAGGGCAAGTGGAGAGTTAGAGGAAGGGGAAGGAGACTTAAGAATGAGATTCATGGGTCGTTTGGGCAATGGAGGCTTGACAGCAACAGGTGGCTTGAGTTTCTTTAGCGTGGGTGGTGGGCTTGGGTCTTCACCAATGTCTCTGCCAAGTTCTTCTTCAATTGTGTCAGAAGCCCCATCTGGACAGTCCTCTAGATCACCACGGGAAACTGAGCGAAGTCTTATGGTCTTCAGCTCATTCTGGGTAACCACAGGCAATGCCTGAGACGAACTAGGACTGATTTTTCCTGGTTTTGGAGCTGTGGACGTGTCGGAATGCCGCCTGCTAGCCTTTTGCTTTGGCTTGATTGATGACAGCTCCAGATGTGCATTCCCAGGCATTTCAAAGGACAATCTAGACCTGGTAGTTGGGTCCTTTGGAGATGGTAGCGATGATTTCCTCTCTGGTATCTTTGGGCGCATCCTACACCCTGTAGTTGGGTGTAGAGTTGGAGTGGGAGTTTCTGACTGACTTGAGTAACCACTTGATGGTGAGATAAGTCCTGGAGGTTTTAAGGGTGAGGAAGCCTTCACATCAGTATCCATAGAGAGCTGTGAGGGGGAAGTAGCCCTGGAAGTGGAAGGAGAGTCCAGTAGGGACTCTGAGCTACTTCTGACTTTCATACATTCAATTACTGTGGTACCTGTTGCTGTGCTGGAGCCTGACAAAGACCTGGGGAGGACAGAAGACAACACAATTGAATATTATGGTTTGGATAATGATATAAAAAAAGGAGAATTCATTAGTTGTATTTAAAAAAAAGATTAAGAATGTATTGATGATGAAATATATTTCAGCTGGATAATGGTATGGAATTATAATGAATAATTGTGATAAGTTTTATGGTTGGTTGTATTATGTATTGTTTGAATAGACTGCTTTGAATTGATATTGTTTAGAAGGGGCAGAACTGATAAGAATTTGTTCTTCTTCTGCTGCCTTTCATTTTATATGTATCTTATTTTATTTGTATTGAATAAGTCTCGTTTTAATTGAAATGAAATGAATGAATGAATAAATAAAATAAAAATTATGTTGCATGAAAACAGATGATTCATACGCACATGACCTATCCAGAAAAACAGTTACACAACAGAGTAAATGCAATCTCAAACATTCATTTGGAGCTTTGTTTACCTGTAAGGGTCATTCTTCCATTCTCCCAACTGCCAATGAGAAGGAAATGTCAAGTCTGTTTCTCTTTCCCCCTCTGGTGCTTGGATCTCCAAACTTGGAGGTCCATCATTTCCCCCAAGGCCTGGTTCCCTTTCACCAACACTAGCTTTAGCGGAACAAGATGGACTAGGCAAAAGAAAATCCGGCTGAAAGTCTGGGAAGTGGTCCCTAGGTATGTGAAGGCTTTTTGGTCGGCCATCTCGGTAAAGACCAACCTCGCGTCGAATTCTTCCTTCAGCTTCCCCAAGGTTTTTCATGAGAGACACACTCCTGACAGGAGGTGGTGGCTTGCGCTTGGATTTCTTAAGCGAGATGGACCGTGAGCGAAGATGTAAGCGTCCTTCTGCACTGTAGTCTGAAGCAGAGACAGAGATTGTGTCCACAGTACTTGCACTGTCTTCAGAACTCCCTCTAGGGTAGAGGAGGGCATAATTTTCCCCATAACCCTGGAAATAGTGAAGTTCCTGATGATTTATTGCCATAGAGTTCCCATTTCCAGTAGAAACAATATTCATGTTTTGGTCTATGCTACCCTCTGTAAAGCAAAAGGAGCCAGAATCAGTGGGTGTGGAAAGAGAACGCTCTCTGAACTTGAAGGCATTCTGTGCTGCTATAGACCGTGCAGACCTCTCCCGTCCTCGTCCTGTATCTCGACCACCGCCTCTCCCTATGTCTACTGCTGCCCCATCCGTTTCACTCCGCTTTCCCATCATTACAGCTGACACGCTGTTTCCTGTTCTCTCAGATGGGTCTGTCACAGATGTGAATGAGCTGGAATGTGAGCTCATTGACTGACTAGAATGTGAGCTCACCAGCATAACCCCGTCCTGCGTCCCACCTGCGTTACCAATGATGTTGTGCTGCTTGGGAGGTACTGGTGGACCTTTGCTCATGCTGTAATTGTAAGGCTCATTCCATGATCCAGGAGAAAAGGTGGAACCTTTTGGTCCATTCCAGGAGGCAGAAGGTGTGTTAGAACACAGCAACCCAGAGTGGTCCATAGCTCCTTGGCAAAGCTGGTTCTGGGGACGCTGCCCCAAACTGTTATCTGTAGGTAGGAGTGGGAAAGAATATATATCATACATACTTTCAATGAACAATATTTCCACATAAAAACTTAAGGTAATTAAGAAAGCAGCTGTCACAGAGGTCAAGGGTTATGAATGTTTTATTGTGCTTTTCTGAGATGACAGAAACATATTTCGTTCTGCCCTGAAAACTGACTGACTAAAATACACTTATCTCGATCTGGTGGCCATCTCGCTGACTTCTGGTGCCTTCTTGGCATCATTGCCATGAGAACATGCCCAAAACATTTATTTCTATCTAGAGGTCGACTTGCTGATGACCATGGATCATGCTTATGCAGCTGACTGCAGCTGGCTAGGAGGGAATGCTCACTGGACTCTGCTGCTGTACAAAATTCTGCAGAAGACTATTTGATGCTTATTCTGTGACACGTTCCAAACATGCTTAATGTGTCTATGTGTATAATCTGTCTTGAATGGGTCCTTCCAAGTAAAATACTGTATAGGTTAAAAATGTAGGTGAACTTAAATTGAATTTAGGTGTCTTGCTTAGGATTCTTGCGTAGAGACACCACAACATGTGGGAATGGCTGGGAGTCAAACCGCGACTATCTGGTCCCAGGTCGGCTGCCCTACCTCTACCCCATCTCGGCCCCTCATGACCCCCCTTTACAATATAATTGGTGATTTATGAGATAGCCTAAAGAGGGGCTCATCTTTACAGTCATGTCAGCCACATACTATGACAATGTGAGCTTTCATAAATGAATGATCACGTGTGGTCACTGTGTGACCATAAGCATTGAAGTGGAGCATGAAGCACAAAAGATATCTCCAATTTGTAAATGCCAAGGTTGGCTGGTCACATACCAGCTGTCATCACTTCAGGCTCAAACGATAATGTTGAATTGTCCTTACACATACCAAATGTTTCGACCCAATGAATGCTTCCCTTGGTGACTAAGATATATAAAAGCAGTGAGTAGACTTCAGTCCGATGTCTCCTCAGCCTCTTTACATAAATCACACCAAGACAGAAGGAAGCCATACCAAACCCAACTGGACTATAAATTCTGTATGACGGCAAAGCCTGCTTGGAGTTTACTGGGGAAGGGCATCTGACTACATGTGGACTATGTGAAATATTGATTGGATTTAAAAGAAAAAGGGAACAAAAATGTGTGTGTGTGGGTTGGGGGGGCGGGATCAAATCAAGATCCAGACCGGTGATGATGTTGCTTTTCATTGAAAGAAAAATAAAACATGTCCAATAATAATAATAATAATAATAATAATAATAATAATAATAATAATAATAATAATAATAATAATAATGATAATAATGATGATAACAAATTATTTAACCTCAAAATAATTCTCTATCATTTTCAATCCAGAATTTGGCATTAAAAAAATGACCGATTCACGATTTTAAGAAATAGTGAAAACTTTTCAAAAGGATGTACCGGTAGGTCAAACTGCAGTATTTAAATTCCCAATTTCATGGGAACTACTTTAAATATGTAAATACTGTATTTGAATGGCAGTCCTAAAACCACTGGCTTCTGTTTTTAACCTTTGAGCTATATTAATATTTATTAAAGCAGAAGAAACATCGCAACATTTAACACATTATAGTGTAGTAAAAACAATATAATCAAGCCTTTAAACAAGTTTTACAGAACAAACTGTTCTTAAAGCCTAAACATTTCAAGACTATACACACATTTGTCTGATAGCTAATGGGAAAAAACCAATTGTTGCTACAATTATAGCCTTTTGCTTTATTCTGACTGAAAGTACTGAACAAAACAAACACCAGAAATATCCTCGGAATAAAAGATGAAATAAAATAACAGAGGAGGTAAATGATTCTTCCAACGTTGCCACCAACCTGTTGTTACAGTTGTGTCGAGCTCCGAGTGTGTCTTTCTCAGTCGGAGCTTTTGATATGGAGTGTCTGTAACGATCTCCAAGGAGTGTGGCTGCTGAGGCAACACCTCCCCAGGAGAAGGGGACAGGGACGGGGAGTGCTGGAGAAGGTCAACTCCGTGGAATTTTACTCCTCCCCCTTCACCTGGAGGAAACAGACAGAACCGGGTCAGCGTGAGAAAGATCCTTTTTCCGAATGTATCATAACTTCTACAACACATTTAATATTTTATGCTGCAGATAAAAGTTACATATGATAAGTTCATAACTATAAAGCATAAGGAAGTGAATAAAAACAAAAATACTGCAGTCATCTTTAAAAAAAATAGTATTTTCAGTTTGTTATAACCAATTTATTTAATTACGTGTGCCAGTGAATAAGCAGTGAACCACTCCTATACATATCCAAATGAAAACCCTAAATAAAATAAAATACATCAATACATGCAGCTTGGTTTGAATAGGGACTTTTGGTAACAGTTTATGATACAGCATAGACATTATTTGCAAAATAATAATAATAAAAATTGGAAAAATGTCACATTATTAACAGTGGAATTATTTTTAAAAAAGTCACAAAACATTAGTTTATAGCTCTTCAGCTCAGGTGTACTTCAAGGTAAAGACATCATTCAAAGTTTCAACGGCTCAGAAAGATGAGCTTTACATGACTGTACAGACATTTTGTCATCTTTACTGGTTTTACAGTCACAGTCTAACTTATTTTAAATGTTTTAACACCAAATGTTCAACTTCAGAGTGTGATACAATAACTTTTAACTTGTCAAAACGTTCTTACACTTTTCAAACTACTCTTATTTCCTTAATCTCTACATGTCATACAGTTTATGAATCAAAGTCTAAGCATTGTTTGTGTTATTTCACCCATTGTGTCTCTCACTGCCATGGGACTTATGATATTCTTTCAAATCCTTAGATGGTGCACATCCTTCTATAAAAGTGAAGGTGAAGAGTCTCCAACTTGTCATATCTCCTACATGAAACTCAACAGACATCCTGTTATGGACTTGCAACAGGTCCAGGGTGTACCTTGCCTCTCGCACATTGGTGGCTGGACATGGGCACCAGTGACCCCCGTGACCCAAAAAGGAAGAAGCAAGTAAAGATGATGATGGATGGATGAAAACACTACAGACATTAAAATTGGCATGTGATGAGAAGAGATTTTCCCTTTAAGAGTTCAGACTTATCCATCCATCCATTACCTTTACGTGCTTCTTTCTTTTTGAGTCACAGGGGTCACTGGTGCCCATATCAAGCAGTCACTGTGTGAGAGGTGGGGGACACCCTGGACAGGTCTCCAGTCCATCACAGGGACACAGAGACAAACAAGACTAACTACTATTCACTGTCTCACTCACACCTAGAGACAACTTAGAGTTACCAATCAGTCTAACATGCATGTTTTTGGTCAGTGGGAGGAAACTGGAGTACCCAGAGAAAACCTACGAATGCATGGAGAGAACATTCAAACTCCACCCAAAAAGGCCCCAGGTTGGGATTTGAACAGGTGACTTTCTTGCTGAGAGGCAACAGCTCTACTAAATGTGTCTGAGCTCATATTTGTTTTTTCAATACAATAGTCCCTCGTTTATTGCTGGGGATCCGTACCCCAAATAACCTTGATAATTGAAAAACAGCAAAGTAGGAATGGTAGTACAAGAAGCAAGTAGTTGATTTTAATATGTATATAAATATATATATATATATATATATACAGGTTGTCCTCGTATTACGTTTGACTTCCGTTCCTACGGGCCGAACTTAACTCGATTTAAACGTAACTCGGAATTGATAGCACATGGCGAA
>JARVGS010000001.1:11232668-11246422 GCA_031762315.1 Hypsolebias antenori | reverse complement strand
TGTGGAGAAGTTTCATCAGACACAGACATGCATCATGGATCGGAAATATCGGCAGGTTGGATCGGAAAAATCCGATATGTAAATTATGCTAGTACAGTATCGGAGGCCGATACCGATACTGGATCGGATCGGCCCCATCCCTACATAAAACGTAAGAGATTTGTGAGTTTTACACTAACAAAATATGTATTTAGAAAGGTCAGTTTGTAATAAGGGTGTGAACAGGTCACTGGAAAAAATAAGACTTCATTTACTTTTTATCTTTTTTCTTTGTTTATTTTTTATGTTTATTCACACATTCCAGCAATAACAATAAAATGCATATGCCACTAGATAGATACAATACAGAAATGTCAAAATACGGAGAACAAACATTTAAAACTTGGCTAAAGACTCCTCCAAAACTTTTAAACAATGTTTACAGTTTCCTCTAAGCCAGTACCCATTACTTTTCAACACATGATCAGTGTTTACTAAAAAAAAAAGTATCATAACATTTTAAAAGACGTCTGCTTTAATTGAACACTTAAACTGTCCATTTGAAAAATATTTTAAAAAAAATTGTTAAAATCAGCATCAAAATAAGTTCTCACTAGGAATTACTTAGGACTCAGAAACAAAGGCAGCTTAAGTCAAATAAAGTTGAAAAAGGTTATTAAAAATCCTGAATATTAATTTAACCTTCAGTTTTGCGCTAAAAATGTTACATAACTTTGGCTGGTGATTAACTGGAAAAATAACTCCTACTTGCGACTGATTAGCATGTAATTCAGCCAACTGAAATAAAAAAAGAAACAAGAGTAGCAGTCCCAAATGATTTCAGCTGAAGGACAATAGTGTCAGAAACCCAACCAGATAAGAACAGAGACCTACGACAGATGGTGTGGCCCCCAAAGGTCCCCTGATCCCAGTATCATTAGGTCAGCCTCGGATTACTGCACATTCAGTGCCTTTCAATACATTCATAGGGCTTTCTAAATAATAATAATAATAATAATAATAATAATAATAATAATAATAATTTGGTAGAACATTGAAGAACTAGTAACCAAAACTTTAAAAGATTACAGGAAAGCAAACTGTAAAAAAAACATGAAGTGGTTTTAAACATTTTCACTGTGCTGTTAACGCAGTGGTCCCAACTCTAGTCCATGAGGAACACCATCCTGCATGGTTTAGTTGCTTCGCTACCTGATTTGAATGAATGGGTGATAAAACGGCGTCTGCAGAACTTGTGGAAGTAATTAAATCATTGAATCAGGTGTGTGGAGCAGAGAAACAACTAAAACATGCAGGATGGCGTTCCTCAGGGACCAGAGTTGGGAACCACTGGGCTTTCATAATGTGAGACAATAAGGAAACATGTCCATAGACAGATTTATGGGGATTTTTTTCAGAATCCAGGATGTAAACTACTTCATTTTAGATTGGGTTTTATCAGTGACCAATAAAAGCTTAGAGTTATTCGTTGTGGTAAAAGTTTCAAAAACACACTTTCTGCTTCTTTCGGCTGCTCCCTTCTTCAGGGAGCAGCCACAGTGAACTAACCCGCACAAAGACTTGACAGGTGTTTTTATGTCGGATGCCCTTCCTGATGCAACCACAAAAGAGCCTTGCTCAAGGACCCATAGTGGGGCAAATGAGGGCGGTGAGGGTGCTTCATCTTTCCCACCCACATTTTGAGGTTGTCAGTACAGGGAGTTGAACCAGCAACCTTCCGACCACAGGCCCACCTTCTCTAACCTCTGCGTTACCTCTCCCCTGTTTCAAAAACACACCATAATAAAGCTAAAAAAAACTGTTGAATTCACACAAGTTAAAACACAAAAGAGCACAAATCTAACCAACTATTGTCTAATTCGTACTAAAACTGTACTTTTCCTGCCATCATACAATATTTTTTTTGGTCATTAAAGAATGAACATTGCACTAGTTTAATCTGCATGTGATGCATTCTTGTTTCACCTTGCAGTGTCTTGTAATCCAAATCAAGCGCAGCACGCATTTCCAATGCACGAGAATAAAAACGTAATCTGTCCCATTGTTTGTCCCGGTGTGTGTCAGAACAATAAATCAGAGCGGTGCAGTACGACGACAGGATCTGACATGCTGACACAACACATCGAGCCTTAAGCTGTCAAATCAAACAGATTTCAAAGTGTCGCGTGTGGAGAGCCAACACAAGCTGCCAGAACTTCACTATCTCCACTCTGATGCAAAGTGTCAATAACCTTGATGAAGTTTCATGAAAAGGCCCACTTCACACGGAATACCATCAGTTTACTCTACATCCAAAACAGGACGTGGATGACTAATTTGTGTAAATTATAGGTGATGACACCCAAAACTAAAGGTGTTATCTTTTCACACAGATGCACAACTGAGACAAGAGTTGTAAAAACCCTAATCCTAAAAGTGAATTTTGGGAAATCAGACACCTTCACATACTGTTAAACTAAGTTGAGCATGAGAAGATGGTAGACTGTTAATATTTCAACACTGCTTAATGATTTCTTGTTAAATAATTGAGCAAGGGGTAGTTTGACTGGCTGCAAGAGTGACACAAGCCAAGTGAAATGCATTTTCAGAACAGGACAAAGTTTGTCTTATTAAACTGTGGAAGACATCTAACAACAAAACACTGCTTTAAAGCCTGGAAGTCCCTTTAACGTCATGACAGTTTGTGTTGCTTGGGGGAAAAACTGAACTATTCAAGTGCTTATTTACTATATTTTTAATCTATTGCTTCCACATTAAACTACCAGTAGTCATTTTTTCAGAGCCATTTCAGCTTGAAATTAAATTATTTAATTTTAATGATTTTATTTATTTATTTATTTACTCTTTGAGGGTGTTTTGTTTAAAAAACAGTCCACATTTTGATTATCTTAAATAAGAAAATAAATAAATATATTTTTATGGCTTTTTTTTTAAAGCATTTTCCCCATTAGTACATTTTAAATGACCAACAATCTTTTATAAAAAAAAAAAAAAAATTACAGTGCTGAATTTTGTGAAGACTCTTCAGCTCCTTTCAGCCCTGGTAGCCGAAACTGAGGCCTTGTTTTCAGTCATATTGAAACATGTTATTCAGTGATCGAACATGGAGTTTTTTTTTTTATTATTATTAATAATATTTTTTGTTTGTTTTTTAATTATTGTTTTTTCTTCTAAAATTCCACTTGTGCAATGCATTCAATTAAATTAAATTCAAGTGAATACATTACAATTCAATTCAATGGCACTCCATTAATGTTGAAGAATTTTACTTATCTTGGAGAAATAGCCTGCTAACATACAAGTATAATAAGCGCTCCATAAAGCTATATATATTAATTGATGAGAATAAAAATAACCCCAGGTTCCTTTTCAGTACCATAGCTAGTCTAATGAAAAATCCTATCTCTGCTGAACCAAATACCTCTACAACTATTAGCAGTGATGAGTTCATGAGATTCTTTATTAACAAAATTGTTTCAATTAGGGAAAAAAATTCAAACCACCCTTCCTACTATCACCCCTGGTTCTGTGTCAAATGAGACAACTTTGTACAATGTACAATTGTACTTGTACAATGCCAGTTTCAGCGTTTTTTGCTTTTTATTTATTTATTTATTTATTTATTTATTTATTTATTTTGCATTTGCTGACATGGATAGCTGTTGCAGCCCTATTTACATCCTGCTTTGGGGGAAGCCAATGGGAGTCAACTGTTCTGAGCTGTGGAGCATTTGGTTTTGCAGCCTGCATGCATGTGGAACTGTTTTATTTTACTAAATGTTTACTTGGGCAACATGCAAATGAGTTATCGTTCTTTATATCTTAGCTAAAATATTTTTGTCGGACGAGACGAGAGGTGAAATTCCACGTAAAGTCCAACCAGGAATGAAGCATTTCTTCCAGGTTGAGTGAAAGATCCTTTGGAATTTATTTTTTTACAACAGCTCTCAAATGTAAAAATGAAGTACCACCTAGTGGGCTATTCTAAAAACCAAAGTGCAAGGATAGTGGTTTAAGGAAGAAGGAAAAAAGCATTACTGAGAAGAATGCATTATCTATTTTACATAATAAATGTGAGATTAAAAATATTGATTTATAATGTTTTTTCCCTATGGTCAAGCCCCCCCCCACCCCCCCCCAGGAACATGGGGAGCATTTGAAAAAAATTGAGAGAAAAATATATAAATTTGAAGATTTAGGCTTTGTCAGGAAAGCCAACAACTCAGGAGCCAGACATCCAGTAATTAAAGTCATTATCTAAATAAACCAAGTATTATAATGATCTGTTACCTTTTAAATTAATTTTGTTGCATTGACTTATAAATGCCATGAACATAATCCAGAAGTAGAATAATAATAAAAAAAAAATTCTAGATTTATTTCCTTAAAAGTAGTGATATTCTAATGTAAAGCAATATATTTTTAAATGACACACTATGGCTCCTACTTAACACAAATATTTTTCTGCCGTCTGCGACTTGCCAAATCTTTACGTTTTTCAAGAAAAATAAAATGTTGACAGTTTTTGATGTTCTCTGAATGACCGACATGATGCTGTTCCAGGTAGGTTCGTTAAGAACCAGTTCTCATTTACCATAAAATGGCTGCACAGACCAGTTGTTCCTCAAACGCTTCATAAATCACAGGCGAAGCGTCCACGTCCCGCGCAGGTGTGAGCTTTGAGAGGAACCAGAAGAGGCGGAGCAGAACTCAGCAGGGTTAAAAGTGAGCATGATGCGTGTCGGACTTCATGTCATTCACTAAAATAAATCACTTAATCCATCCTATTTGTGGTTCTCTATTTTTAACTACAAAGCTGCCATGACTCATCATCAATATCAGCACTTTGGTTGGCCTTGTCACTGTTTTAAGTGCTCTATAAATAAAATGGTAGATATACAGTAGTATGGTATATTCCCCCCAGTAATAAATCTGTTTGTTGTTTAATCCAGCTTGCGGGCGATCTGATCACACACTGATATGATCAGTTTATCAGAACTCCCAGCACAGCAAGAGAGAAAGAGCGTGCAACCTTTCTACTCATGTTTCTGCAAATTTAATTTTGATAATTAAACATTATTATCATAGAAACACAGATATTTGTAGGTCCCAGATTAAAGCAAAAATGTACATGTCTCGCTTTAGTTTATTTTATTTTTCCTCAGACTCACAAATTCTCTATGAAAGTCCCAGAGAGACTGTGTGTTCTGCGAAGGATGCTGGGTAGTTTTGTGGAAATTCACCAAAGTTCATGCTCAATAATCCAGATATAAATCCAACAATGTTCAGTCAGGTCATCTGGGCGGTTTCTTTTTTTTTTTTTTCCTGAGACGTTTCGTTCTTCATCCAAAGGACTTCTTCAGTCCGAGGTGCTAACACACTAACTGGAGTCCCACAACCACCAACTCCCATAGTGGAAAAAAAAACAATTACTGGTGATAAAATGGTTTCTGGGGCCCGCCCTCTCCCTCGTCAAATTCTCTAAGGCAGCCATGACAAAATGGTTCAAAACACCAAAGTTCATGCGCATTAATCCAAGTACAAACCCAACAAAGTTCAATCATGTCATCTGGACAGTTTATTTATTTAATTTTTTGCTGAGATGTTTCGTCCTTTATCTAAAGGACTTCTTCAGTCCGAGGAGCCAACAAACAAATTGTTGGCTCCATTAATTACCACAACAAACTTGTGGATATTATTTGTGCAATGTTTCTGGGTGTTTAGGATGTTTCTGTGTGTGGAACTGGGTTGTTCTTGTCAAAAGTCCTGTAAAGTTTTGTTTTAGAATTTACCGTATTTTCCGCCATACACGTTGCACCACCCTCGCATCAGTCGCATCAGTCCAAATATGTCTAATAAAGTGGGAAAAGCCATCAATACGCTGCTTCACCGTATATGTTGCATCTATCATGCATCACCGCTGACAACCCAGAAATGTGGGCCAGACAGGGAGGAAATCAAGAAGGAGGAATGCTGCGCATTTCTTTGAAATTTAACAAGATATGCACCGAAAACAATTATTTATTTGCTCGACATCATAGTAAAGGTGTGTCTCAGTTGAACATTTACTTAATGAATACACTTCAATCGTCAAATTAGCTGCATTTGCCGGGGCGGTGCAGCAAAATGAAGCTGATTTGATGGTTGCTCCAGCCGAGCTGGACAAAAGTGGCAGGCTAAGGCAAGCTGATTGTGTCATTAATAGCCACTTTTACCTATCACATGACACAACTGCATGCCATACTACTCAAGCGCCATCTAGTGGCGGAAAATGATAGTGTTCAAAATTGTCAGTCAGAATGAATGAAAACAGTCATATCTCAGCCAAAAATTGGTTTTAAATATGAGGAAAATCCATGAATATGTCACTCCGGTGTTTCAGTTGCAAGGCATGCAAACTATGCGAAGAAATGTGACTTATAGGGCAAATAATATGGTATGTTGAAGTCTCTGTTATTGGTTACAAACTGATACCGTGAGTCAGAGGTTGATCCCGGTGTAAGAGTTCCAGCATTGTCCTTTGCAGCTCTTCTACACCAGAGGGCGCCAACAGATCCACACCTGAGGATCATTCACCTGACGAGCTGCAAGGACCACTTAAGGCAGCTGATGACTTCTGTCTGATGCTGGTGCATTAAATGGTTTTTGGTAGTTGTGTTCCTGGATTTTACCTTGTTCCATGTGTTTTGTGGAAAAAAATCATATTGATCTCTTGCTGGAGCTTGACTCCTGTGATCCTCCTGAACCTTGGACCTCCCTGTTCACCTCCTGAGATTCCTTGCAATCTCTTCATCTGTTCCCTGCCTTCCACCGCTTGCCCAACATTTGTGTAAGACCATTCTGGAACCTTTTGGATTTCTCCCAGCAATGACCCTGCCTGCTTAAAGTAAGAGTCTGAACATCAAGACCAACCTCCAAGAGGAGCCTCCCATTAGCACTGTTCCCTACTCTCCAGGGCTCCTGTCCAGGTTATCCACTTTGTAAATAAACACTGTTACAACTTTCTCCTGATCCTGAAGTCGTAGTTCTCGTTTCACATACTATCTGAATATAGAGCCAAACCTTACACCTGGTACGTATAAGGGGGACAAAAGGCACTGTGGTCAAGTGGAGAGTATCGTAACTGAAGATTGATGTCTCAGGGTGATGCCTGGCCTGGTATAGCACTGTGTTGTCAAAAGCAGTGCTTTTTGAAGATGTTCTTCTGTGTGCTCATGAAAATGTTGAAAATGGAGATGGGCACAGAGTTGCCTCTCTGACTGAAGTATTTGCCATTTTTAATTGTTTAAAGGTCTCTCTCATGGATGTTTCCTGATGGATGTTTTGAATTTTTGTATTAATTAACTTATCCGTGGGCCGAACTTAAATCACCTGCAGACCGGAAGTGGCCCACGGGCTGCCAGTTGAATAGCCCTTCCAGAAGGTATTCCAAGGAGTTAAATGGAAATCGTAAGCAAAAACTCTCCATTATATATTTTTATATACTTCATATTGACGCAAAACCAAAATATTTAGTCTGTCATAATGTGTAGGTCTACCGTGGAAACATTCGAATTGGTGTAAATTGGTCCAAGTTGTGGTTTTGACAAACCTAACATCTTAAAAGTTGCCTGTTATAAGGAATTAGCCAACGTGACCCAAACATGCACTACAAATATGCAGGATTTATCTATATTACTGTTTTCGTTACAACATGTTGAAACGCAATAAGAAAAAAGTTAAATGTCCATGAAATTTTCAAGCTCTTGACTTATTAAATATTGTTTTTATGAGTTTGCAGACAATTTGTGGTTACCAGTAGTTTATTCATTCGATATTCATTCAACCTTTATTTAGGCAGGTTAATCCCATTGAGCCTCGAGGACTTATTTACAAGAGAGACCTGGAATTATACATGAGAAAACTATTCTTTCTGTTGAAAATATTTTCTATCACAACAGTGTGATAATAAAATTTTTAATGCAGTCAGAACTGGCTTTTAAAATCTTCACTCCTTTTTATAATGAAAAAATGATCAAGACAATATTACACCTCACTGACTCCAGCAGGTGAGTACAGTACTTGACTTTAAAGTGATGTTTTGAAGTGAGCTTCAATGGAAAGGTTATAAATAAATAATATGTTACCTGTTGTGGACAGCTCTTTGAACAACCTCAGTATGAAATAGTTTAAATCTGACTGTACTGAGGAGCCAACTACTGGTCTGAATGAAATCCAGTTGGATTGCTGCCATCTTAAAACAGCTATAATTTCAAACATTTCCTAGTAGTTCCCATAGATATTACCTTATCAGTCTTTACATTTTTATCAATAATATGGTTATTTACATAGAATTATGTGGTTACTTGCAAGTGCAAGTAGCTGTACCACTGGCTGTGGCGCTTTCTGTGCAGCCTCTAGCAGGAATATAACAATATTTCTGCTGTAATAGCATGTAAAATAAAACAGAAAGGTCTGCAAAGGTTTATAAAGTAGTGTTTCATTATTAATCTTTCATTAAGTTTGACTTCTTTATGACAGTGTCAGTCCATCTTGGCCATAGCACTGCTCTTGCCTTGCCTTTAGCTCGCCAGTCTGGTCAGAATAAAGTTTTGTTTTTCCAAACTAATTGTTCAAAAAAACTTTTATTGTGGATATTTCATTTCATATTTAACCAAAAGGCTCAAATACAGACAGCTACAAGATTAGTTTAAAACTTACAATATGGTTTTAACATGTCTGAACGGTCTTTATCTGCAGTAGTAGCAATATTCATTTTTCTCAGTTATACATTCAAGCATTTTTCCAGATGAGCATAGTTTAGTAACACTGGTGGACTTTTCCACTCAACAGGTTTCTCTGGGACACTGTGGCCTTGAGTGCACAAAACATTAATAGTCATGTCAGTATTAATTGCAATTTTTGGGCTCTACACTTTCTACAACAGGGGTGTCAATCCTGGGGATCAGTACCCAGGAGAGGCTTCTCTGCTCTAACACGCCTGATTGAAATCGATGGGTGATTAGCAGGCTTCTGCTCAACCTCAAGAGATAATTCAAACATTGACTCAGGTGTGATGGAGCAGGGGAACAAGTAAAATGTGCAGGACAGTAGCTGTTGAGGAACAGGATTATACATCTGTGATCTACGCCAAACATAAAAGAACCCCGCTTTTAAAGATCACATACATCCATCTAATAATTGCTATTTTGGGGTTTAACTTGGACCTTGAGTACATAATTTCTAATGTACCACATGTTATGCGAATGACAAAGAACCTTGAACCTTGCTGAGAGGCAATAGCTCTACCAACTGAGCCACCGTGCCACCCTTCTAAAATGTCCCTTTAAAGTAAAGTAGTTGTGATAAATCTGGTGCGTAACTATGGAACTAATAAAAACTTCACATGGATACTCACTGTGAAAGAACTGCATTTATTTTTTAAAGTGAACACACAATGTTCACAAGTGTTGCCTGATTTAGTTAAGAGAACCTTTCATTAATGTCAATGGGCCATTAAACTGTATACAGGTAGTCCTCGGGTTACGACGGTCTCGAGTTACGACGGTCTCGAGTTACGACGTTTCGCACTTACGTCTTACCTCCCAATGACGTCACACCTCCCATTGACTTTCAATAGCCTTTTTTTCAGTTACACACAGTGCCGTTTCTTTTGTGTGTGGGTGTTAATACCTTTCCCTTTAAGACCCTGTGGACTCCTCCCGCTCTCTGGCATCCATCTTGTTGGGGGGGAGCGGGGGGCAGGGAGCGGCAAGTTGGGGGAAGTTGTTGTCGGGTGAAAGGCGTGAGCTACAGCCTTAGCAGCTCTGTCTGTTACGGCGGAGGAATACTACAGCTGCGGTCGGACGCACGAGCTAGCAGGAGGCCGCGTTCAGATGGACCGAAGACAGGACTCTGCTATCAGATGCACAAGCTAGCTCCAGCTAGCAGCTGGCCGCGTTTGGATGGAGGGTGAAAGGCGTGAGCTGCAGCCTTTAGCAGCTCTGTTTGTTACGGCGGAGGATGTACTACAGCTGCGGTCGGACACACGGTACGCGGTGCAGCGGCGGAGAAAAGCTGTACTGTATGCCGCTCTGGACCATGGAGGACGGCGTCACCAGCATCCTGGTAGGCCATTAACTCTTTTTGTCCTTCATTATGGCTCCAAAACGTAATAATAATTGATAATATGTGTTAGCTAACCACTTGGAGACACAGTACAGGTTTAAGGCAGTATGTACACTGGTTTTGTCTTACGTTGAAAAAAAAAACGTGTTTACGACGCCCATACCATGCATTTTCCGACTTATGTCAAATTCAGTTTACGACGCTGCCGTGGGAACGGATCTGCATCGCAAGTCGAGGACTACCTGTATTTTATTTTCATATACCCCAGTACTTACCTTTTTTTCAACCTATATTTAAACAGATAAGTCACATTGAGCCTCGAAGACTCATTTACAATTGAGACCTGTTTGGACAGACAATAAAAAGTGGTATTTTACTGGGCTGCAACAGTAAAACATTTTACAACATGAAAAAAGTTGTACAACACTTTATGTCATGCAAGGAGCTCTCATGCCTGTGTCAAAATGCATGCTTCAGTTTCGTAATGGACGATTCTTGGTGGGGCATTCAGGTTTCACAGTAAATGATAAATCACCACAACTCTGCTAAGGCGGTTTTGTGCATGCCCCCATAACTGACTGGCTCTGATAAACGTTCCAGAACTATCATGTTTTGTAACAAGTAATGAGTAACCCACTGCTTTCCTAATTCCTGGACCTCACCAAGACCTCACCAAGACCTCATCAAGACCTCACAAACCTCACTAAGATCCTACTAAGATCTCAACAAAATCTCAATAAGACCTTGTCAAGACTTCACAAAACCTCACCAAGATCTCACCAAGACCTTACCAGTGCCTCACCAAGACAATGCACATTCTGGCTCCTTACTTACTTATAGTAGCAGAGTCATCATTTATCGTAAAAGAGACCAAAACAAACACAAACTTGTGCAGGAATTTTTTTTTTTGTTGATGTTTGTTAGTTTTTGCACATGAAACACAAATTTGTGTCTGATCTGTGGGAAAAATGTTCACCAGTGGCTCATTGTTGACAAAAGGACCTTCTCCTACTCTGCTCCTGTTTCATGGAATATCTTACAAAAACATCTGAAGTCAAGTCAAGTCAACTTTTAGAGCACATTTAAAACAGATAAACTGTTATCAAGGTGCTTAAAAAGCTCTGAAGCTCTCGACCTTGACCTTTCTGTCTTCAAACATCTGCTAAGTTCCTGTAAGAACCAGCGCAGACGTTCCTGTTTGTAGTTTTCTACATCATTTTATAATCTAGTTGTTTTATGTTACATTTTTACTACCATTTTATTTTCATTTGTTCTTCTCAGTTTGTACACATCCTTTATGATTGTCTTTGTTATCGCTGTTGTCATCACTCTTTGTTAAAACCAGGTCTCTCTTGTAAATGAGTCCCAAGGCTCGATGGGACTAACCTGTAGAAATAAAGGTTGAATGGAAAAAAAATAAATAAATAAAATAAAAATGTCTTCAGCAGCAAAAGTCAGGGGTCAACAACCCGAGTTCAGAGGAGCAGAGGTCCTTTAGCTGTTTTCACACTGAGCTGCATTTTTAGCCCTGATCCGTTTTTCTTTCAGCTCCTCAGCAGATTAATCAGTTTTAGATGTCAGTTGCAAATCAGCAGACGTGCGTCTCTCCCTCCCTTTGACCTGAATGTTGCAGCAGCAGCTTTCCTCCCTCTTTAGTGAGAGCTGCCATGGGACCAGATCAAACACGTCCTCTGCTCCCGCACAATGAAAAACAAACCTACAAACAAATGAATTAGTAATCACAAAGGGCAGAAAAGCACAAGGAGCCTTTAAAACAAGTGCTTCAGGCACTTTTATTTGTAATATTTTGGAGCCTTTCTGTGCTTGTCCTAATCTTATGCATATTCTGGGAAACAAATCAATTCCCTGATCTCATTACGTCCTTGTTCATTGTTCTATTACTGATTAGGAACGACACAAAATGGCTTCATTTGTTGGTTTTTGTGTACAAAAATTGGATTTGCCTTGTTCCCAGCAGGCTGGGTGTCTTTAAGCCTGACTGAAAACACCTCAGTGTTGCTGGGTGAAGCACTTTCTCCTTTTATAGTCCAGCAAACCAAATAAATAAATAAATAACTAAATAAAACAAGGGGTGGTGGGGGGCCGGGACTGTGGGAAAACACTGGAGATAAAATGAAAAATAATAATTTCACTGGCAATAAGGTCATTGTCTAAAGCGTATGCAATATCTGTGTTATAATTAAAGCGTTCAGGGTGAGAATAAATATGTTTTTGTTGCTGCAAGTGTTCATGAGTCAGGAGGAGGAACCAGACCTGCCTCACTGAGCTGCAGAGCGAGGCGTCGACTCTGCTCAGATATGTCAATCAGCTCTAATTGCACATTAAGTTCTGCTTCCCATGTTGACTGGAGGTCATTAATTCACATCAAGGACACCTCCCTAATAGACTGGAGTCACATAAATACAGTTGCTGTTGGTTTGCAAAGAGCTTAGCAAGCAGCGAGAGCTCCTCGTGCTTTGATTTGATGCTAAGTGCTTCATCAATCACCTTCGCTGACAGATCATTAAGAAGCGCGAGGATGACACGACCAGCTAAACGATCTGCAGCAGGTTGCTCCAGACCACCCCTCAAAGCTTCAGTTGCATCCAGGCTGGCAGCGTTAAAGACACGAGCTGATAAGTGGCTCGCTCAGTAGAAGCCGTCACTTAAAGAAGCGTGTTGGATGTGAGAGCACAGTTTCTGAACACCAGTAGTTCAGGCGCCACACATCCAGCAATTGAAGTCATTCAGTAAATAAAGCAAGTTTTACAACGATATGTTGACTGTTAAAACTGTTTGTTTTATTGCACTGAATCATAAATGCAATACACAGAACACAACAACCCCCACCCCACCCAAAAAAATCATTGGGGGCTGGACTGAAGTCACCCGTGGGCCGCCAGTTGAGTAGACCACTTTCAAGTTCACAAGTCATTTTAGCAGGATAAATATTAAATTCCTGCCTGAATTGACCCAGTGCTGCACAGGAAGAGCTACAGCTAGCTACCACTGCTGTTGATGTTTGTAAAAATTCATGGAATTGTATGTGAATAACTATGAAAATGACCCCGCGCCCCTAAAAGGAAGAAACGAGTGAAGATAATGGATGGGTGGAACTATGAAAATGTTTATAGAATAGGATTCACATGAACAGCTATAAGACATCACCAGCCCTGTAAATGGAGGAGCTATCTACAGCAGGTAAGATACTGACTGTCTGTACAGCGCCCCATTTCAAAATGTCAGAACATTTGGCTTCATTGACAGCAACATGTTTATTCATCATAGAGAACAAAGCTGGTTCTGACTCAAGCTTCAGGCTAAGAATCAACGTTCAGACCTGAAGGAACATTAGGTCACAACCATTTTAATAATTTATTATAATCTATAAATGCCATGAACAATAAATTCAAGCATTAAAACTAATTCAAACAGAACTGTTTAAAATGCCAGCAGGTAGAGATCCAGAGTGCAGCTCTTCAACCCAACATGAAACAATCTGCTGACTGTGCAGTCTGGAGGTAAACATCTTGACCTTCTGCTCCACCTGTTTCAGACAAACACTTAGCGTAGTCAACACACACACACACACACACACACACACACACACACACACACACACACACACACACACACACACACACACA
>JARVGS010000001.1:11081720-11093697 GCA_031762315.1 Hypsolebias antenori | reverse complement strand
CAAGACACCGCCCACATTTCCGGGTTGTCAGCAGTGATGCGTAACATACGCGACGCGTCAGCGGTGACGCATAATAGACGCGACTTATACAGCGGTGCGACATGTTTATGGATTTTTCCAAATTACTGGACATAATTGGACGATGCGACTTATAGGGCGGTGCGACTTATCGGGCGGAAAATACGATACTTGGAAATACCCTTCATCCATCTGTCCATCCATTCATTCATATGTCCATGCATGTTGTGAGCATCTATCCATCCATCCATTTTCTTTATCTGCTTCGTACTTTTCAGGTTGCAGGGGTCACTGGTGCTCATATCCAGCAGTCACTGTGCGAGAGGTGGGGGGCACCCTGGACAAGTCTCCAGTCAATCACAGGGATACATAGAGGCATGTGGAGAATAAACAAGAAAAGCAAGCCTTCACTCTCTCACTCTCACCTAGGGACAATTTAGAGTTACCAGTCAGCCTAACATGTATTTATTTATTTAATTTATTTTATTCATTTATTCGTTCACTTAAAATAAACAAAACAAAGTCATCAAAAAAACATTGATTGAAAAGAGTAAAGAAAGAACTTTTTTTTATATCTGCCCCTTATTAAATAGTAAAATAAAATAACTACAATCAACATCCTTCACTTGAACTATCTCTAAACTGAAAACAAAAAAAACATCAGGCATTCTTTACCTGGCACTATATCTTCCCGAATTGTTTTAGAAATGTTTATGGTGATAAAGGCAATTCCACAATCCTGTTGACTGAATTACAAATCAGCTCCTTCACACTAGTTCTAAATGGAGGTTTTACAAACATTTCCATTCCCTTAAGGTTATAATGACTTTTTTTTTAAGCAAATTTTAATTGAATATTTGGGGGTAATGTTTTTTTTAATATATTAAAAAAATATATATATATTTTTTACAAATAATTTCTCTAATATTTTTGAAAATTCTGGCAACAAGAATATTGGTCTGTAATTAGTAAACACACATTTCTCACCGTTCTTGTAAAGAGGAACTATCTTTGCTATTTTCACATTTTCTGGAAAATTTCCTGTTGAAAAAGATAAATTACATAAATATGTAAATGGTTCAATAACATAACTCTTTATATCCTTTACAAACTTCATGTTCACATCCATCCAGTCTTTTGACCTTTTATCTGCAAGATTTTTCACAATACTCAGTATTTCTTCTTTGTCAGTGTCACAGATAAAAATGCTGTTGGCACAACCCATGACTGTATGACTCACATAATTTACATGTGGTATTTTAGCTGCAAGACTTAGGCCAACATTCACATAATATTCATTGAATTCATTTATTTCATTTTGATCATAGATTTTCTTGTCATCTTTTACAAAATACTGTGAAATACCTGATTGTACTTTATGATTTTTCAAAACACTAGTCATTACTCCCCATGTTGCGTTCACTCTTACTTTTGTTTAGTAAGTCACTATAATATTCCTTCTTGTGTTTTCTTATAATCTATACCAGTATGTTTTTATACTTCTTGTAAATCTCTTCTGCTTTTTTTGTTCTTAATTTTAAGAAACATGAGTACAGTACAAGTAAATCATTTCTTACAAATATTTCTTAGCCCTTTTGTCATCCATGGTTTGTCAACAACATTTCTCTTAACACAGTTTTTTTTTTTTTTTTGCATACAATTATTTTCATACAGATTTCCCAAGATATTCATAAACACATCATAGGCTCTGTTGGCATCATCAACATACACATCCTTCCAATTTTGTTTTTTCAAACCATCTTTCAATTTATCCAAAGCTTTTTTTTAATGTATTTATCATTTTCCTCTTCACTGAAGCTATTTTTTAACTGCATTGGTCATTTTTACAAGCTGCAAAACTGACAAATGAT
The DNA here is from genome assembly GCA_031762315.1 of Hypsolebias antenori. NCBI lineage: Eukaryota > Metazoa > Chordata > Actinopteri > Cyprinodontiformes > Rivulidae > Hypsolebias > Hypsolebias antenori. The sequence goes on along the minus strand of JARVGS010000001.1, from coordinate 11,091,808 downwards.
CACTTATGTCAGTCATCAAAATCCCAGTCATCACCTCAACATCTGGAGCAGCTGTGGCTGAGTGGTTAGAGCAGGCGTCCTCCAATGCAAGAGTTGGGGGTTCGAATCCACCAGCAGGCACATGTTGAAGTGTCCCTGGGCAAGACAGTGAACCCCTCATTGCCTCCAATGTGTGTCTCATCAGTGTATGAATGTGATCTAAAGCACTGATTAGTCTCTTTAGAATTATTTGTTCAATTATCTTTGGAGAGATCTAGTCGAGTGCTGTATGAATGGGTAAATGAGGCACAGATTGTAGTGTAGAGCGCTTGAGTATCTTCATAAGATATAAAGGTGCTATATAATACAGTCCATTTACAGCTACATCTTACATTAGTAAAAATATTATCAATGACTGTAGAACTATGTGTTGTAATTCTTGCTGGTTTAAGTATTAATGGATAAAGACTCAAACTATGCATTGAGTTGATAAATGTACAAATATTATTTGAGTAAGTTTCATTTCTCAAATCAATATTAAAGTCCCCACACAAACAAAAAAAATGTTTTGTTACAACTCCTTTCAAAGAGCTCCATGATTTTATCAGTAAATAGCTCTATATTTGAACCTGGTGATCTATAGACACAACTGATTATTATATTTTTAGAGTTCTCATTTAACATCTCAACAGTAATTATTTCCATTACATCATCAACAACTATTGACATCTTGTCCTTAATTTTGCATTTAATTTCTGTATTAACAAGTAAAGCAACTCCTCCACAGTTTTATTATTTCTAGTCATATAATATAATCTATATCCTTCTATTTGAAAGTTATTTATATTTTCATCATTTAACCGGGTCTCTGAAACTGCTTTTATACTAAAACTTATGTTCAACTGTTCTAAATACTGTAGTCTGTTATTTTAGGTAAACTTGCATTTATTCATTCATTCATCAACCTTTATTTAGACAGGTTAATCCCATTGAGCCTTGGGGACTCGTTTACAAGAGAGACCTAATATTTATACTTCTACTATTAAAATGAATGATAGAGAAACCTCCGCTCGCTATTTTATTGTCATTAAATTGCTCCTCATTATAATATTCACAATCTTTGATTTCTGGAAAAGATTTGTATCAGTCATAATGTGTTGTACACATTGTATATTTTTAACTCTAAGTCTTTGTAAGTATCCATATTTTAAAAATACATTTCCACCATAGCTCACTATTGTTTTCTCAATCCACTGCTTTATGTCGGTGTCCAATTCTTCAATTGGTTGTTTTGTCATAATTGCACTCAGTTCCAGTCAATACAAGTTTGATCATTTCTTTATTATATTCGGTTTACTTCATGTTCATGTATATATTACTGGATTACACAAAGTTGAGCAGAAGTTACCTTGTTCCATCTTCTTGTATCACTGATATTTATCCAGCTCTTCCATTTGTCTGATGGCAGAAACTTGGCTTCCTCAGGTGAACCATTTAATTTGATGTCGGTGGCGGTTCTAGCGTATTTGGCGCCCTGTGCGAGCAACCCCAATGGCGTCAAATGACTTTGATTAGAGTCTCTGATTATCAAAATTAAAGGAATAATATTGATGATAGAGCTAAAGAAAGATTGTTCTTTGATTATTTGACTTAGAACAAAATTAGTAAGTCTCTTGATGAGATAATTTGTGTTCAAAAATAAAATTGACGGAATTATAAGTTCTTTGTCTAAGAAGGTCTTCTGGGACAAGATGGACATGTCTTGGACACGGAGGTATATCCCTACAACAAGCACAATGTGTTTTTTTTATTGATCATGTGTTTGAACAAAATCTAACAAATTGTATTATGGGTTTGTCAATTCAGAGCACAAATTATTCTAGAAATTGTGTAGTTACTTTAACGGATAGTTCAGATCTGTTTTCTGGCAGAAATATCATGATATTGTTTGCTGGAAGTGTCCCAGACTGCACCAAACTGCACTTATGACCTGAGGGTCACTCTTGAGAACCACTGTCAGCAAACAGCTACACTCTCATTTGTAGATATGCTTGACTTGAGTCAACTCTTGTGACCTAATTTCCAAACATAAAGATGTCCTCTCAGCGGCTCACACTGCAGCTGGGCTGCAGGAGGGATAACAGAGGAGAGAAAGAGAAGGATGCACTTTAAATCATGTGCATGTGAAATAAGACTGGCACTCGGATCAAACGCTGGAGCTGGAAGGAGGTGCACAAACACACACTCACACACGGAGTCGTGTGAAAGTGTGAGGAGACCGCAGTGACACCGTGTGAGCGAGGAAACATGCGAGGCTGATTACAGTACATTTACTGCTGAGTTGGTCGAGACGGAAAGAGACGAAGCAAGAGGAATGCTGAAAATTAAAAAAACACAAGAAGAGAAGGAGTAAAGCATTAATAACAAGCAAATAATCAAACTAAAATGTAAAGCTAAAGAGAAAACCTAAAAGTAGTTTGAAAGGTACAATGAAAAAAACCTAGGGAATGAGGTTCATCGTAGTTCTAACTAGAAGAAGAGTACAAAGTACAGTACATTATACACCTCACAACAAACTTTATACGGCTATTTAAAGCAAAGGCACGAACAAGCAAAGACCTTGTATAACATTTGACCTTGATTTGTGAACTTGACCTTGAAGAAAGGGAAATGAACGTGTACGCAACTCTCCGTCTAGTGACGATGCATACGTGTATGAAGTTTGTTGAATTATCTAGAGTAGATCAGAAGTTATGGGCGGGACAGGAGAGCATTGACGAACTGAGACTATACAATAAAAAAATGTTCTTTCATTTTCCTTAATATAACTTTCACAAAAGTTTAATCTTGAAAACCCTTAAAATTAATGGTCTATTTTTCTTTGATGCAATGCAAATCACCCACCAACTTTCCTGTCAGGGTTTTTAACTAAGCTCATCTTGTGTTGAGAAAAGATGGAAGCGTGACCATTTTGGTCAAACCACTGAAATAATCAAAGCAGTCTCAACAGTAACATGGAACGTGGTGGTCATGGTGTAGAGGCAGGGCAGCCGACTTGGGACCCGAAAGTTCCACGTTCGATCCCCAGTCATTGCACATCTCGTGGTATCTCTGAGCACCCTATCTCCAACTGCTCCCCGGGTGATTTCAATAGCTGCCCACTGCTCCACCTGGTGGTGAATGGGTTAAATGCAGAGAGCCAATTTTGCCATTGTATGGGAACACACAATGATGACAACACATAACACATTATTATTATTAAATGGAAAAACTTAAGCTAATTAGTCCTCAGAGTATGAACTGTGGATGACTCTCAGCTACTACCACATAAAAGTTTAGCTTATAAGCTCTAAAACTGATCAGTTAATAACTATTGGCATGCTTCCTGAAATCACTTAGCTGTAGCATCTATGCATTATCTTTACCTGCTTCTTCCTTTTCGAGTGGCGGGGGTCACTGGCGCCCATGTCCAGCTACAACTATAATAATACGTTTTATTGGTAGGCGCCTTTCTTGGCACTCAAGGTCACCTTACATAGTCAAGCATAAAAACAGACACACTATTATATACAGGTAGTCCTCGACTTACGACGTAGATCCGTTCCTACGCAGCGTCGTAAACCGATTTTCGGCGTAAGTCGGAATGTACGTAATTACCGTACCACTGTATTACCAAGCACTTAGCCTATCCTAACACAGTACCCTACATAATTATCAATTATTATTACGTTTGGGAGACATAATGAAGGGCAACAAGAGTTAAAGGCCTACTGGGAAGCTGGTGACGCCGTCCTCCTCGGTCCAGAGCCGCGTACAGTACAATATCCTTCCGTCGCTGCGCCGCTGCGTTGCGACGTTTACGACGTAAAACCGCGTAACTTGAAATAAGGCTTTTCATAGTGATGCGTCGTAACCTCGAAACATCGTAACTCGAGACCGTCGTAGCCCGAGGACTACCTGTACACAGTAAAAATAAGTGCAAAACAGAATATAAAGAAGACAGTGCAGTTGCAGTCACAGTGTGTGGGCTACTTTAAACAGATGAGTTTTGGGTTTGGATTTGAAATGTGGTAATGAGTCTGTGTGGCGAATATCAGGTGGGAGTGAGTTCCAGAGCAGCTGAATGCTCTGCTCCCTATAGTAACAAGACAGGCAAGGGGAACAATGAGCTGAATAGAAGAAGAGGATCTGAGGGTACGAGCGGGTGTAGCAATGTGAAGAGGGTCCAAAAGGTATGGAGGAGCGAGGTTATGGGCATCACTGTGCAAGACAGATGTCTCCAGTCCATCACAGGGACACATAGAGACAAACAACCAGTCACTCTCTCGCTCACACCCAGGGACAATTCAGAGTTACCAGTCAGTCTAACATGCATGTTTTTCGTCTGTGGGAGGAAACTGGAGTACCCAGAGAAAACCCATGGGCCTTGGGCTGGGATTTGAACTGGTGACCTTCTCGCTGAGAGGCAACAGCTCTACCAACTGAGCTACCATACTGCCCTTGGCTGTAGCAGCCATCTTAAATTAAGTTGACATTAAAATCCATCTAGTGGTTCATCAAATATTTTGCTAACAGGCAGAGTCCATTAGTTACTGGCAAAGCTGTAAACAAAGAAAATATATGGAACTTTATTGATCAGACGAAAAGCTGGTTTCTGTTTGACTTTCAGGTCGTCTGCACTCTTCACTGCTGACACCTGTGTAAACAGTTTTGACACACGTGGCTGAACAGCTACAGAGCTTTTCTGAAAAATTTGACCTCGACTGACCTTCAGCTGCCTCGCTCAAGAAAACATTGCAACGTCTGTACACCTCAATATCTAACAAGTGTGTCATTGTGAGTCGGTATGGAGGGATCATGTAGACAGGCAGCATTCCACAACCCTGTCCTGAGAGCTACAACAATGGTATACGAACACACAACGCCATTGTTTTGAACTTTAATGGAGAATCTATGTTCGGTTGTATAATTATGTAAATAAGTACAGTTTTCTTACGCACCAATGATGAGAGTGGACTGTAGTGTGGATTCTCTGTGTGTCTTGCACATAAGAAAAATACACAAAGATTGATGACCATAGCAGATGGTGATCCAGGTTTTGTAGATAGATATTTTCCACACGGGAATAAGACCTTCAAATCTGCACAAATGTGAACACACTCACTAAAATATGAACATGCACACTCACAAAGGTTTACAGGAGTGTTGTTGAAGGATGCGCTCAGTCACAAAGATCAACTCACCACAGTAATATTTTGTTTTGTTAATGGATTCTGCATTCACACGATTTTGAATTTTCTTTGCACCTTATTTTTCATTTCTTATGCATATGTCCTTTATTTTTTTTAATTATTTCCATGCAACTCTCATTTTTGTTTTTCATCTCAATCAAAAATGTATTTCTTTACAATTATTTCAAGATGATTCTATTTAACCAATATACACTTGTATCAAGTTTTCCCATATTAACCTATTTTTGTTGACATGGGCACCAGTGACCCCCGTGACCCAAAAAGGAAGAAAGAAGCGGGTAAAGATGATGGATGGATGGATGGATGGATGGATGGAAAAAAGAGGAACAATTTACTTGTGCTCATCAGTCCATTTATTCATGTGAAATTAACACTAAATCATAAATGCAGAAACTTTACCAAATTGATTCAAAATTTTCAAGAGTAAGGAGGAATATATAGTTGCAGAGAAGTAAAGATTTTAGACAAACACTGCATTTCACTGAAGATGACAAAGATAGCGTTACTAACACTGACACATTTTCCCTCTATGCCATATTTATTGTTCTGGATAAAGTTTTACAAGGCAATAGCCTATGCTAGGCTATCTAAACATTAGCTTGCTAACTTGAGAGGCACGTAGCTAATGACAAGTGGGTTGGAGGTTTGAAGAGAATTTATTGCTGACTTTTTTATAATTTTCCAGATCAGTTAAAATAAACTTACCATGCTCTGTTCAGCAAAATATGCTACATAGTATTGCTATCTGCTTTGGGTGTGATGAATGTGAAAGTGAAACTTAAGTGAAAAGCAATTATTTGAAAGTAGTGTTCATGCGCCCTCTGCTGGATACATTTTAAAATTACGGCTGGTTCTCAGCATTTTAGGGGTGAAAATTACAAGTGTTTCTATCAGTGTAAAATGGAATCATTATCACCGATACTGATAGGTCCCCAAACACCTATTGGCCTAAAATATTGGCCCTACCGATATATCGGATGGGCTCTAGTAAATAGCCCAAATAGCACTCTGCTAGCCACTATTGTTACTGTTGTTCATCTACTAATGCAAGCACAGAAAAGTGATTGCAACCGTCAATAGGGTGCATGCACGATTACACGCTGACGTTAAGCCCCCACTCTGAGATTCAAAAAGCTTTGATGTCAGAGAAAATGACTGTTGTTGTCCCGTACTAACCGCGGCACACAGCAGACATGCTAGTTTCACTTTTAAAAAAGTGCTGGGTAAACTGGGCCTAAATCTGCTGAACCAAATGAAACCCAGCAGGGGGCAAGACTGTAACGCAAGGAGTGTTTCTCCCACTGCTGAGAAATAGACTGAAGATGAGACTGTCACTAACTAGGCCAACGGCTGCCTGCAGGCTGCAACGGCTGCTGGTTCTAAGCCTAGATGAACTGAGGACGTCTGTTACAGACAATATAAAAGTTGGAGAAGTCCTTCCAAAACTGTCATCAAGAAGAGCTTTCACACATTTACCGCGGCACTGCGATCACAGTTTTGAGTTGTTTTCATTTTTCTTCAAAAGCATCTAATACCAACTTGTTCTAGCGTGAAAACTACTGTTAGATTACAGAATGAATTCAAACAAGTGGATGAGGTTTGAATTTGTGGCAAGTTCATATTACCGTCATTTGTGGTAAATCCTATTATCCTTACCCTTCTTCTCCCATCTGCTGTGAGTTTTACCTTTTCACGGCCCAATAAACTTTTGTGTTTGTGTCAAAACTTGTTGGATAAATCCCGTCCGAAAGCCAGGCTAATTGGAGTTTATGTGTAACCGCTTGAGTGTAAACTCCCAGGAGGCTCAGCTGCCTATCCAGCAGAGCACTCACTTCTGCCACATGAGAGGAGTAAAGTTACTGAGGGAGGAGAGAAATGTACTGATATGTTCAATATACTCAAAATAAAATTCTAGAAATAAAGCTTTAAAAAAGTGTCTCAATAATCTGTTTTATTGATTGGTCCTGTAAGTGTTGACTAAACTGGTGAATATGTGAAGAAGAAAAAAAACAGATTCAAACCAAGCATGAGCATGCATGCATGCTTCAGGGTATTCAAACCAAGTAAATGTGAAAAATAAGAAGGAAAAAAAAAAACAACAAAACAATAAAAATGTATTTAAAATGAGTTCTGGTGAGTGTTGAAGCTCCAGCTACAATAAAGCTAAATCTTTTTGTGTTTCAACATTTATTTATTGGTCAAATCAAATGGAGGTGTCAAAAGTGATTAATTTTCTCCAGCTCATCTAAGATTGATAAGCCCCTGCACTGTTTTTTGTAGCTTGGGTGTCTTTCTTTTTTATCTTTGTTTTTATTCTTCTTAATATTTTAGCTTTTCATAAAACTACTCATGCCCAAGACTAGTGTCTTTTTTTTTTTTTTTTTTTTAATTACTGATCTAGATACATTACCAAGCTGCAAGAGCACGGTGCATCCACTTTTAACGTCCTGCTTTGGGTGAAATCAACAGGAGTGACATTCTGAGCCGTGGAGTGTCCGATACTTCAGCCTACAGGCATAAGAAACTACTTTTTTGTACTAAATGTTCACTTGTGCAACATGCAAGTACAATTTTGCCATGTGCATCCAAACTAAAACAATTTTGTCGGACGAGAGGCAGAGATGACATTCAGCCAGGAAAGATGTAACTTTTCCAGGTATGTTGAATCTGTTTCTGTAAATTTTACAGGAGCTCTCAAACATAAAAAAGCAAAGCATCACTGAGTGAGATGACACAAAAATCAAAAATAAAGATATAGAGGTCAAATAAAATAAAAACATTACTGAAAGAAATGCAGTATTTAATAATATATCTATGGGATCAGAAAATGTATTTACAATGGGATCTCCCTACAGCTGATTTAGCTCCAAAGGAATACTAGAAGTTGTAACGTTAACGTGAATTACGACAGCATTTGGAAAGAAAAAGCAAATTTAAAAAAAAATTGATTATTAGGCTATGTCAGAAAAATGTGTTTATTGACTGCACCAAAAATAAATAAATACACAATAACAGATGTGCGGCTGATTTTTCCAAAAACAAAACAAAAACATTCAAAGTTTCGTGGAGACAACAGGTTCAGGTGGGAAGCCCAGACATACCCAGCATCACTCTCATTCTCTTCCTAGGGGACCTCAAGGTGTTTGCAGGCCAGAGAGGATATAGGGCACAACCACTCCAGTAGTTTCTGCCCCAGGCTCTCCTCACAATGGGACGTTACCAGTAAACCTCTAATAGGAGTCACCCAGGAGACACACTTGAACCACTTCAGATGACTCCTTTCAGTACAGAGGAGCAGCTGCTCATCTTAGCTCCTCGCATTATGGCTGAGCCCAGCAACCCTATAGAGGAATTTCTTTACATTGAGTGAACATGTGCAAAATATTATCGTCAAGGTTTAACTCAAATGTCTATATCTACATAAGTTTTCCAAAAGACAAAATAAAAAACAAATAACTAAGTATTAAATTACTGTGTCAAAGGTGGCATGCATGTCATTGATTTATAGACAGTGCATCCAGAAAGTAGTCACAGTGCTTCACACTTTCTCAGTTTGTAGCTTCATGGCAAAGGCTGTGAATACGTATGTAAATGTGATTTCTTAGTTTTCTATTTTTAATAAATTTGAAAAAAAATCTCTAAAAAGATTTTTCACATTGTCATAATGGGGTATTATGTGTAGAACTTTGAAGAAAGAGATTAATTTAATACAATTTAGAATAAGGCTGTAACAACAAAAAGTGGAAAAAGTAAAGTGATGTGACTACCTGTATTTTCTGGATGTACTGTGAATGTACATACACCTTCAAACATTTCAGGTCCATCATTAAATTAAAAGTTCTCTATCTCTGCTAATACAAATGATAGAACACTGTGATAACAATTACAGCGGCATTTGTTAGCATCGTGGGACAAAACGTGGCCAACAGAAAGTGCCGCTTCCCAGCAACAGAATATTTGAAGGACACAGACAAACGGGTTCATTTGTAAGTTTTGGGCACACTCAGATGTCAGCCTGTGAGACGCCTGCTCGGGGAGCTGCTTCACCCAGACACTAAACACTCGGCAGATGGAGAACTGATGAGTGAGGCTCATCTCCTTCTGCTTGCCTCTTTGAAATATTTCAGAAAATTTCCTTTCAGAGCTGTAAGCAATATTCTGGGTGTTTTGTAAACTGTGCAACAAACAGTCCAAGGGGCATGTCCAAAGCTATCATGGGACTTGAGGTACGTAACAAACCCTCCTTAGCATGTACTGTAGCTGGTTGACATAAGATATGAGTATTTTAACACCTAGACCCTCATGTAGTCATAGGTTTAGTAACACATTTTTCTATTAAAAGGTTTAAAAATGTGTACTTTTAAATAATAAGTCACTACACAACAAAACTAAAAGTACAGCAGCCCATCAATACTTCGCAGTTTGACTTTTTGCGGGTTTTCAACGTAAGATTGTACACAGTTTCCCGGTGGCCTGGCCGCTCAGTGATCACCAAGGGGACCCCTTCCTTTCTCTTTCCAAGGCTGTCAACTTCAGAAAGAGAAAGGAGTTATTGTCATTTGCATCACAAGTGGTACATGAGGTGGAACACAATTGTGTGGTCAGGGTCCCAGTTACACCCAAAAATACCAAAAATATAAAGTATATAAAAAAACAAAACAGTATACAGGTGGTCCCTGAGTTACGAACGGGTTCCGTTCCTACGGCCTGTTCGTAACCCGATTTTGCCATAACTCTGATCGCCGGCCACTTGGCTGCTGTAACTCCGGATTTTCGGCCTTAACTCGGAGCGCCGGCCACATGGCGGCCGTAACGTCTTTTTAAACACGTTTTTTTTCAATGTAAAACAACAACAGC
>JARVGS010000001.1:10763812-10776876 GCA_031762315.1 Hypsolebias antenori | reverse complement strand
TTCTGGATCTCTGCCAGATTCTGGAATCTTCTCTGTTTGATAATCTGCTGAAGCCCATGGTCATCTCTTTTGCTGGTACATCTTCTCCTGCCACATTTTGCCCTTCCACTAGACTTTCCACTGATTTGCTTGAACACAGCACTCTGTGAACAGCCAGCCTCCTTAGCTATGAACGTCTGTGGCTTACCCATCCTATGGAGGGATCAATGATGGTCTTCTGGACAGTAATGTCTGCAGTCTTCCCCATATTGAACCAAACCGAGACAATTGAACCAAACTGAAGCAATTTACAGACACCTGGGGAAACCTGTGCAGGTGCTTTGAGTTTAGTGTGTCACACTCGGTTTGAAACATTCATGCCCTGCAACATTTGGGCTGATTCTCCACAGTATTCTAATTTTTTTGAAATCCTGTTTTTGTGGGTATCATGAACTGGAAGCCCAAATTATGTAAAAATAAACAAATATATACTTGAAGTCGTTAAAATTGTGGTCCCTGAATTTATCAGCTATTAAAGGTTAACTTTTTGAATGGAATTATGGAAGTTAAAAAACCTTTACAAGATATTCTAATTTTTTTGGAAAAGGTCTGTATATGTTGTGTTCCTGTCAGTCATTGCATCGTATAGCCTGTTTTTGATGTGTGAGGCTGTCCGGGCTGGAACTCGACACTCTTACACCTTAAAAAGTTCAAATTTCCTCTCTCCAGCTGTGAATGAGTGACACCTGAGCTTCTGCTAACACGTCTCAGAGAGCAGAACACGGTGTGATGGAGCAGTTGAAAGTTTGCAATAGGTTAAGCCGTCTGCAAATATTACGCTAGTATTACTGTCTCCCTAAAACGATATGCGGTGTTGCTCTAAAACTGTATGATTTAGAGCATTTAAAGCACCTTTTTTATTTGGCAAATGGATTCTCCAACTTAAAATTAAAAACCATTTATTTGAGGCTTTATGTACTTTTTTTTAATAAATGATCCAGTAGCAACGTCTAAATGTTGTCTATTGTATCTTTAATATAAAAAAAAATGGTTGAAACTCTAAATTTTATAGATACTGAACTAAAATTTATTGTAGTGGTTGCTGAGCATAATCCCCAATATTCTGAGTCCTAACAAATTTTTTTGCCAATAACCATTTCCAACAAAGTGTCTAGCAAATAAGTGAAAATATTTCAATAGTTTCAGGAAATAATCATCATTAGATGTACATCTACATTTGGATGACTTTCGGCAAGCCAACCCAGTTAAAGATGGCAAAATTTGACAGTATTGACTAATTATTGTCAAATTTCAAACAATATTATCGTTTATCGCAATTATTTCTGAGACAATTAATCGTCCAGCAAAATTTCTGATCTTGACAAGCCTAATTTTTTTTTTATTTTTTTTTTTACTAATTTTGAATACCTAAATATTCTGTAAAAATGTGTTACTGCCCAACATTGCTGGCCTTTTTTTAATTTTTTTTATTAAAACGTGTCTCCTGTAAACTCAGGATCATCCTGATCAACCTCAGGACGTTCATGTGAAAGCTTTGCACATCTTTGCTGCTTTTTGTCCTGCTGGTATGTGATTGTGTTTGTTTTCTTCTCTTCCTTTTATGTGCGTCCCAGATCTGATCCACTGCACCAACGAGATGAACGTGAGCATTCCCCAGCTGGCAGACACGCTCTTTGAGCGCACAGCCAACTCGAGCTGGGTGGTGGTCTTCAAAGCCCTTATCACCACCCACCACCTCATGATGTACGGAAACGAGGTATGAGATAAACATACACACACACACACACACACACATCCACATGAACAAAACCCCTCCAGGGCAGTCTGTTCAGGCTACACCTTAAATCTTTTATTTATGTCCACATCATCATTTTGATCCACAGTGGAAGGAGGAGGGGGGGTTGGAGGGATGCAAACAGCATGTAGAACTGCCGGGGATGTTGGACACACATCGTTAATGATTGAGAGCGATCCGGAGTGCAGAGAAATAATTTGACTCGGTACGAGCTGGAGGCAAGATGGGAAACAAAGATGGATAATCAAATAAATTAGTTTTGTGAAAACACAGTTTGCAGTAAAAAAAAAAAGACTTTGTGTGAGTCTACAGACATTCAAATGCAAAAACTGAAACAGCTGGCTTTATTCTCCTTTTTTTATGCAGAGTTCTGATCAGGACTCATGTCAGCAAAAGGTCCCAGTTAATATGTGAGCCAGCAGCCTCTGAGAGAGGGAGGGTTGCTTTTGAATTCTTTGTGAATTTATTCATTTCCAAGCAGACAGAAGCAGCGAGCACACTGTTTTTCAAATCAAACCGTTCTAGTTTGCATTTAAATTGATCCTCTAGTTTTGTAGGCTGTTAATTTCATAGCTCCTTACCCTTAAAACATTACTGATTTAACACAATACGTTTCTACATAAGTCTTCTTTGATATTCAGATGGGCTCGTGGCCTTTTGGTGCTCACCGTACCGTTGTACTGCCGAGTGCACGCTTTATGAAAACGGCAGCCCAAGCGCAGTGCTGCTTTGTCCTTTTTCATAAATCGTTCAACTGCTGAACTGTTTGTAATCACACTCTGTAATTACTTCTATCTAGACCACTGGAAATGACAGTGGTTCCCCCCACCTGGGGGATGCTAAAGATCACAAAGGATGGTGAAGGTTTTTTACTGCTTAAAGGTTGTCAGTGTTGGATTTACACACATCTGAAGTAAGAACACATTTACTGAATTATCAAAGTCGGTGTGAAGATTTAATGGTGCTGCACACTAAGCTGACTTTTTACAAGCTAGTGTGTTTTATGTAATCACAGGAATATATTAAAGGGCTAACACTCCTTGAAGGAATGCATATCATGTGCTGCCCTTCATATCAACAGTTTTAGTCTCCATCTACATGGAAACAGATTTTTTTTTTTTGTTTCAGCCTTGCATCCACACATAAACAGCATTTGAGAAACTCCTAAACAGCATGTCTTTAAACCATATTCCAGAGTGAAAACATCCCTAAAAGCCAATCGTTGCATTCTCATGTGGACAGCCTAAACCAGGACTGGCGAACCTGCAGCTCTTGAGCCGCATGCGACTCTTTGACGGCTGCTTTGCGGCTCTTTTTTCTTAAAAAAAGAAAAAAAAATTGGTGTTAAAATAAAAACGGTTGTGTGACGATACTGAAATTCCCCACACTCCTTGAAGGTAACACTGGCAAAAGCAGCGTAATGTGCATAATGAGCAGGTAGAACTCACTTAAGCTAGCGCTACTGACCAGATCATCATGGCTGAGTTGGGAAAACGAAACGCAAAGCATAAATATGAAGAGGAGAGCAGAACATTTCTACCTGAATGGGAAGAGTTATATTTTTATGGAAAAAAAATGGGAGACCGTTTTGCATGCTTTGCCAGACTTCAGTGTCTCACTTTAAAACATCGAACTTGAGGCGTCATTTCACTTCTATCCATCCGAACATGGCCAAAGAGTTCCCCAAAGGTTCAACAGTTTGTAAGCCTAAGGTGAACTGCTTGAAAAATCAAGTAGAAAAGCAGACAAAATGTTTCCAAAAACTTATGAAACACTCAGAAACCGTTACATTGGCATCATATCAGGTGGAGTGGAACACTGCTCGTGCTAAGAAGCCACACAGTGGAGGAGAGTTTGTGAAGACGTGCCTTACAGATGTTGCTGTCCTAGCTCCTGAAAATGAGAATTTGAAGTGTTCTGTTTCAGGCCTACAGCTTTCAAGACCTACAGCGTAGCAAAGGATATCGGACATTAACATGTCATTAGTCACAGTAATTTGGGGATTTAGAAAAATCTCTATTTTAGCATTGCTTTGGTTGAGTCGACTGACATTCAAGACAAGCCATAGTTGGCAGTATTTGTACGAACTGTTTCAGAGGATTGCACAATTAGTGCACCAGCTATGTTGGGATCTTTAAATGGCCTTGTAGGGCTGTGCAAAGCTGATGATCGATTCCCAAATTTTTGGACATTCCACTGTATCATCCATCAGGAGCATCTGGTATCTAAGAAGCTAAATATGGAACATCATGAAACCTGTGCTGGAATTTATGAATTTTATTCACATTCATGCTCTGAACCACAGACATTTTCAAAATTTAATTGCTGATCTTGAAGACCTTCCCAGTGATCTGCGTCTCCACTGCTCTGTTAGATGGCTATCAAGAGGTAACATGCTTTCCCTTTTTTTTTTTTTGGAACTGTTGAACCAGTAACATTGTTCCTTGAGGAGAAAGAGAAGAACTATGCTGAGCTATGTGACCCCCGGTGGAATTCAGATTTGGGGTTTGTAGTCGACACGTTGAATCATCTGAACAAGCTGAACTTAAATCTTCAAGGAAAGCTTAAAATGCTGCCTGACCTGGTGCAAAGTGCGTTCACATTCATCAGCAAGCTCAAGCTCTTCTCTACCCATCTTCAGAAGGGAGACCTGACCCATTTTCCATCCTTGTCAAAGGCAACCGCAGCATCAGAGGTGAAAACAGCCTGCTGTGCAACACTGACTGAAAATCTGCAGAAAGGTTTTGAGGAAAGGTTTTATGACCTGAAACAAAAACAACCTCAGATAACATTTCTCATCAACCCATTTACTGCAGACTCAGACTGTCTAAAGGCCCCCTTGGTGACAGATGAAGCAGCCTCCCACTTGGAGATGATTGAACTTTGTGAGGATGACAGACTGAAATGTGGTTTAAGACGAGGAACTACAGAGTTTTGGAAAATTGTGCCCACAGACATATCCCAATGTAAAACAGGCTGCACTCAAGCTAATGTCAGTGTTTGCATCGACATTTGTCTGTGACTCAGTTTTTTTCTATACTTAAGCAAGTGAAATCTAAACATCGTTCTGTTTTTACTGGCATCGCTTCGAGTAGCTACAACAGAGTAGAAGCCAAACTTAAAGACACGTGTGAAAAATAAAGACTGTTCGGTGTCCCACTGAGGCCTAAGAGACTAAGGACTAAGAAAAAAAAACCCTGAGCAAACAATGTGTTATGAAGCAAATCTTAAAATTGCTGTTTGGCTCTTTAAGGTGATGATGGGCTTAATTTGACTCAATGCTGAACTGGTTCACCACCCCTGGCCTAAACACAACTTTTTGAAAACAGTGATGTCATAGTGCCACCTCCTAACCTAACCTCTGAATTCAACAATATGAGTTGACTTGCAAACATTAATGGCTCGATTACAGTAAAACCATCATACCCAATGTTACCTTAATTAGAGAAGCACAAAAACCCCTTATTAGACTAACTAATCCAAGGTAAGAAGAGTTTTTGTGACTTATTGAATTGTTAACAATACTAAAGAAAACAAAGCAGGAAAAATTCACCAAGATTTTGGTATTAAAAAAATAAGAAGTAAGAAATGAGTTGTTGGGGAATAAAAAGGATGCTTGTGTATAATATTGTACCCAGAACCCTTTGAATATTATGAAGTAAAACTGTCCTTCACCAGAAAGCATCCATTAAATCTGTTGATTTGAACTGTCATAATGTGTCCCAAAGAAAAAGCTCCAATTTGTTGTCAGTTCACAAAAATAAATTGGTCTTAGCTCTTGCATTCGCCATACATTCTTCTTCATGTGTTTAGTTACTTGTGTATTTTCATGGCAGCATTGCAGCACCACATACAGGTCTGGAGTAGTTACTACAGCATTTGGGGGTTTTTTTGTGTTTCTGTGTGGATGAAAACATTTTTAGAAACACTGCTGTATTTACAAGAAAGATAATTGTTTTGGAAAGACTGCATTACCATGTGGAAGGGAGCTTAGACTAAGATAAGAAATGAATGGGGTATAGCAATTATGGCTAGACTAAAAAAAACAGATTATGTACAAAGTCACCATCTATCACAAGGTGTTGAACAATGTGTTAACCCTTGAATTGTGTTTTGACTGTCTCAGCTACTACTGCACCATATTTGTGCTCAGTATCTTTAAATGGACTGAGTTGTAGTAATTGGTTATGGGTAATTAGTTGTTGTAGCCTCCATGAATGGGGGTGACTCCAAAGATTAATCAGGTGTAAATGTGCAGTACATTCCATGATTACTTTGTGAGTTTAATTTAAATCTTTACAGTAGGTCACAGGATACTTTACTAACACACAAATAGGGTTGACTCCAACAATTAATGTTCAAATGTTAGGCAACGCAATGTATGTGTTGGGGATGACTCTCGGTTGTTACCACGTTAAGTTTTAGCTCAGTGTCGGTGGGGACACTGTAAACAGCTTCAGATTTCATCAGAGCACATAATATTGCCAGATCAAGATGCTACTTGTCTTTTATTTTGCAGGGGAACAAAGCTGTTATGCTTATCCAACTCTTTAAAGAACCATTATTGTTTAGCAGTATAGAAGATGATGTTATCCTTTTTCAGAACAACCACTACAACAAATACAAAGCTTCAGCAAACAGTTTTATTGATTTAAATAATCAGCTCTTTTTTTTAAGTTTTGTTTTCCCTCAGGATAAATAAAGTTGACATAACCTTATGGTGTAGAAACATTGGTAGAGTCTCTTTCCTACTGTATTTCGGTAGCTTTAGCTGTTTTCGTTTTAATTTAAATGATTTTGCTACTGACTGTTGTTTTAATTATTTTTGGGGAGCAGATTCCTGAGTGACATTATTCATCAATCATGGCTAAATATTAAGAACTAATTTGGTTCTTAATTTCCAGCCATGTCAGTGTCAGAGCAGAATGTTTCCATGTTGGTACTCTTGACACACTGGATGTAAAATGTTGATCTGGGCTCACTCATTGGCCACTTGTTTCAATCCAGCCTCTTTTCCACCTTCTGTCCATGACCATTTTGAAAATCCCCTCTTATTTTGAGTAGCGTCCTCCTATCCAGCAGCTTGCACACTAAAATACAAAACTGACTAAGCTTTGGATCATTCAGTAAGTCAGGCCTCCCACATCATTGTTTATCCTATTAATCAGAGCCGTAATGTGCCATCCTGATATAAATGCCTCATCGCCATCGTCCTGCTGGGAGGAAAAATAATCCTGCAAACCACTGAGATGTATCACCACAAACACAAACGACAAAATGTTCCTCAAGTTTTTTTTTTTCCCCTTGCTGGGATTTGACAAATATCTTGTAAAATTAACACTTTAAATAAGAGTTTAAGGAATGAAAAGGAAAATGGGTGATTCATACAGTCTTTGAAACTGAATGTTTCATACTGTGTCTACTGTCAACTTTTATTACTTTCAAGTGTTTCTAAGCTACAATTAATTACAGTGTGGTAGATTTAGCTCATAGGTAATTAATATGCAGGCTGGGTGCAAATTGCTCTGTGGCTGATTTGATGCACATCTTGATAGAAACCAGTGATTCAGTACATTAAAGGCACATGAACAGGAAAAACTTCACAAAACAATTCAGACCCTAATCATGATACATGATTCAGCGCAATTCAGTACAATGAAATGCCTACATTATTACAAACCCCAAAAATTGTCCTTTCAATTCAATTAGACTTTTTTTCTCCCGAACACCTGTGTCACTGTTATAAGCCGTGATGGTAGAAAATGTTAAGTGGTGGTGAGAATTTTAAAATCAAGGACAAAGATAATTTAAACAATAATGTTAGAACACCATGTGGCAAATCAGAGCAGTGAACGTATAAAACAGGTTGTTCAAGTGACCTCTTATTGCAGCATATCTGCTAAGAGATTGTATGTCTGTGGAAGGGCTTGTAGCTGATTCTTGGTCCACTCTTCTCCAGATTCTTTAGGAGCCATATCATTTAAAAGCCTCATCTACCCTTGGTCTTCATTGGTAACATGACATGGCAAGTGCTGGGGCAGGTTGATGAGATGTACGATATTATTTAATATTGCAATGACTATCAGGTGCATTGATGTTGTCGGTACCGGGGCTTGAACCGACGATCTTCCGATCACGGGTCCTCCGTCTCTAACCTCTGCGCCACCACTCCCCCCACAATATACAAGGTTATACAAGGGGGGGTGCCTCCTCCTGTCATCAGAACCAAGCACCCTGCCTACTGAAATGCCCTTCACCCACAACTCCTCCTGTGCAATACAGACGTGCTAGCTAAAAAGCTAAGTAGCGCTCTACTTCTCATGGATTCTTCTTCCGGTACAAAGGTAGCATGCAACATAAATGTCTCCCCCCGCCCACTCCCCACATGTAAGAGCACCCTGCCAAGGCAAGTGACCAAGGAGAAATGTTGTATTGGGTACAAAACCCCACCACTTCAGATAATTTTATGTGTTTACTCTTGAGGTGTCACAGTGACTCAGTTGGTAGAGCTGTTGCCTCTCAACAAGAAGGTTGCTGGATCAAATCCCAGCCGAGGACCTTTTTGGGTGGAGTTTAGTTTGCATGTTGTCTCCGTGCATGCATGGGCTTTCTCCGGATCCTCCAGTTTCCTCCCACAGACCCAAAACATGCAAGTTCGTCTGATTGGTGACTCTAAATCATCTCTAGGTGAGAGTGAGAGAGTGAATGGTTGCCTTGTTTGTCTCTGTGTCCCTGTGATGGACTGGAGACCTGTCCAGGGTGTCCCCAACCTCAGTGATTGCTGGGTACGAGTACCAATGACCCCCCATGACTCGTAAAGTGATTATGGATGGATCATGGATGGATGGACACTTGTAGATTCATATAGTTGTTGTGCAGTCAAATAAGGCAGTTGGCTGTAATTAGATTTTCCATACTTAAATGAAAGTTCATGTGACACCATGACTGAACAAGAGTAAACGTGACTTAAAGCATCACAGCGATAGTGAGTGGCCTGTTTTGAAAAATTCAACATGGCAGCTCCCGTAAGGTGGGATCTTGTGTCTTCAATTCCCAGCAACAAGATAAAAGGTCTACCAATAAATGTCCATGGGATGTTTTTGTCTGTATGGGTCATTTTTGAACAAGTTAAGGTATTAAACTTTTGTTTTTTGTGGGCTTTTATTACTTATTTTCCCTAAAAGTGGGCATGGGCATAATGCAAGCCAAAGCCAAAGTCCCAGTTGTACCAGTCTGACGAACCCCAAAGATTATCGTGGATGACCATTTGCAAGTGTTGACAGATTACGTAAGACTATGCACACTTCTGAATCCATAACCTAGAGCTAGGTGTTGAGGGCTATAAAGGATGAATAATCTTGCTCATAGGAAGTTTTTAAATGTTCTAAACAATATGTTCTCAGCATTGCAAAACACACACTACAACACTTTTCTACACAAATACACGCAATGGTCAAACACACCCAACAGCAGGACACTCCCTGTTGCGCATTCCTTTTCATTTCCGCAAATTTGGGGAAGTATTCCTTCTATTTTTTTTTTTTTTTGCCCGTATCACTTGTGTCAACATGCTGTAACGATTTCTTGTGGTGGTTCTTAATTTATTGCATTAACACAAATTTCTTCAGAAAAGAATGAAAGCCGAGGGTGATTGTTGTGCTTTTGGAGCATGAGAGTAGCCTAGAATCTCACTAAAACCTAAACAGCTGCTACTTCTGGATTTCTTTAATGCAGTGGATTAGTCATAATCGGATGTAGCGTTGTTCGTTGCACTCGAGACCAGGCGGAGCCTTCAACGATAAGACTGTTAGATAAACACAAGACATGGCATCATGAAGTGGCTCCATCCTAAAAAGATTGCTCAAGCTGCGGAATTTCCTGCAACCCTTTTTGATAAATTAAATCACACTAAGTAGGTCACTGCAGCGCAGCAGGAAGTGACTGAGTGGTATTCCCACACTGGTAGCTGATTTATCTCTGAAACGTCTCTGCAGATTGAACTTGTTTTTATTAATTCTGTCTCAGTGTCTTCTCGGTGAGCGAAGCATAATTACCTCCTACGTTTGCAGCCAGCAGCTCGTCAACACAGTGTTTTACCGTGTTGATTTCTGTTTTATTTAACTGAAAGTGTATTTTTCTTGCATCCTCAATTCTGAAAAAAGTTTTGACCTGGTGGAAAATGCAAGTAAAACAAGAATACGATGACTTGCAAGTTTATTTGGATACCGTATGTCTTTAACCAGGAAGGACTGAGATCTAAAATTGCCTACATAGAGCATCCTCAATCTTCATAAATGCACATTATTATTCACAAGTTAACATTTACTGTGACATTTCACATGTGAAAATTTTAACTAAGAAATTGTACCGTCTTTAGAGGAGACAGGTTAATCAAGAATTTGATGACAACACATCTCAAAGATGCTGGAACAGGGTTGTGTTTCTCACTGAAACATCCCCTCTTCTTTTCATAGCACTCTGTAAACATCTAGGAACCAAGGAGCTCATTGATGGAGTTTTAGGAGTTAAATGTTGTCCCATTCTGTTCTGATGGGGGATTCTAGCTGTTCAACAGTCCTGGGCCGCCTTTTGCAGAATATTCCTTTCACAATGCATTAAATGTTGTCAATTAGTGAGAAGTCTGAACTGCAGGCAGGTCAGTTCAACACCTGGACTCCTTCTACATAGCCATGCTGTTGTAATGGATGCCATTATGAGGTTTAGCAATGTCTTGCTGAAATACGCAAGGCTTTCTCTGATAAGATGGGCGCACATGTTGTTCTAAAACCTGTTTTTACTTCTTTTTCTTTTGATGCCCATAGTCACTGCTGAGAGGGAGAGAGGGAGACTTTGGAACTGTGTGCTGATAGGCTGAATAGTTCCTCTTCTCTTTATCATGGAGGATGGTGGCGTCCATGAAATCCAAAAAGAATTTCCAATTTCAATTCCTCTGATCCATTTTTGATTAAGTTTGACCCATGAAAAAGGTGGCGTTTCAGGATGGCTCTCGCAAATGAGTTCTTTATACGATAGTTTGAACAAGCAAGTGGATAAGACTTGGAGCTGTGTCTTCAAACCGTGATTTGTGGAGGTATTTCTCGAGCCTGTGCAGTGAGGTCCAGAACAGAATCAGAGCAGCTTTTATTGCAGTGGCCCCTGAGACACTGAGGATCACAGGAGTTCAGTATAGACTGTCAGCCAAATATTTCTCCAGATTCTTGAAATCATTTGGCCTTTTGGAACTTTATTTTGCAACGATTTCACTAGTTTTAGACAGTTTTTATCAGACTGGTCAACCTCTGCCCATCTCTACCTCTGAAAGATTCCACATCTGTAAATGCTTTTCTTGTTATGTCCTTGTCCAAACAAAAATGTTTAAATCATGTCACCTGGCCTGGGCCTGACTGACAAAGTCCTCTGGATGGGGGGGACGAAACGTTTCTTCACTTAAAGAAAGAGGTCCAGATGACATGATTTAACCATTTTTGTTATCCACCTGGATGATTGAGATGACAAACCTTTTGTCTTTGTCCCAACTTCATCATATTCAACATTTCACACATTGTCCCAACTTTTTCTGGAATCAGAGTATTTAATTACAAAGCAGTGGTTTTAAATCACTGTTTTTTTTTATTGGCATTTTAAACTTTGTTTCATTGTGAGTAGAGCTTCAGGAATAAAACGTAAGTTTGTAATCTTTTTCTGAAAATTAATGGCGCAGGCTCTTAAGCATCAATAATTTATCTGCTGTAGACCTTTAAATGCGGGACTCTATTGCCAATACACTTGTGCTCACTTATTTGATGTAGCAGGCAGCTAAGTGCGCTCTACTGTAATTGAAAATCTCATGTTACAAATGTGGCCTCAGTAGATTGCAGTTGCTGCATATCTGTTTTAGCCACAGTAAGTGATGATTCAGGCTGTATTAGAGCGCAAGCATGTTCTCATCAGCCGGCATTCATCAGGCCTGTCAGGACGGCGCTGCTGGCCGAGGCTCGGGGGGCCAGGTGTCTGCGCTCCCTCACGGGTGTTGCATTCATTACAGCTAGAGCTGGAAGAAATCTGCTTAAAAAATTCAAAACCACAGACTGACAAAACTGGTAAACGTTAAAGTCTCCTTGTGCACCAAAGATGTCTGAGAACATTGTTTTTAGGTTTTCATACACGGAAATCAATCTCCACGTATTGACATATTTTTTAAGAGAAACCCATAACTGAAGCGCAAATAGGTTCTTGTCACAGATCCTTGACTTATTACTTTTGAGTTTCAGTGGCTGAATTTTAGTCAGTAGCTGTGTTTCAAGGTGTCAAAGGAAAGTTTGAAAAAAAAAAAAATGGCACCAACATTTTAAAGAGCACATGACAAGGAAGAATAGTAATGAGCAAAATGAAATTAAACTAAGAGTGGAACGAGGATACAGGAAAAAAAATGAAGTTATGAAATAAATCATTTTGACATCTGTTACATGTTTTGTGCTGCAAAACCGGTTGGAAGATGGAATGCCTTTCCTCAATAAGTAATTGATCGTGTGCTTGTTTAAATGTTTTAACTAAACTGTGAAAGTGAAAAATGTAAGCCTACATGATGCATGCTGCACTCTTAAAGTGGAAAAAGTGCTTTTGAGGTTCAACAGAATGAGGTGCATTAAACTATTACAGCACAAGTTCAGAAGTTTCACTTTGCTGCTGCTCCTGCTGCTTTGGGGGGGAAAAACCCCAAAAATGTTCATCTCAGTTTGGAATAGTAGCTGTCAAACAACGGACAAAATTTACAAGAGACAGAAACAGAAAATTGATAATATTGGATTTTACTGGAACAAGTGAGAAAACACGACCCTCTTCTGAGTTTTATAACTCAGATTCATTCATTCAACCTTTACATTTAAACACATCATGGAAAGTTAATCTTCACATGACTGAACTGGCATTTTAATATCTTAAGGTCCACACAATTACAACTGATGCCCTATGGTTTTATTTTTATTTTTTATTTTGCTACAAAATGGCACTATCTAAACATTTGTATTTTTTTAAATTGCAAACATTTTAAAATAAACTTGATGCTTCTACATAGGGTGGTTATGGCTGAGTGGTTAGAGCAGTTGTCCTCCAATGCAAGAGTTGGGGGTTCGAATCCACCAGCAGTCACATTCCGAAGTGTCCCTGGGCAAGACACTGAACCCCTCGTTGATTCTGATGTGTGTCCCATCAGTGTATGAATGTGATAAAGCTCTGATTAGTCTCTTTAGAATGATTTGTTCAATTAGCT
>JARVGS010000001.1:10719505-10732896 GCA_031762315.1 Hypsolebias antenori | reverse complement strand
TTACAAACAGTTAGCTAACACATTACACCACACATTCATCTATAAACACATATAAACACATTATAAAAGTGCATGCGAAATGACGTAAAGACTTATTTAGACCGTAACTGGACTTCATTGTTAGCAACGGGGGTCGAACGTAAATCCGGAAATTCGTACCTCGGGTAGGTCGTAACTCGGGGACCACCTGTATATAGTAGTAGTAGTCGCCAGGGTGGTGCAGTGAAATGAAGCTGATTTGACGGTTTCTCCAGATGAGCTGGTCAAAGGTGGCCGACTATGGCAAGCCGATTGTGTCATTAATAGCCACTTTTACCTATTACATGACACAACGGCATGCCATGTACCTCGAGTGCCATCTAGCAGCTGAAAATGTTAGTGTTCAATATTTTAAATGTCAGAATGAATGAAACTTATCATAGCTCAGACAAAAATTGGTTTATAAATATGGGGGGAAATCCAAAAATACATTGCTTTGTTGTATAAGTTGCAGGGCGTGTAAATTATGCATAAAATAAAAAAAGCGCGCCTTATAGGCCGAGAAATACGGTAAAATAAAAGTAGTCTTCTAAAACACTAAAAACAAGAACATATTTGCTTTGATGTTACTATTGACCTTATCAAATGTTTAAAATCCCTCAAAGAGATCAAAGTTGACAGCTTCAGATCTTTTTGTAAGATATTCCAGGAAACGGGAGCGGAGTAGGAGAAGGCCCTTTTGCCTAGTTCAGTCTGCACTGAGGGAACACTGCAGGTAATGAAGGCCTGAGAGTGCACGCTGTAACTGCACTGACGACGTGACATGTAGGAGGAGATTAAGAAGGTAGCAGACCAAGAAGTGATTTAAAGATTAAAATGAACCAGTATCTACATATAGATGATGTTGACCAGCTGACCAGTAAATACAGGGTGCAGTGATGGGTACGGTAGTTATGAATCTTAGCGCACTGTGATAGTCAGCGTCCAACATGCAAGGTGCTTGTAGGGGCGTTCATGTAAATAATCATTGATCAAACTGTTAGTCTGAAACGTTGCATGCCGTTTGTTTTTAATACTTGGTACTGTATTAAACTGATCCACAGCATGTTTGGTTGGTTGGCTACGATTTCTGGAGCAAAGCAGTTTGTTGAGCAATGGGCCTGGATGATGTTAGGAAAATATGCAGTTGCTGTTTTATTATTCAGTACTGAATCATGTAAAGCCATAAAGCCACATTTCCCATCTCCTGAATTTGTATATTGAGATTGCAATTACTGTATTAGTTTTTTTTAATGTGTAATCTTATTTTGTCACTATATGCTTGTCTTTAGATTTACCAAATTAAATAGTCAAAATATTAGTAGTGAATATTGCCAGATGCATTGAAAATATACTTGTCATTCAATTAAAAGAATAAAAACGAAGAAATAAACTTGAATGTTTTCAGTTTAGTTTCTGTGTTTTTAGTGGAGCGATGTGTTTGTAATGAAATCATCATGAGAGGCAGCCTTATACGACTGACCGCTCAATTAAATTCAGGCCTTTGTTGAATAATTGACCGCTCTGGAGTTTTTCCATCAAAAAATACTAAACTTCACAGAAACGGCAGTACCATACAGCTTTGTGGAAGTCAACTCTGATCTCATAAAACAGTAAAATGAATTGATTAAAGCGTGTAACGTGGGAAGGGACTCATTCTGAAGCAGCAGTTGTTATTTAATGTCTGTTTTTCTTTCCCTTTGCTCTGTCACAGAAGACTAAAGGATTGTGTATTGTAAGTGGTGGGTTACAAACGGTACAGATTAACCACGCCAACCTCTTTATTGGAAAATTCCAGCATTTAACCCTGGCCCTGATTTCCAAACGCATTTTTTGTTTTTGACAGGGACAAAAATCTTTGGAATCTGTTCGATGTTGAGCAAGAGACACAGAAACATGAAACGTGTAGTCTTATCTTGTAGGGCAATGGTCAACTGGCCTAGTTTAGTCTCTGATGAGCTCAAATTTGATGTGACTGAGGGGAAACGGTAAAAGTAGCCACATCCACCGTCACATTTTGCATTTATGCTGGTTTGTTTACTCGACTGAGCCTGTGGATCTCCATTTAAAGTGATGTCATAATGGAGCCAATAAAAATGAAGGTTCCTCCATTGACTGATAGTTTTGTACCATTTAGGAAGCTGAGAGCCAAGTCGGTGCAGTCTTTGTGATAGTAGATTTTTAGGAAATGAAACCTTTCTAAAATTCTTTATCAAAACTTCAAGTTTATTAGCAGAGGTGAGTCAAAATGGTAGCTTTCCCTCTTTGTAGCACTTTTTCCTCTTTAGTTTGTAAGAAAAAATTGACAGGAACATTTGTTTACTTGGACACCTTGTCTTTTAGGACAAAGCAAATTCCTTTTTGCCTTAAACTTTTTCTTTTTACTGTAGGTCTTTTTTTTTAGTGCATCAAACTTTATTTATTACAAGAACTGGAAAAGGTAGACATTAGGGGTGTAACTGCACACCTCAAATTCAATTTGATACATTCAGTGATGCAGACAACTTGTAGCAGTCAAGTAGTACTACAGTAGTCACTGTAGTAGTAGACCACTGGTAGTCATGGTTCAGTACAGGTTTGGTACAACAACAAAAAAGAAACCGATGCCAAATGCTACTTTTTATACTTCCGTCAAACGGTGGATGTGTTATGGTATAATCCCATCTGTAAATATGTCTATTAACTTTCTCTTGACCTGCCTATAACTTCTGATTCGCTCAAGGTAATAAAATTAAACTTCATACTCTTATTCATCAATATTAGACGATTTGTTGAGTACACTTTTCATCACCCCACCTCCAAGGTTAAGGTCACAGATCAAGGTCAAAGGTAAAATTAGGTGCTTGCTCGTCCAGGCCACAACCTCTGATGCATACTAAATAATTTAATGAAACTCGACACGCATTTGTACCAACACTAGACAGCATGTCATGTACCGGTAATATTTTCATCACCCCTGCTCTAAGGTCAAGGTCACAAATCAAGATCAGTTGTTATACAAGGTTTTTGCTTGTCCAGGCAATTGCTATACAGTAGACTGCTGTATAAAAGTTTGCCAACGGCTGTATAACGTGTCGTATGTGATAATGTTGTTTCTTTTTAAACTCGCTATAAAAACGGACAATGGTACAACGGGCAAGAATGTTTGGAAATACTTTATTTTTTCTCCTTCAGACAACCAGGACCTTGTTAAACATACATGTCAGTGTCAATCAAAATATCTGCTACAAACAGAACAACCTGTTTTTGTCCCACGATCGCAACGCGAAGTGGCAGTTGGAAATACCCTCCGTCTGACAGTCTGTCCACGCATCTCGCAAGCATGAGAACTTAAAAAAATAAGTGAGGTACCAACTTCCATTTTGATGTGTGATTACATCTAGGCATAAATCAAGATAACTTCAAAAATAAGAACCATGCCGACTTCCATTTTGGTGTGTAGCTGCATCTAGACGTAAGGAAGGTCATTATCGAAAATTGGGTTACCACATCAAAATTTCAAAATGGCCGCCACCAGAACTGTATATGTAAACTGGTTACCCCTATCATTTGAGAAAACTATGCTTTCTATTTTTTGTACTGTCTAAATGTATAATTCCCCAAATGATTAGGGTGGCCAAAGATTAATCTATGACTACTTTAAACTGCACCTGGTAGTGGATAAAGTTGCTCCCTCTACTCTCCAAGATCCATCACTCTGCGCTGCCTCGGACAAGCAGACAAAAAGATAAACATCCCTACTTATGTTCTTCTCTACAGTGCAACTCATACTCACTTTCATATCTTGCCCCCAAGACATTTAAGAGTTGCTTGCATTCTCAAAACTCATCTGAAAATCTACTGCCATTCACAATTCAAATTCCTCAACGACGGGAAGGACATAGGCATGTGTCTTGTCACTTTGAACGCCGCATGGTCACCGTCTCGCCATCTTTACAGCTTAGTTGCCTGGTTATTAGGGATGAGTGAATATAATAATTTAGATGTCTTTTGTTTAAACACAAACATTGTTGTACACTTTGAAAGCTACATTTATTTATGTAGTTTGGTGCAGTTTTGGGAAGTGGAAGCATCGCAGCACTCCAGAAGTTTTGCTACTAGTCGAGGAAAAATAGTGGGGGATAAAGGTTTGTACTTGTACATTTGCTTCTCTCAGTAGAAAAAAAAAGTCTTGCACACTGCAGGACTTCTCTCTAGGCTCATTTATTGGCATCCGTATTAGTACAGGTACCTACTGCTAATAAATGAGTCTAAAGGGAAGTGCTGCAGTGTGCAAACCTGTTTGCCACTGTTTGCTTTGGTGCTTTGCACCTGTATCATTTTGATTGTGAATTTTTTTTCCTCAATAATTTTGATGCAAATTAGACTTTTAGGGATACTTGGGCAAATCAGCTGATTCTAAGGATTTTAATTTATATAAAAAGACAAGGATATATATTAGTGGCCAAGCCTCCAAAGGGTTGAGTTTTCCTTTAAGAGCCAGTATGAAGATCTTCAGGGTGTATGTGTGAAAATATACACTCTGACACCTTGAACATTTATAGACATGCTCCTTTTATTACACAATGGAGTTTTGTGATACACGTACTGGCTTTAGGTGGCTCGCCTATGGCTGTCACACACACACACACACACACACACCTGCTGCAACTAAGAAAAGGCCATGAAACCTCATGAATAGGAAATCAGGTTTCGCTCCTCCACCCTCCATCTTTATCTGCATGAAAAAGCCTTTGCAGCAAGTTTCTCTGTTGCCCATCTAAAGGCTGTCCTCCTCCTCAAATGATGTTATTTTCCGTCAGATTTATTCTGCATGTTACCTGACAGACATGTTTCCATAATGAATGGCCTGCTCACTTTGGATGAAACCAGAGTTTAAAAAAGAAAAGTAGATTATGTTCATTTTTCATTTTTAAGAGTACTTTTTTGTACAAATGTCTCAAAGAAAGGCAGTTTAGAGGCTTTCCACTGACTGTGTGAGTGTGTTTGGACTAATATTGACTGGGCACACAAACACAATTTTTTTTCACCCATTCACCGGCGCTGACAGTTAAAGATGGCCTTTTTCCAACCTGCATGTTTCTTTTAACAGCCAGGCGACATTTTGACAAGAACCTATCATCTAGCCAGCCATGAGTTCAAAAAGGAGTTTGTGTTTGAGCGCACGTCTGCAGCTTAAAATTCTTGTGGACGGCGAGACAGACGTGACTTTGTCATATTTGCACAGTGGAGGAATTTCCCCTTGTCTGACTTGAGCCTAAAAAGAGCAGAGCGAAAGTGCTGTTCCCCCCCCCCCCATCCTCCCATGTACATGTTGGGTTTTGGTAGAAAAACTTTTGATTGTGTACAAAAATAAAGTTCATGTGTTCTTAGCTGCTCACTGTTGCTGATCTGAGCCCTTTGAGCGGGGGCTGTGATTATCTTCATACAGAGTGGGTAAGAAAAGCCTCTTTGCCATTGGTAAGTGCAACTCCGCTCGGCTCTCGTCTTATCGGTTCTTCTCAGGTGTAGCTGGTTTGCCGCTGTGACTTGTTTCCCCATTCTATGGGCAGTATCATAACTGGTCATTGTGTTTGAGCCACTCTGCTCGTCGCAGTCCTTAATAGTCCTATAATCGGACTTAAATTTCTTTAACTTATAAGTCTGGGTGTAGTCATGTTGCGCCATCATCTCCAATGTTTCTCTGTTAATGGGCTCATTTCTTGTGGTGCCGTCCGTCGACATGAAGAAGTGGAGGTTCATATGTCGTTTGCAGTTTTGCTGGCTGGGTCATCCAGTCCCACAGCTTCGCTGGCTGGATGCAGTCTGCTTACGTCAAAATCGTCTCCACGGTGCGGTTCTCTTGGAACCACGAACAAGGTGGTCCCATAAAGTAGGCTGAGTGGGGGTGGGTACCGGTAGTGGGCAGGCCCTTAGCTGGTGTGGAACTGGTGAGTAGAGTTGCATTCGGGCCCAAAAAAATCTGACCCGGCCCCAGCCCGTAGCCATAATTTCCGAACCCCAACCGACCCAACAAATTAACAGTAATTACATGTCCGAACCGACCCCGCCCCAACATTTTTATTAAGCTTTGACTGCTTATATGGTCAGTGGATGCGCATGGCTTAGTAAAGAGGGCAGAGGGGGTGTGTTTGTCCTTTCATGGCCATCAAAGTGCATTAAATCCCTGCTTCTGCCTGCATTCTGCATCATTCAGACATGGACCCTGCTCTGACATGTTGAGTATGTTGTGATTTCACCTGTTTGGGTCTTCGGCCGCGCGCATCCGCTGAGTGCAGCAGCCGAATGAACGTCCATTTGAGCTGATGGATCGCTGGCAGTAGTCCATCTGAAGCTTAACTGAACTTTTTACCTCTTTCAAGGCTGGTCAGCGAGCGGTGAAATGGCCACATGCGGCTGGTAATTATATGGCAAACCATGTTGCCATATAATTGGATTGTCAGCCACGTGCGTCTGCTGACGCAATCAAAAGCCCAACAGCGACCCGGCCTGCACATTAAGCACATTATTATGGCTTGGACCGGCCCTAATCTGGGTCGGGTGGGGCCGGGCTCCGGGTTCGGGTTAAAAATGACGGCTCTACCGGTGAAAGTTGAGACATCTAATCGTAAACTTACCAGTTGTGAGCTCTCCCTATCAGAGCTGTCGTATTGCAATTGAACGACCCTGGACAGATGTTATTATAGTTATTAAATTATAATTATTAATAAATTATATTTATTAATCCTTTATTTCACCACGAGGAAAAAACTCATTGAGATTAAAAATCTATTTTACAAGTGAGTCCCGGCCAAAGCTACTGGCAACAAAACTCAAAGTTTCTCAAAACAAACTTTTGACAATAATGATATTTAACATTGTTAAAAATATACCTTTAACAATAAGTAACATTTAAACAAAATATGTTGAATATATTCTGTTGGTGTTCGTGTGAGCTCTGAATGCAGCCTTTGTACTGGACTCGAACCATGACTGTTCACGACTTTTGTGTTCGTATAGAAAACACAAACATCCGGCTCAGACTCAGTCTTCCACTGAGGGATGAGGCAGACTGGGAAAGATGGCCAAAATTTACAGCAGCTGTTCTTTGCAGTCATAGCAGACGAAGAAACCATAAACAACCATCATTCCTGCCTAAGGACCTGAACGCACCGCTCCTTTGCTTTCAACTTGCACTGCAAAACAGACGAGTGCCCCCTTCCCCTCAGCATGAATACGTAAAGTAGAGGAATGGAGCGAGGGGTGTGTGAAACTGGATTCAACACTATTGTGAACTGACAGGAGCACACAGAGTGAAAGACTGAGAGATCAGGCAGAGCTAAAGGTTAGCTAGAAACTGTATTCTGTAGGTGTTGTTGCTCTCTGCTCTTGTGGAGTTAAGAGAAGAATCTCCTCTTTGCTCTCCACTTTTTCCCCCCTCTCTCTTTTGTTTCCCAACCTCTTCCTTTGTTCTCTCCCTCCTTTGAGTCTCCTGCTAACAATGTGAGTGTTTGCTGCATGTTGCCATGGCTATTCTTGGAGCCCGCTGCACTCCGTTACCTTCCTGTGAGACTAAGTGGGTGTTGTGTATAACTCTGTGGTGATGGGGTTTTGCATTTGAAAGAAAAAAAAAAGGACAGCATTTTTTTTCAGTTGCTTGAACATGGTAAATTTACATTTCTTTTATTATTTTTTTTTTTTTACTCATATTTGTGTCACATTCAGGCTCCCAGCAGCCTCCTGGAGGCTTTGGAGCAGCACCTGGCCTCTTTGGAGGGCAAGAAGACAAAGGAATTGAATGCAGACACTAGGTAGTTCAAATCCTGAAGAAAAATACGTATACAATAAATAACCTCCAAATAAAGTGACAGTAATTTAATTTTCTCTCCCGCTTTCTGTATTTCAGAGCATCTACCTTATCGAGCGCCGTCTCGACTCTGTCCTCCACCGGCATGTCCTTCAGTCGTATGGATGAGAAGGAGAAGCAGCAAGCTCTGGAGGAGGAGCAGGCCAGGCTGCAGTCTCTTAAGGTATCGTGTTTTTATACAGTTAGGTCTACGGAGTGTGTGAGTGGACTCTGAGGAGCTGAACGAGTCAACGTTTCTGCTGTGGCCTTTCTCGAGTGATTTCAAGTAGCATCTTGTGTTCTGTGCAGCTGCTGTAAAACACAACAAGCTGCATTTAGCTAACTGTATTAGCTACGAGCTCTTTACTTTGAACAGATTCATGTTGGCTATATTTAAATACACAATAGTAATGTAGTATTATTGCATTGAAACCTTAGCATATAAAGAAAAAGACATGTAACTGCATTTTATGGCCATTTCAGCCTTTATAAAATCATTCTTGAAGTAAGCTAGAGGCAAATACAGTAGTCCCTCATTTATCATGGGGATTTTGGCCATGAACTTAGCAGATGTTTGAAGCCACTTAGCGAGGTCAAGGTCGAGAGCTTCAGATCTTTTTGCAAGATATTCCAGGAAACGGGAGCGGAGTAGGAGAAGGCCCTTTTGCCTAGTTCAGTCCTCACTGATGGAACACTGCAGGTAATAATGTCCTGAGACCGCACGCTGTGGCTGCACTCACGTAGAGACATGTAGGAGGAGATGTATGAAGGCAACAGACCAAGAAGTGATTTAAAGATTAAAATGTACCAGTGGAAGAGTCTGCGTGAAGTTGATGTCCAGTTAACCAGTGAATACAGGGTGCAGTGATGGGTACAGTAGTTACAGCCGGTTATGAACCTTAATGCACCGTGACAGACAGCATCCAACATCTGCAGGGTGCTTGTTGGCACATTTATATAGCAGATCATCAGCGGGTTCCTGTGTCATCGGCTTTTGAGGAAGACATCGGCAGCAGTTTCGGCCACGATAAAACTGCCAAGTCTGTGTGACGGTTTGGTTCATGTTACGAGTACTCAAAATCAGCTGATGTATCAGCTAAACCGTAAGATGGAAGTGATCTGTGAGAATCGCAGGGCACCTGCGAACTCGCCAGTATGTTGGAGACGATATTGAATGAGGCTCATAGCACGGATCAGTGGAATGCCCATAAATCTGGTCATTTTGGATCTGGAAAGTTCCAGCAGGACTCAAGGCTGACCAAAAAATAAATAAAAAAAAACAGTCTGCCTGAAGAAAAACAATTGTGGCTTATCTGAATCTGACTCCCCCGTTTAGCCTCAGAAACAGGCCAACTTTCAAATTTCTCCTGAGACATGGTAAAACTAAGGAAAAAGCTTAGTCTATTGCAACCCCCACCTTGAGAACTTCTGTGAAAGCTTATCAGAACTGCTGGCTGACCAACATCTTATCAGGACTATGGCCTATCTGGAAGTACTTCATGGTCAAATCTCACCACCTTGACATCAAATGCATATGTAATGTGTTTATAAATGTGCTTGCTGGTAGAGTTTTTCAATGTCTTAAATCATGTCCTGATACGACAAGGTGTGACGAGTTCTTTTTGTAACACCACTATCCATCCTCATGGCTCTTACCTTTTTCTATCTAAACAACGTGCACTCCACCCATCTTTTGGACAACTGTATGAACATAATCTCACTGTATCTTGGTACAATAATAAAGCTTATTCTGATTCAGTCAATCTATGACCAATTCATAAAGGAATGCTAAACTTGTTATATTTGTACTGCACATTCTGGGCATTAAAATTGTGCTATAATGTTAGCGGAGAGCAAGAAAACCACACACTCTGGCACTTTTTGTGCAGCACAGCTTGCACTTGTACAGATAGCTGTACCCAGGAGGCTGCAGCACAAAATGATACAGATATTACAATCATTACAAGGAAACTAAATTGCTTTCTTGTCTCTTGGGACTGTGAGGCAAGTGTTGATATTTCTCCTACAGGCTTTGCAGAGATGAGCAGATGAGAGGATGAAGAGGCTCTACAAGAGAAATGATGAGAAATTCAAAACGAGCAGGACGGTGTTTATACAGTATAATAAACTACAAAGTACAGTACTCGATATTGTTGTCCAAAGCTAATATGCAATGCTTTATATGAGTGGTTTAGAGAACTGGATGGAGAAGCTAATCTGCTTGAAGTGAAACAAAGGATCAGCAGTAAACATGAAGGATTAGCTGAACTCAAAGGGTCAGAACACAAGATGGTGCAAAGTGATTACTGCCAAGTTCAACTTGTTTTTATGTTCCTGTTTTACCTTTTTGTTTAAGTGAGTTGTAAAGCACTTTGGTCATGTTCGGTTGTTTTTAATGTGTTATTAAAATGAACTGGCATTTCTTGGTAATATGGTCAGTTCAGGATCAAAGTGAATTGTTCACAAAGGTTATCCCAATAAATGAAGTATAATCTATACAATAATTTTGCACCAGTTCAAAATGGAAATTGATTGTATTTTCCCCACATCTAAAAGTGTTTCAAACACAACCTGTTCATGGTAGACAATGAAAGTTGTCAAACGTTCAAAAGTCCAGGCCAGACTGTCATTTCTGTTTCACAAAGTTCCAGTTCAATTAAATGTTGACTATATTTAATGTTGACTATATTTAATGTTGATTGCCACATCAGTTTATCTTTTATACACTTCATTTCCAGATCTCATGGCTCACTGGTGCCCATGTCCAACTATCACTGTAAGAGGCGGGGGACACCCTGGACAGGTCTCCTGTCCATCACAGGGACATACGGGGGCTGTGACCAAGTGGTTAGAGCAGTCGTCCTCCAATGCAAGAGTTGGGGGTTCAATTCCACCAGCAGTCACATGCCAAAGCATCTCTGGGCAAGACAATGAACCCCTCATTGCCTCCAATGAGTCTCATCAGTGTATGAATGTGATAAAGCTCTGATTAGTCTTTGTACAGATCTAGTAAAGTGCTGTATGAATGGATAAATGAGGACACAGATTGTGTTATAAAGAGCTTTGAGTGTCTTGATAAGATAAAAAGGAGCTTTACAAGTGCAGTACATTTACATCAAGTTTACCTAGATATGAATTAAGAACTAAAGACTAACATGCTAGGGGTGGGTGTGGAGGCTTCACATGTAGTACATAAAAAAATGTTCAAAGATTACTCAAATGTAGATCAGTTTGAATTCTAAAATGTATTTATAGACACAGTCCTGAACAGTACACACAAGCAGCTACCGCTGAATTATGCTGCCTCCTACTAGCTTTCCCAGTATTACTTCTGACCTCACTTAGCAACACCTCCTTTGTTTACGCATGGCTTAATTCTGCTGCACACTTGATTAGAGTCACTGGAGATATTTTTCCACAGCAGCCCAACCTGTTCTGCATTTTATGGTAACTCTGGTAAAACAAGAAATGGTACTTTGATCTAAGGTGGGCAACAGACGCCTGTGAATCTGCTGTGATGTCACAATGGGTGGGGTGGAAACTCAGTGGGCGCAAGTCAGGACTTCTTACTACAGGTTTCAGATTAGGCAACTGTATCACAAACACAAATGTTTGGACAGTTCATTAGTTTCCAGTCATTTTAAAGAACACTGTACTACCCCTTCAGAGAACCTCTGATAATGCACACCTATCTGTTCCACAAAAAGTTATCTGCATCTGAAGGTGTGAAACATAAAGTGAGGATCTGAGGTTTCTGACACGGTTTCACGTCTGTGGCAGAAACAACGAGGATGAAGAAGTGGAGTTGGAACCAGTAGGAATGAGGTGTGGCACAGATGCAGTTAGTCCTTAGCAGACTCCAGCTCACTGATGCTCCATTTACCAAACTTTCTATCCATTTATTGTGTTAATGAAACCTATATAGTTGACCTACTTAAAACATACAAGGGCTTCCCAAACATTCTGCCAGTTTGGACTATGGCTTTGAAACTTACAGGCTTTAACCGACTTTTACAACTAATGAAATCAGAACTATATAGACTTTTCAGTAACCGCTTGTCTAAAACCTTTGATATGCACAAGCATAGCCTACATTCAGCTATTTCCTTCAGGATCAATACAGTTCTTATCTTCTTATAGTTATTGTAACTCAGTTTATTTCACTAATGATGTAAATGTCAATAATTTGTAGACAAAAAAAAAAAAAAAAATCAGAAAAAAAATATTTTCATGAAAAAATGTACCAAAATGTAGTTTTTTTTTTTTTTTTTTTTGTTAAATTTCAACAGTGACTCATACCAGCTCAACAAGTTGACCGTTATTTACTATGTTGCCTTCGGCTGCTGTGTGGTGAGACTTGTGTCGTGATTATGAGAACGGCGTCTGTTTCAATCAGGTGCCGAGCTAAGTTTGGCGCTAACATCTCTCTGTGCCTGCGAGCTGTTCTCTCCAAGGGGTTTCCAGGAAATGATGACACCCAATTACGAGTGAAGCATTCCCCAAAAAAGAGCGACAACTTCAATTTTCACAATCGTGCATAAACAAGTATAGAGGGCAAAGTCTTTGAAGTGTCTCTAAACTTTTCTGATACTAATCAGATTGCATTTATAAGCCTGCTACCAGTGGATACCGTGGCCCTAAGGTGTAAATGAACAACATTTGAAAAAACGGAATTGCATTAAGCCAAATAGGAAGTGGCCAAAGCGAAAGTAGCCAAAGCAGAAGCAGCCGGAACCACATTAGGAAAAACAGAATTACATTAAGCCAAACAGGAAGTTTTTTGTTGTTGTTTTTTTTTTTTTTTTACTTTATAAACAGCATAAAAACTTCCTCTTTGGCTTAATTTAATTCTGTTTTTTCAAATTTAATTCCATTTTTTTTTTTTTCAAATGTAATTCTGTTTTTTCAAATGCTGTTCATTCACACCTTAGGGCCACCGTAAGTGGATATTATCACACACACACACACAACATAGCCCAAATGCTACACTAATGCTTTGTAAATAAACTCTGAGACACATCAAGATGTTTGTATTTTAATCTACAGTGTATGTCTTGACTGGTCAAAACTGCTTTGGAGGCGCATGAGGGACCTGGTCATTTGTAGGCAGGTGGCCATAATGTTTCAGATCACCAGTGTGTATCAAACACTATAATCAAATTCCCTCCATGAGCTGCCTACAAACTTGGATTTTCCCTATATAGATATTTTATCATGCTGCCTGGTTAGATTTCCAATAAAAACACTGAAAAACAAAAATTTGCTAAATCCCTTTCACGCCTGCTGCTCTTCATGCTTTCTGCACTCGTTAAGTGATTCAGCAGCAGGTTACCTTTAGTAAATGTGTCTCTTTAAGTCACTGACAGCTATATATGGTTTTCTGTCTCAACTGAATACATTTAATATGCTTTAGCTTGACAGCGAACCCAAAACTGCATTTAAAACCAATAAGTTATAGTGTTGTCTTAGAATATGCTGGTGAAGATTCTCAGTCATCCAGGACATGATAAAATCAAAAAACGTTCAATACAAAAACAACTGGACTTTA
>JARVGS010000001.1:10702190-10712624 GCA_031762315.1 Hypsolebias antenori | reverse complement strand
CTTTTTGGGTCGTGGGGGTGGGGGGGTGGGGGGGGGTGTCACTGGTGCCCGAATCCAGTAGTCACTGTGTGAGAGGTGGGGGACACCTGGAGAGGTCTCCAGTCCATCACAGGGACACCTGGTTTTATTTTACAGTTTATACTTTGTTGGTTGTATCTGGGACCCTGAGTACACAATTTCGTTCCACCTCATGTACCATATGCGATGTGATTGACAATAAAGAACCTTGACCTTGACAAAACCAAATTAAAGGTCTTACCTGATCTTAAATGCATCACTTTTTTATCACTCAACAATATAATTCATAATTAACTTTAAATTTAAATTGTTTTTAAACCCAAATATTAGTACATTCCATATCAAACTCCCAGAACTGAAACACATTTATATTTAACATTAATTCAGACTTTTTGTGAAATACATGTACTTATTTTAAGTTTAATTCTTTTCTGAACTTGAAAATGATTGAACAGAAGCAGAACGACCAATATCTACAACATGAGACGTGGATTCTGTGTTGTGTTTAACAGTATGTGTATGTTTTTACAGTCTGGGTCTAATTAAAATATAGTTTTTCATTTATTCTTATAAAACTAAGATGCACATTAAGCTTTACTGTTAAAAGCTGGAGCAGCTTCTGTTCACATGTAAACACCTGAAGCCAAACAGCTTCGTTTTAATTGTTGTAATCTGCAAACAAATCAGAAATTAGAAGTAATTTGCTTAAAACTTGTTGACCTAATGAAAAGTCAGATTTAAGTCTTTGAATTTAAAGAAACATTGGACCCTCTACAGTTTGTATACGTAAAAAAAAAAAAATTGTTAGAGATGCTGCTGACTGATTTGTTTTATCACGTCTCATGTTTGACCTCGGGTCTTGAGCTTTTGTTTGGTGTATTTTTCTCTTTCTTCAAGGTACGTTAGGACCTAATAGGTTCAATAACTAGAGTCTGTCATGGAACAGGATGTGGTTTAGAAAAAAATGATGTCATGTGAGGACAGTAGGTTTATTTGAGCATTTTATATTTTTTATTTGCAAATTGGGATCAGAAGGTCCAAAAACGTCTAAAAACAAAATGTCAGCTTTCTATGATAACAGGTCTCTAAAAATCAACGTCCTCACATGAGGACGCAGAGTTTCTGGAGGTTAAGACACTTCTTCTTCCACGGCATAATGTAGGATTTTATCTTATTATCATTTTATCATATTTGATATTATGGTCCTGATTTTAGTTCAGCTGACTGATCTTTAACCAACAGGTCTTTGACAGCTTGGGTTGACAAGATGCTGGTCGTCTTTCACTGGATCCCCTCTGGGTTCTGTTTTAGTCATCTTTTACACTAATGAGTGTCAAACTTTGAATTAATTTTGTTTTATTTTGAAGTTTGCAGAAGGTTTTGAGACTGTGAGACTTCTGCATGATTACGATCTGCTCAGCGAAGGGGCAACCAGTCTTTTCTCAAAATGAACGTGGATAAAACTAAAGAAACGTTTTGTTTAAAACCAAGAAACTTTCTGTAAAACACCTGAAGTGAATCTTAAAGATCTGAAAACTTATTTTTGGAAGAGAAGCTTCATTCTAATTCTCAAGACCGTTGTTTCAGATTCTCTTCATCCTCTATTTGCTGAGTTTCAGTCTTTAGCTATTGCTTCATCAAATCCAGCACCAATAACCACATGTCATCTTATATTCCATCAACTTCTGCTGCTCCTGTTAAGAACAGCTTACAACACAATAGACACGCATCAATATACTATTACTGTATATCTATCTCTATCGATCTATAGCAATGACCTGGACAAGCAAGGACCTTGTATGCTCTTTGATCTTGATTTGTGACAAGGCCTGTTATGAAATAGGCTGCCTAGTGGTGATGCAAATGGTTATTAAGTTTCATTAAATTATCTCTAGCGGATCAGACGGTATGATCCAGACAAGTCAAAACCTTGTTGTTCTTTTAAGGAATTGGTGAGTTGCAGTGTCAGTCAGTCAGTAACTATTCTTTTCAGTATTTGTGACCATTGATGGTGGATTCTCATTAGACATTAACTGCATCAGTGCCCTGTTGAGCCACTTGTCCTGCTTGAATGGACACCTGTCACTTATTCCCTCCACTTGTTTATCTTAATACTCTCAAATGAACGGTGTACAAATGCTGGCGGAAGGCACGCCGCCTCAACCTCTGGTCCCCGGCTATTCATGCACAGCAAAGACAAACAGGAGTCATTCAAATATTTACTAATGGGAAAATGAGATACGTACGAATGTGTCTGTCCGAGTGTCCTAATGGACTCAAATCAAGACGAGCATGAGACTTTACCTCCGTGTAGACTTTCCTCGGTAAATGATCAAATCTTAAGCACGTAACAGTTTTCCTGTGGGAACGACAAAACGCGAAGAGGTCAAGACGTGAACAGAACCTTCAGGATCCCAAACCTCTGATAGAGGACTTGAGTTTGAAAAAGGGTGAGCGCTCAGTTTTTTTTTTTTAATAAACCATGTTTGTCTCGTTTAGTTTTAATACTTTTTCTCTGTCACAAAGTCAAACTGGTTAATTTTGGTCTACCTTTGTTTTGTTAAAGACTTTGGGCTTGTTTGAAAAGGGCTATGCAGAATAAAGTAGAGCAGAGGCGCTCAGGTCTTCATCTTTTTGCTGCTGAGCTTTGGCTTCGCAGTCAGGCCTGATCACTGTAAGACGTTGGTCCTTCCTGTTCGGCCCTTTTCCTCTTCATGTCAACTGCTGGACCTGGGAAAGACTGTGTACGTGTTTCCTCCCAGGTCTCACCTCCACATAAGAAAGGTGTATTAGCTCACCTGCTCAGCAACAATAGCAGCTATCTCTGCTGTCACACTACATTAACCAATCCTGAGTATGTATCCACACAAAAGGCACATGTGAACAGGGGATGCCGGCGTTTGGTGATGACAGCAGTGATATGACTGCACTCCTGTCTGCCAGCTAACCCCTGTTTGTTGATGCCAGCGTGGATAACATTCACAGCTCCGCTCAGAAGCTGCAGAGAATAAGACAGATCAGTGGAAGACTCAGGGCCAAGTCAGACGATAAGGTCGACTCGTTAGTGTTGGTGTCTGTGTTCATGTTGTCTGTTGCCAAAATAGCTCATGAATCACTGGATATATTATAATTTATGTTTTATCTGGATGCCCTCTAACCTTTAGATTCAACCCAATTCAACCAGCTGACCTTAAAAAATACACAAAATGGCTATAACTCTGTGGATTTTATAAAACCACCCTGAGGCCAGTGGTTGAAAATTGAATTTTGTTGCCATATGAAATGCACATTGTTGAAATAATGTGTTTCCCATGTGCCACTTGCCTTGTTAGGGCCCTCAGTCCATTATTTTTCTGACAGTTGGGGGAGGTGGTTGAAGGAAACGTGTCGCTACCTCTGTAATGTTTAGTTAGTGCTTCTGCATTGTGCACCGCTAGCTTAGCGCTACGGCAGTACCGTCCGTTGTCAACGGGGTGGGGGTGTTTCAGAAGGACAGTTCTATAAGCAGGGTGCTCGGTTCTGTTGACAGGGCGGGGCGCCCTCCTTGGAATAATGGTCGAGGAATCACTGCACTGTAATTTGTTTTTTACAATTATTATATGATGGATGTTTGACGTTTAGTCTATGACCATCATTTTTCTCTTGTCTTGTCTTCAGGATAATTGAATGAATCTTGATATACATATGCATCATCACCAGACGAAGTGTTCCATATGTTTTTATCACTGCTGCTCCCAGGCCAAGGTCACAGATCAAGGTCAAAGTTAAAAGGAGCTAAAAGGGTGCGTTCCGGTAATTGTTTGCTTGGATTCAGTAACTTGGTAAGGTTGGGTAAGGTAAGGATGCATGAGAGAAGCAGAGCGTGCTCTAGTCACACAGGGAGAGCTGTTGGTCAGGCTGCTTCTTGTTGCTCTCTAGAATAGTTATTGAAACAAGTGTTTACTTGTGTAAGTAAACGTAGCTGTTTAAAAACCTGTTAAAATACACCAGAATGCAGGAAATGGCATCTACTTTATTCAACATTTTCTGGGGGAGGACCCCCCCCCCTCCACACACACACACACATTACAAATGCTTCTTGGGCACAACAGAGGCACACGGCCAAGCAGTGGAAACAGACCCTTAAAAGTCTTGTCCACGCCAAACATTTAAGAAATGAGTTTTTACTGTTAGCAAAATGATTTAGCTTGCTGCTGCTGTTGTTGTTGTTTGTTTGTTTATTTTTTGATTGATGCCATCTTTCCAATGTATGCCCTAATTAAAGTAGGATATGTTCGTAAATGTCTTTTTCTCCGGCACGTTGTCATTTTCTTCTTCGAGTGTACCAGAATGCTTAATTTACGTGTTTAAAAAAAATCGTTGTTGTTGTTTTTGTGTGTTTCTATGTATTTAATCTTGTTTTGTTTAGTTTGTAAGTCAACACAGGACTATTGTTGTACTAAATGACATCTGTACGTAAATATTCTTATTTCTATGAAGACTGAAGCAGTGTTGGCGTTTGATGTATTTTTGTATTGTCATCGTTTTGAAGCAAGCGGCAAAATCTCTAAATGTAACTTCTGTCAGGCAAGCTGTCATTTTTATAACATCAGATAGCAAGTGCTGTTTTTTGTGCTTGATTTTAGATATTTAAAACCAAAACTTTGTCATTTCATCTTACATTAAGATAAATGTTTATATAGCTTTCTAAAAGATTGTTACTGTCCTCTTTCTTTTTGCCATGCACTTTTAATTGTATTCTGTCCATGAGATACTTTTTTTTTTTTTTAATTTAGAGAAAAGTTCAGGTCTACTTATCAGTTTACAGATCAGTTTCAGTTTTGAGCCTCAAATGTTGCTGAGCTGCTCACATCCTGTTACTTATCTTGTTACACGTAGTGTTCAGCTCCTCCGTCACAAAGTAGCTCATCACAAAACAAACATATTTTGTTTGTTTTTACTCACTAATGTAATTTTATTAAACCAATATTTTGCATTGAAGACTAAAATGAAAAACTGATTAGGAAAACTAATTTGCTCTTTTTTTTTTCTGCACATTGATTTTAAACTGTGAACTTTACAGATTATAAAACCACACCATTGTACATTTATTGTAAATTGACAGAAAAATCCAAAACGAACTGGTAATTATGAGTAAGTACAATTTTTTTTTAATGGGGGGAGCGGTGGTGCAGAGGTTAGAGAAGGGAGCCTGTGATCAAAAGGTCGTCGGTTTGTATCCTCAGAATGGCACCAAAAAACTGGGTGTCGTAGGTGAAGCTCCAACATTGTTGACCCCACTCTGAGCTCTTAACCCCCAACTGGGTGCTTTAGATGGCAGCCCTTCATGCGCTCTCATGTGGGATGGGAAAAATGCAGAGAATTAATTCCCCCATTTGGAGTTAATATGCTATACTGTATATAATAAAATGAGATTAAATAAAAAATAAAAATGATCATTAAGTGCTCCAAAATCCTGTGTATAGGTCTATAAAATATGGTTCTTATTAAATTTCATCTATTGAAGTTGTTTAAATACGGCAGTTGTAGGTCTGGCTTTACTCCAACCAGCCGTTAACTTGTCATAGAGCTATCGGCAACAGGTAAGATATTGACTGTTCATAAACTTTACTCAGAACAACGCTGAACTATCACTTAAACGGTTAGTTTTGTATGCAACTTTAAACTGGTAGACTTTTCTCCACGTGATCTGACCTCTGCTGTTATTTCAGCACGTTTGTTTGTTTGTTTGTTTGTTGTTTTTAACCTGAGATCTGTCCACGTCTTAAAAACTTTTGCTTTCTTGCTTATTTTTGAGCTCAGACCGGATGA
The DNA here is from genome assembly GCA_031762315.1 of Hypsolebias antenori. NCBI lineage: Eukaryota > Metazoa > Chordata > Actinopteri > Cyprinodontiformes > Rivulidae > Hypsolebias > Hypsolebias antenori. The sequence goes on along the minus strand of JARVGS010000001.1, from coordinate 10,706,795 downwards.
AAAGCTGCTTGTTTTGTCTGGTTTTGTCCCAGCAGCAGCATGTTGCTGGTGTTTGTGTGACCTCTCAGCAGCACCTGGGTCTCACCAGAACAGGATCAAATCTTGTCGGAGAGGAACAGGAAGTCCTCTCATCCTGGAGATTTAATAATTAACTGCTGTTCTGATTAATTTTAATGCGCTCGGTGCATCATTTAATGGTTGTGTGCTGAATCCCAGCTTTAGCAGGCGAAGCCAAACCCAGCTGAATTTCCAAAGAACAGTGTGTCACTCCCTGCTTTCCCCCCTGTGTATTCTTTAATAAAATCCCTGACAGACATCTTGACACAGCGTGACTCAGCTGAGCTCTTAATGTGAATTACAGAACACGTATTTGTCTTTTTTCCAGTGTCAGGATCCAGAAGAGCTTTGCCTCCCTGAGCACACGCTGCTGCCTTTCCTCGCTCCTCACATGTTTGTGCATCTTTTCCAGGATCAGCGCCTGAAGGAGATGAACATGCAGACTCCCCCGTCCGCCTCCCCCAGCAGCCAGTCGATAAGCAGCGCCAACAACAACAACCACGTCACACAAACCCCGGAGCTGTTCAGCTCGGCTCTGACTGCTAACAGGTGCGCACACGAACTCGCACATCCCGTGTCCGCTCACACAGGCGAGGTTCGACGATGAATGTGCAGCTACTTCATCTGAAATCCACGAGATGAGCAGCTGGAGCGTCGTGTGTTGCTTCAGTGAAGAGGTCTGTGAAGAAGGTGGCCCTTCTTGAAGGAATGCAGATTGTCCTGCACTTTACCAGCTGAAGGTTAAAACAAGGGTCTCAGTCTGAGCAGAGTCTGCAAGTAATTATTTATAACTTCCACAAACTTCAGCTCTAGCTGCAAAAACATGAAACATTCGTGAGTTTTCTGTGGTCAGTTAGATGTGGTAGCCATCTTAAATAAATGTCAAGTCCAAAAGAGAATTACAGTAGTCCCTCATTTATTGCACGGGTTCGATTCTGCAGTACGTGAAATTCCGCCAAGTAGCAATGTTATATTTATTTTAGTATTTACAGTATATATTTATTAAGGTTTTAGAAATCCTTCCCACACTCCTGCAATGTTCTAAACTCTTAAACCTACATCATTTTAACAAATACTTATATGGAGCTAATAAATTTTACTTACAAGGGCGCCCCTGCTTAGAGGTCCTCGTGGGCCAGCTAGGAGCTCTCGGGTTCATCGCTGAGTCTGGAGGTCCGGTTCTGGTCTGGTTCATTGCAGCTCTTGAGCGTCAGAGCACGTTTGGGGGGAGGGCGGACCTTCTGTTTGCTGATGTGGGGCTGTAGGTGGTGGACTGAGTCCAAGTCTGGATGAAAAAAGTCCCTATGAGCTACGGAAACGGCACCGGACCTTAGGCGTCCGTCCACGCTTAGAAGTCCTCGTGGGCATCATCCTCTGAAGATTCACCCATGGGTCTGGAGGTCTGGTTCTGATCCGGTTCTGGTCCAGTTCGGTGGTCTTAGTGTGGCTTCCACTGGGCGCCGATCAGGCCAAAACTTTTCCTCTGGTTTTCTCAGCAGAGGGAAACGGGGCTTCTGGGCAGAGCCCTGTTGCCTTCTGGGAAATGTGGTCATTATGACCGGGAATATAGTGGAGAAAACTACAAAATGGCAGCGCCTGTCTGAAGTATTTTTTTTTTAACTCTTTACTGTACAGTACTGTATCCAGTTCTGTCCCAGTCTCGTGAGTAATATTAAAGTTGACAGTCGTGTCCAGTACAATTTTATTTGTCCAATATTATGGACTGAACGTCCACAAATCGCGACAGAGCAAGTCCGAGAAAGTTGGACTGCGACAAAGCAAGCGACTAGTCTTAAATGTGCACCTACTATTTTTTTCTAAAAATACAGTTAGTGAGTAAATGACACATTTTGCTAAAGCTAAAAACAAAATGAACACAAGCGGGGAATGGTGTAACTGCCCATCTTTCATGGCAGATGAATTGTCAGATTAACATTTAGACATAAAGTAATATAGTCTACATTAGTATGCTTTCAATAATTAAAATAAATACAGCTCAACTCTAAAACACGTCACCACCACCAGCACCAATCAGCCTCGCCTTTTATTTAAACTGTGCTAGTTTTAATTTGTCTTCAGCTCAAATGCATGAAGTAGCACAGTCTGGTGTTAAATGTGACTATATGACAGTCACATCCATTTAGTTATAAATGTTTGATTTTTTTTTTCTTAAACACTGGCAGCATGTCTGGAGTTGTTACTTTGAATGTAGAAGTTTGTTTTCCATCATTGTCTAAAAGTTCATCTTTAAGGTTTGAGTCCAGAGCTTTTGAATCAGTCAGTGGAAAAGTTGGGAACAGTCAATATCTTACCTGTTGGAGATGGCTCGTTGATTGACTTGAGGATTAGTTTAATAATGGTGAGCTGATGGCTCGTCTGAGTGAGTCAAGACAACAAAATGATTTCACTTGTCATAAAACGTCCTTAGTCTAAAAGTATATATCAGGAGACTAGAATTATATTTGTTCTTTTATGAAAATTATTTATTTATTTTTACATCGAATCATCCAGTGATATTTACTTTTTTTTTTTAAACGCTAACAGCTAGCATCATATTACCCCCACCCCACACACACTTCGGCACAGACTGCTATGAGGCTAGTAAAAGGTAAACAAAAACAAACAAACCAATGAGTGTAGACGTCAACAAACTACAAAATAACTCCTGACAAAGCTGATAAACGAGGTAAATGCACCGTTTCTAACCCTTTACACAACCATCACTTGAGCCAAGTGTTTTACTTTATAAAGAATTTTGTGGTCATGTGCAAGCACAGGCAGCAGCAGCTAGCTGTAGCACTTCCTGTGCAGGATATTACACGTCCATCGATGATATATTTTATCTTCCAAAAGAAACGACATGATTTAACAGTTTTCACAGAACCCCGCTGAAAGTGTTGCTGTCTGTAGGTCTCTCTTGGTCGGACTCTGGGTTCTCTCCCAGTGAAACCAGTAGACCAAACGCATGCACAGTGTGACACTCTGCTGCTGCCAACTGTCTTAAAGCTCTGAACGTTGTTACAGCCATTCAGAGAGAAATGAGCTTTTTTAGTTGTGGCTTCAGCTGTTTATGCTCTCCCTCTATTTCTATTTCTCTTTCCCCCCCCCCTCTAATTCATTTCTCCGTCTTTCCCTTTCAAGTTATTCGTGTTTTATTCCTATCAGCCTCTCATCCTTTCGTCCTTTTTAACTGTATTTTTCATTTCTATTTGCTCGTCAGCGTGCCCAACCTCAACTGTGACCTGTTTGATCTGCAGCCGGCCTTCATTCCCGCTGTGCAGAGCACTTCTTCAATCTCCAACGCCAACAGTGCCTGGGGAGGTACGTTATCTGCACACATTCATGAAGGAACCAGTGGGGACTGGTCACGCACGTGTTCACAAGTGGATTTATCGTGCACGCTATTCCCTAGGGCCAGTCATCCATCCACCTTCCGTCACTCTCTCCTTTAGAAACCAATGTTGCATGACCCACTCGGTGTCCAGAGTTGAGACGAGCGTGGACTTTTTTCTGTAGTGTCATGAAAGTAACGGTCCTGGAACTGTGGGCTGGGACTCATTCTGCTGAGATTCAGTCTCCCTGAACTCTGTTTCATGTCCGTCAGTGTGGAAAGTGTCGCCGAGCGCCGCTTTGACACATTAGCTGTCGTAACACAATGTACCCCGCGTGTTTCTGGAGAAGCTCACTGTTTTAAATCAAGGCGTCTAGCACAAAAAGCATGTGGGGGATGTGGCAGCGTGGAGTATTATAGGCTTTATGTCACAGGATTAGGCTGAAGCCGCTTTGATTTTGGCCACATTTTGAAGCAGGAGCTACATTTGTACTTCTAAGCAGGCTGTGGACGTCATCTGCAACTCTTAACTTTGAATATTACCACTGCTCTTCACTTTAAAGCAACACAAAGACCACACCATGTGTGAAATGGGGACCAGTTTAGTAAAGCATTGGGTGGAAGACGCATGTCTTTGTAAGAAGGACACATCTAAACTGTGGGTGCTACGTTTCTGGAAAGTGTTTTGTGTGTTTCCTTACACATCATGTTCATTATTGAGTTTTATTGTTGCCGTTTTGTCTCTTTTATGATCTAACTCAGCGAGAACATAAATGGAAGTCTCCAAAAATAAAACACAAATTCGTGTTTGTCCATAAATATATATTTTATACAAATAAAAGTTACCACTGTGTGATACACGAGCTAGATGTAAGTATAATATTTTAGTTAGGAACCAGTAGGTGACCAGAACCATATGATTTTCAGCTTGACCGTTGATTGATGTCCTACTGCAGCCCCCCTCCCCCTCACTACATTAATGCTCAACAGTTTTGGGACTAATTTATGCTAACAAGAGCACACCTGGGGCAGGTTTGAACTAAACATCTCCCTGGACGCACCTGTTGGAGGTTGATTGGAGACCAAATGACCAGCGAGACGTGCAGCTACGTTTTGCGTCGTACTTTAGAAAATCAGAACCTACTTATGGTTTTACAACTTGCAAAGCTAAACTGTAGGCTGTGCACATACCTGCCTCATCCTGTTTTGGGGGCGCG
>JARVGS010000001.1:10619457-10633332 GCA_031762315.1 Hypsolebias antenori | reverse complement strand
GTCTTGTGTTTCCACCTCCCCCTCCTTCCGGTGGTGTCTCTTGGCACGCCCACGTTGCCGTTTTTGAATCTCGTCTCTGGGCGGAGCTACTGTTTCACCGTGGGGTAAGTTCCTCTTTAAATTTTAATTTTAAATAATTTTAGGCCAGCAGAGAAGGCCTTCATGGCACACCACTGCACGTATCCCATGATTGGATCGGTTTTCCAGGAATAGTTAGAATAACTGCAGCCTTTGCTGAAAATGGTCATCAAATGTAATTAATTCCAATCAAAGACTTGTTCAGAGTTATCTGGGGTCAGTTCTCTTGAAGGGTGATCATGTGCTGCTGAGCAGTTCTTCATTGCTTTAAGGGTCTATCTTTTTTTTTTTTCAGCTCTTCTGCAGCCAAAATCTTTCCTCTTCAATCTTCAGATCTGATCCAAGTCTTCAGGGCTTGACGGCCATGTTCCATCTCTACCCGAAATGACTGACCGACTTTCGTTTGCTATATTGTTGTTTTAAACTCATCTCATCTCTGATTGGCATGTTTCTGTCCTAATCATCCATTTGAGAACTTGTCAACCATTCTGAAGACTTAACAGTTCAACAGTTTGTCTCCTTTTTTCAGCTTGTAGTTTTTATGCAACAGCTTATCTAGACAGTGTACGTACTTCCTTTCTGTTGTAAGCTCGTGACAGGTGCTCAGCCTAACCATATCTTGGAGTGTTGCAACATCCTCCTATCCGGCAGCAACTTCTATTACTGCTCCATTCTCAATCTTTAATCTTAAACGTAACTTACTAAGAGATATAAACTCACTTTTAATCCTAAACATAAACAAAATACTTACTAAAAGAGAGGTATAAATTCAGAGCTTGTGCCTTTGCAGAACAAGACAATACATTTTAACTTGTCACTTGCTTTAACTGACACTGTTTCTCAACACTGCACTTCTAATCCAAAATGTAAAAAAAAATTCTTACTAAAAGAGAGGTATAAACTCACAAAAACCCTTCTTCTAAAATCACTTGACTTAACAATTAAAAGTGAAATCCAGATCTATAGTGTTGCTGTTGTCATCATTCTTAGTTTGTAGCCAGGTCTCTCTTGTAAATGAGTCCTCGAGGCTCATTGAGATTAACCTGCCTAAATAAAGGTTGAATGAATAAAAGTTATTTTGTACTGAGCAAAGGAGGTACAGTATATAACTATTTTTAAATATCATTCTTATGAATATGACAAAGTTATATAAAGGCAAAAATCACCCTTACAATATCAAGCTTTAGGAGTTTAATCAGGATGAGTCAACGTGAATGGACATTATGAAGGTTGCTATGTTTGAAAATGTTAATGTTAATTATTAATGTTAAAACATTAAAATCACAACACATGGCTGATAAAAATACAGGTAAACTATGCAAACTAAATCAACAGTTGAAACTGAAATTTACATTTAATATTTAATTAAATGCATTACATTTAACATTCATACAGTGTTGTTCCAAATGTAAACAAGTTTAGCTCATCCAAATACCCCTAAGCCATTGACATCAGAAGCATTTGTAATGTGAGGGGAAACACACACACACACACACACACACACACACACACACACACACAGGTAGTCCTCGTGTTAAGACGGTCTTATCTTACAACGTTTCGGCGCATATCCCTTATTCACGTTACGCGGTTACGTCGTTTTTATGTCGTTTTTACGACAGTTTTATGACATTAAACGTAACGCGGCGGCGCGGCGGCGCAGCGGCGGAAGAATACAGTACTGTACAGATACTACTGTACGGAGGAGGACAGCGTCACTAGCATCCCAGTAGGCCATTAGCCCTTCATTATGGCTTCTAAAACGCAAGGAGGACTCTTCTGATGGCAGTGCATCGAGGAAAAGGAAGGCCATCACCATGGACTTGCGTCGAAAATCGGTTTACGTGCTTGATAAAACAGGTACGTCACATGTATTTACATACGTTCTGACTTACGTTGAAAATCGGTTTACGACGCCGCTTGGGAACGGATCTACGTCGTAAGTCGAGGACTACCTGTATTTTAAATAATGAAAAAAGTAATTAGAAAAAAACTCCATGTTCAAAGACTGGGAGACACGAGTAAATCTGACCGAAAACAAGACCTCGTTTTCAGCTGCTGAATCTGAAGGGTCTGGTGGTGTGGAGGGTCTTCACAACACTCCACACTGGAATTTAAAAAATTATATATTAAAATAAAAACATTTTGATCATACTAATAGGGGACAATGCTTTATTATTATTATTAAAGATGAGCCCACCATGGTCTTTGGCTCACTCAGATGAGCCATTAACTCAAGTCAGATCATTTATTTCTCCAAACTGCAGCTGTTCAGTGAGCCATCTGCAACAGGTAAGACACTGATTGTTCATAGCCTTGACACTGAACATTACGTCAATAGATTAGAAGTCGTATTTTATTGTTCAATTTGACCTTCAAGACAGATTTGACCTTGTGTCGCTCGGGTCGTGTCCGACTCTGTAAAGGCTTCTTGTTTGTCAGAATGCAGCCAAACAGTCCAGGATGGTGTGAGACCCTCAACCAACGCTTCACCTATATAAATGTCCCTGTAGTCCCAGTCCATACTGGTCCCCACAAACACAGCTGGACGTTATGTCCACACAGTTTCTGTTTGACTTCAGCTCCTCTGCTTCTCTTTTGTTTCAACACTGCCATCTAGTGGACAATTTTGGTAAAATTCACAAACAACTTTTTTTTTTTTCTTCCCTACTTTCATTTTCTTGATATAAAAATATGTCTTGAATAAAACACGTGCTCAGTCTGTGAAACAGAGCGCAGCCTTTAAAATGAGGTCACAGTTATACCGTACGACAAGAAAAGGCTGCTGATGTTCGAATAAAAAAGTTTCTCTTAAAGAGGTGTTTTTTGCTGAGTAATGAGATTTAAAACAGAACCTGCAGCTGGTGAACCGACCGTTTAAATTGAATGTATTTCTATAACAGATTAAAATATTAAATCTCATCCATTTTCTTCATAATCTCAACTCTTTACCCAGTTCACTGTGGACCAGTGATCTCCTCGTGTGACTCAAGCTGTCCTCATTAATCATTTGCATCTTGTTCGTGTGTTTAGATCTATCAAGGCCCCGACACAGACTTGGAGGTCTGCACCCACCACCCCGGGGCCCCGGTCTTCCACGAAGGGTAAGAAGAACAGACTGACACCAGCACGTTCCTTCTTGTTCATCCAAGACGTCACCAACAGACGATGCTTTCTTAAAACATCACACAAGGTTCAGTCAGGTCATCTGAGGTTCCACCAGTTTGGCATGGCTGCATTACAGGAGTTGACGGGGGAGAAGGCGGGCCCCGGAGGCCATCTTATCACCAACAAACTGTTTTTTCCACTCTGGGAGTGTCCTGTTTGTGGGATTCAGTTTGGTTTGGTGGGTCCTCAGATTGAAGAGGTCCTTTGGATGAAGGACGAAACATATCAGCAACAAAGACACCATCCAGATGACCTGAATGAACATTGTTGGATTCATACCTGGATTCATGAGCATTCAACAGTTTTAATCTGCACCACTCGGGTTTCAAACAATAATATTTAGATGGATTAGGCGAGAGAACAATGAAAACTCAACTCATGCGAAAGAGCAGATGAACAAAACGACAGCTGAAGATGGAGACCAGTCAGAAGTAATCAGGCAAACTACAAGCAGAAGTTGAAAGTGTGAGAGGAATGCTCCACATCTTCATACCTCTTCATTCTCACTGTTAGCATCTGATCAGGCACGGCTACATGTCTGTGTGTGTCCCCAGCTGCTAACAGCTGGGTTCATGTCTTTGTTCAGGTATAAGTACTGGAGCTGCTGCTGCATAAAGACAACAGACTTCAATGCTTTCCTGGACCAGAAGGGCTGCGCCACAGGGAAACACACCTGGGTAGCAAAGCAGGTAGGTGCTGGTTGATCTTCATGGACTGGTGTTAGTGGTAGGAAAGAACAAACAGCCAGATAGTGAAAAGAGGAAATGTGACTGGTTTAATCTCAGAGGGCTCAAAGCTGTGTACTGGTGTTGGACGTGTTTCCAGGACAAAAAGAAAGTGGCGTGTCGACACGACTGGCACCAAACTGGAAACACTGTCGTGGTAACCATTTATGCCAAGAATTCAATCCCTGATTTGTGCAGCATAGAAGCCAACCGGACGGTGGTGAGTAAAGTGACGCGCTACATAAATACATGTCCAAAACAATGTTGTTGTTCAACTGGTGGCCCGCGGGACACGGTCGGTCCCTGGGTGAGCGCAGTCTGGTGCACAAATGTGTTTAGTTAAAAATAAAACTACATTTTTAAACAGTAAATTACTTTTACCGTAATTTCTGGACTATAAGCCGCTACTTTTTTCACACATTTTGAACATTGCAGCTAATTAATGGATTTTTAAAAAAAAACTTGCTAACAAGCTTCATGTAGCCAAAACATTTAGACTCATCACACCCAGGCGCTCACATAGCTGCCCGATGAAAAATCTTTCTTGGGGGGTGGGTCCTTGTGACTCAATGAGACTATTTGTATAAATAATGGTAAAAAAAATAATAATCTGACCAATGAAACTTGGTTTCATTGGTCCACTGGGGAGGGGGTTAGGGTTAAAGAACTTTGTCACGCTAGCTGAAGTTAGCTGATTTTTGTAATGTTCTCAAACATTTATATCATAAATACACTGACTTAAACTGCAACAAAGCAACTTGTAGGTCTACTGAACGTCCTGCTGACTCTATAGAGCAGAGTCCTTTTCTTATTAGTTTAATAAGAACATGCCGTTTAACGTTTGTGATGGTTTAGTTTTGTAAGGGGCTGTAAGACTGGACATAATTTAAGCCTAACTTCTTTTAATAGTGCTGTACCTTAACAAATATCTTGAGTTTCTGTGTTTCTGGGTTGGTAAAAGTTTGTGGTTTTCTCCATCACTTCAATTATAGAGTAGTTTACTTGCATGGCTAACTATACTGTAGTACAGGTGTGCACCAGTCTTATTGGCTTGCAAATGTTTTACTGGTCTACAAAGTAAAACCTCTGTTATCATAAAACAAAAAAAAAAGTTGGCTTATGATCAGACCCCAGTATTTCATGTCTTTAGAAACAAAATACTGCACAGAAGTTAATATTTTAACTTGATACCAACGTTAACTGGCAGTAACGTTTGGCGTTACTACTGGTAGTATTAACTTTAGATCTTGCTAAAACCATCAATGTCAACAAGTAACTTCATGGTCAACAACCCTTTTTAAGAAAGGTGGAAGTTTTACTCACATAGCTAATTCAAACTTTATGGCGTTGTCACCCTCAACAGTCTTTTGGTCTTTCTCCTCCACAGCTCTCATGTCAAATACAGTTTGAAAGCAACAAGATTTTCAAGAGAGAATTCCACCTCTGGGGGGTGAGTAGGTCCAAAAAGTTTTTCTTTATGGTGCCACTTAACTCCACCCATCCTCCACTTGTTCTGAAGTTGGCTCATGGGGGCAGCAGTTTGAGCAGGGAGGTCCAGACATCTCTTTCCGCAGCACCTCTTCCAGCTCTTCTGGGAGACTTCCCAGGTGTTTCCAGGTCCCCGTGATCTCCCCCCAGCCGGACATGGGAGGTGCCTTGGAAGATCCTTACCAGATGCCTGAACCACCTCAACTGGCTCCTCTCGATGTGGAGGAGCAGCGGTTCAGTGTCTGCCTGATATCTGAACTCTCACCCTAAGGGAGAGTCCAGCTACCCTGTGGAGGAAACTCACTCTATGCACAGTCTCTTCCATCTCACCTGCTGAAGCGTTTACTCCCTTCAGAGAAATGCAAAAACAGTTAAAAGCAAAACAACTGGACTTTATTTGCAACCGAAGACGTTGCGCTTCTCATCCGAGGATCTTTCTCAATTGAGGAATTTGGAATTGAGAAAGCTCCTCGGTTGAGAAGAGAAACGTCTTCAGTTACAAATAAAGTCCAGTTGTTTTGCTTTTAACTTTTTTTTGGATTTACCGTGTCCTGGACGACTGAGAATCTTCACCAGCGTGTCCCGTCAGAGACGTCACAAGTGTCTTGGTGGTTTCTCTTACTTCTCTTCTTCTTGCATGGTCACAAGGACCCTGCAGACTCTGTTTTACTTTACTCTTTTTAACTGGCATAATTTTGTAGAAATATTATTTCATTTTTCATTGAAAAGCTTTTTTTTTTTTTTTTTTAATATTTTTGTCACAAATGTCAATTTATATTAACCATGACTGATTTATAATGGTTAAAAAAGGGTAAACGTTTGTACAGGCATTGTAAATGAACTGGAGATGGTTGGGGCGGATGGTCCAACAAAACACACAGTTATGAAGACTAAATATATAAATGCTTATGAACATTATGGAACAGGACAAATCTGCTCTGGTAGCTCTGAGATTCTATGATGGTTCTAAAACCAGATCTCCTTTGTTCAACCCAACTCTCAGGTCATCAACGTCAAACAGAGCTCCACCAACATGGTCCCGTCTAAAGTGGAGATCGTGCTTCGCAAGGGTGATCCAGTAGCCTGGGGCAAACTGGAGGACCCCAACCACAAGCCTGAACCAGAACCCATAGAGGACGACTTCTTTGAAACCCCCGAGTCCTACCAGCCCGACTTGGACATTGATGACGATGACATCAGCGACTCGGACGAAGAGTGGTCCAACGACGCGCAGCAGAATAAACCAGAGAACGGTAGTGATGAGCAGAAGAAAAAAGAGCGGGAGCAAGAGATGCAAAATTTAAAGAGGAAAGAGGTGGAGGAGGAGATGAAGAGATTGATGGAGGAGCAAAACAGGATGGATGAAGAGAGGAGGAAACTAGAAGAGCAGAGGAGACAAGAGGATCAGGGAGGATATGAGGACATGCCAGATTTAGAGGATGGAGAAGCTGATTTAGACGATAAATAAAACGGATCAGTTGAATTTTGTAGCATAGGAAGTTTCGTCTGAAAATTTGAATGCTAATTTTTTTTTACAACTCAAAAGAAGCGATGTCTTTCATTAGAACATTTTTGAAGAACAGCCCACTGCAGTATTTTATCACACAACTTCAACAATAAACTCTTGTTTCTGTGAATGCGTGCAGTTTTTCACAACTCACAGCCATGACACACAAAGCGCAGTGACTCCATGTCCACTTCTGTAAACATCTCAGCTCTTTACTTTGTGAGTCACAGTTCAAGTGTTTTAGGCCCGTAGCACATTGAAATACAGCCTACACAGTTTTGCAGAACACACAATATGTAGGACAAAAAGCGTGGTTTGCACAGTTCACATGCCGTTTGCAGATCACGGTTCTGTAGAAAGGCTGTGAGCAAATACTGTACATGTTGAAGACACCTCTGAAGATCCTCGGTTTGGAGAAACCGTTTAAATCTGAACAGATTAACTGATCTTGAGTCTCAAAAATGCTGTTTCATAGTTTTTTTTTTTTTTTTTTATACTGCCATCAGTGTTCACATTTATGACATGGACCTTCTGTGATTTGCAAGAGCAAATGTATCTGTAGTCTTGATGGTGTAAACAGGAAACACTTCTGGCAGGAATAATACATTTGTTTGAAATAGCATTTACATGAACCACTTCATGGTGGTTCTACTGGTCTTCAGACAGGTAGGAAGGTACTTTGTACTTGGTGTGTCATCTGGACAGAGAATGGATGATAAGGAAACCTGGTGGTGGAATAGTGAAGTGCAGGACGCTGTTCAAAGAAAGCGGTTAGTCCACAAGACGTAGGACATTGAGAGGACTGAAGAGAGGAGACAGGAATATACAAAGATGCAATGTAGAGCAAATAAGGAGGTTGCTAAGGCAAAGCAGAAGGTGGATGATGAGATGTACGGGAAGGCAAGAAGGACGTGTACCAATTGATGAGATGGAGGGATCAGGCTGGAAAGGATGTGCAGCAGGTTAGGCTGGTTAAAGACAGATGGTAAAGTTCTAACAAGTGAGGAGAGTGTTAGGGGAAGATGGAAGGAGTACTGTGAGGAGCTAATGAATTTGGAGAATTAATGGGAAAGAATAGCAGAGGTCATAGAAACTGTGGACCAGGAAGTGCTTTGTTCGATGATGGTGAAGAAGTGTCAAGTCAAAAGGCAAAGCTCTCGTTCCATCCTTCGCCTATAGTCATGAGGTTTGAAACATGACAAAAGAACGAGATCTCAGATACAAGCTGCTGAAATGAGCTTCCTTTGTTGAGTGTCTGGGTCAGTCTTAAGAGATAGGGTGAGGAGCTCCATCACCCTGGAGCAGAGCTGCTGCTTCTCCACATCGAACAGTCAGTTGAGGTGGTTCAGGAATCCTCCTGGACACTTCCCTAGAGGTTTTTTTCTGAGCACATCCCACTGTGAAGACCTAGAACTCAAAGGAGGACAAAGTTTCCTCTTTGGCCTGGGAACACCTCGGAGTCTTCCCAGAGGAGCTGGAGTGTCCCTGGGGATTGGGATGTCTGGGTTTTCCTCTTGGACCTGTTGCCTCCACAACCTGACTACGAATAGGTGGTAGAAGATGGAGAAGTAGTTCAAAGAGCTATTTACAGCAGGTAAGATATTAATTGGTCAAAACCTTAAAAATCATCTCATCAACACAAGACAAATGGACAACTTTCACACTTGAATAATTCGTTTAATCCCCAGAGGGTTCCACTGACTGTCTTTGTTACACACTGCACATGATAATACAAGAAAACACCTCGCACTGGACAAGGTCGTGCAACATCTAGTCTGGTTGCCAGCGTTGTGCACAGTCTGTTTATTGGCTGGGGGTGCGCTCACAGTTTTGTGTTTAAATACTGTCGCACAAACCTGGTTTAAGAGTTTGTGACCTGTAAACTCGTTAAAAGTTCCTCCGCTGACTTAGCTCCAGATAAGAACTCGGAAGAGTTTCATTCCGGTAACAACTAAAATAAAGTAAATTTAAATAAAGACCACTTAAAAGGAAACGGAAGAAAAAAAGAAATTACAAAAATAAAATAAAACAGGCAACTTGTTATTCCAAAATGGCTTTTATGTACGTGCTCCCAGACACTGGCATTTTTCAGTTCAACATGCAGTAATCAAACTGAAAGTGATCAAAAGTTTTACGCAAAGATTGGCTTAACATCACTACGGTGTAAACTATTCATTGTAAATCATAAATAACACTGAAGATTTGCCACATGTTCTCTTTAAATCAAACAAAATGAAAACCGTTGAAACATCTCAGCTCTGATTGGTACAGTGACATCTATATGACGCTGCAGTGACAGTGAAATAACCTTCACATTTCATTTAAAACCACGAGTAGTAAACATCTGTTTTTACATCTCTATACAATTATAATTTTTTAAGATTGATTAGAGATTACATTTTATCACCACACTTTTATCCATATCTATATATATATATGTATATTTGTCATAAATAAAATATTTTAATCAGTTAAATTAAAAAAATGCTCAAACACTCAAAATCTTAACATACATATGCAAACGTCTTTACCCCGGTAATTTTGCTTTATCGTAAAGTGCAAGGCAAGATACAGTAAACTTTGAAATGTACGACACACAACTTTTGCATCTGAAGTGCGCACACACACTCACACACCTTTAAGGTGTCAAATCCAAATGGACTTGGCAGACCACTAAAGCCTCGGAGGTGTAGAGCTGGCACACTGTGGGTACAGAAGCTAAATCACAGCTGAACGTCACGGCGCCTCACAGTGACGACAACCCACCACCGGGTTCAGCTTCAATTCAAACATGAAAACAAAACAAATCACAGAAGTTAAGAACCACTTGTTTGAACATGAATAGAATAAGCGTTGAGCCTTTTTGTAGACCAAGATTTTAAGCTAAATCCTAAAAATACAAACTTATAAGTTAACCTTGGTTAAGAATAGGTTTGTGTGTCATTTGTACTTTTAAGTGTTTTAAAAGGATAAAAGATACATAAAAAAACTAAAAGCATGCTAAGTTTGTGTGCAACACTTTAAGCTAATATATTGTTAGCTAGTATGTTTTAGCTAGTTTGTTACTCAGCTTTAATCTTAAAAGTATTTCCCCTCAATTCTATTGTGGCTCTAAAAATCCCATTAGTCACTTTTTAAACATTTCCATACCTGCAAACTCACAAGGGATGAAACAGGCGACAAACCTAGCGCCTGTAGTGGGGGTGGTTCCTGCCTTACCCCCGCTGGCACTTAGCGCTAAGCTAGCACCATGTAAGTACGCTAGCTTAGCGCTTATGAGCTAGCGCAAGCTTTGTTGTGAGCGTCACTACACGATCGCTTCCGGAAGCACGATCCGTACTATCAGTTCTATCTATCATTTATCTATCACTATCATTTGTGCATGCGCGAAACAAAATACTTCCGGGAGGGCTTTAGACATTCAGTGGCGATCAATGGCGATCCAGAAGAATTTCTTTAAGCGCATGCGCAAATGAGTTGGGATCGTGCTTCTGGAACAGATCTGGTATGTTTCATAAATATATTTTATTACAGTAATATCAAAAAGTATATCATATTATATGTGTTACATTAAATCAGCTTAATTTAGCACACCTTTATACAGTAATTAAGGCTGGAAGTAATCATTTCAAGTACATTTTTCCTAAATGTAGCATATTCTCAACGGCGATCCGGAAGGATTTCTTTTAGCGCATGTGCAAATGAGCTGACTTTACGGATGGTGCTTCTCGAACAGATCGTGCAGCGACAGCGAGCACAAGTTGCGAACTAGCGCGACTTACGTTGCGCTAATTTAGCTCTACGTAAATCCAGTCAATGGGAAATTCCGTCATCTACAACGCCTCTGACACCCCATGAAAAAAAATGTGTAAATTATATATTTTGATTGAAATCGGCAATTTTCACGGAAAATTGACAAGTTTGCAGGTATGAAGTTTAAATTATTTGCCAGCGTGGTGCTAACTTTGTGAAACTGTTAGCCTAGCTTCTCTATTGGGTTATGAACTACATGTCAAAATCTAATCTAATAAATTCTGCAAAAGAAATTATTCTGTACCTTAAACATTATTAGTTTTATGACTGACTCATTGTGTTCAGTGACGCATGTTTAATCTAGAGTCCAACAAATCTACATGTGAATATTGCATTTTTGTTTTTTGTGTTCATACATGGTATTTTTCTAAGTCAACTATTTTTTTTTCTCCAGTGCACTGGTTTATTTGATATAATTTCTAGCTTTCTTTCTACTCTAAGTATTATTGGGTGCTCAGATAAAAAATATTCTATCTGATTTAGGTCCGAACTACACAACACCTGGTATTTTTAAAGCTCGTTTTCTGCTAATTTATAACTCATTCACATGCTAACTGCGTTTTTGGAGAAACATGGAACTTTTTCCAAATTACACAGTGCCTGCACAATTTAACTTTAAACCCTAACAACAAAGGTGCCCTTTTTCTCCTTTTCTTGGAAAGAGTTGTAAAAAAAAAAAAAAAAAATCAACCCAACTTTAAAGTTTGTGTGCTGAAAACTCAATAACGGGCGAGACTGTAAAAGTTATCAAAGACTAAATCAAGTTTTGTGGGAGTCTTAGTTTAGCAAAGGATGTTCTGTGTTTGATCATTTATGTGAATGTTCTCAACACAGAATGGGCATTTTACTTTTATTTTTAATCACAAAAAACTATAGTGTAGACAAAGCCTTGATGTTTTTTTATTATTATTATTATTATTATTTTTTAAGGCAAACAAGTTTTTTTAAATGTATTTCTTAAAGGTTTATTTCTAGAAAACATTTCTAAAAATGACCTCATCTCTAAATTCAGTCATTTAAATTTACATAACTGCTTTAAATACAGTAATGCCAACAGATTAAATCTTCCTGGTCATTCTCTTTAAATGACAAATATAAAAAAACACTAACTCCCTTATTTATCACGTTTACAGCATCCTCCTATAAGTTTCTGTAAGCACACAAAAAACAAAAATAAAGTCTATAAATCTCAATGTGTGTAAACAATCAAAAATTCACTATTTTGAGGCAGTTTTCCACTGTGAGGCGAAGATGTGCATGCAGGGACACAAACGGGGTCAGTATGCACAGATGTTGAGTTTTATCAAAGCGGGAAGCAGCAAAGCTGAAACAGCTTCACACGTGTCCTTTTGGTAAAATAAGACTTACAAAAAATAGATATATAATCTGTAATAATAGCTTTTAACCACAGACAAGGCAAAAATCAAATACTTATTAACCCTTATTCTTATATTACATATACAATCATGTAGGATGACAAAGTGTAATACATTAAGAAGCTGTTAAATTTGCCCTTGATGCTTCCTCTTTGTGCAAACACCTTCATCAGCCCCTGCTGAAACATTCTGAACCACTGAGTCATTACATCAGGTGGCCAACATGAAAATGCTTCAGGATTCACAGCGGGGCGACACTCGACTCCCACAGGAAGTCACGTCTTCAAACTGATCGTTTCAGGCTCCTTCCTCGATGAAATGACTCGTGGGAAAAGTTTTTGCAGCAAAACCGCAACGCTTTGATCTGAACAAGTCCACCACGTTAGAACAACAAGAGAACCATGAAGAAATCATATCAAACGTGGTCATAATTCACAGGTTAATACAAGTCCACACAAGTACATTCCTCTGTGTATTTTTTTTGCAACATTTAAGATATTGTCTGGTTCAGTAGACGATAACGCAGAGACCTCAGTTTGTTCATTTTTGATGGTTTGTTGCCGTCGGGAGTTCTCATGGCAGTAGCGACACGGAAAAAAATCAGCAGTTCAAAGGCTATTCAGAATATTAAGAAAAATAATTAAGGAAAGAAGAAATTCAGAGATCGTAACAACGTACAATAGTAAAATAGATCTGATACACTTGACATGCGAGAAAAGCACCACGTATATTCATTGTCACACGCTGCCGTTCCACACATCCCTGGGTGTTTACTGTGATTCCCTGCGGGCCACGCCCTCAGAACAAAAAGCAGATCCATAAAGCAAAGAAACACAAAGCCGGGCCCTGTTGTAAAAATAAATAAAAAATCTTATAGCGTAAGAAGCAAACTTCTCCTGACGGTCTGCGGAAAGAGGCTGACGGGAGTCAAACGGAGAGAAAAAGCTTGAAAGTTGGGAAGAAGGAGCAACATCTGTTTCTGAGACCTCTGAAGCCACGGAGCTGGGGGACTGGAGGACGATGAGAGGGGGTCAGCCCCACCCTGGTTGGGCTGAGGTGTTTAAAAAAAAAAAAAAAAAAAGGTCCCTCCATCACCCATCAGTTGCATGAAGAATCAGCCTCAGCAGCCCCACCTTTCATATCCCATGCTCCTGCAGGAGATGCACACAAACAAAGATTTTTTTTTTTGTCTTTCTATCTGGAAAATATACATGTGCAGACGTATCTACCCCACCCCCAACTACTGTTGGAAATCCATTTGGTTTTAATAAACATTTGTTATTTTGTAAGCCGGATTCACCGGACTCATCACCAGCGGTGGATCTGATGCGCAGGTAAAGCTGCCCTCACTGAGTGACAGCAACATTTTACAAACAGCACCAGAGACAGAAGGTCCAGTGTTCTGGTGCCGTTTTAAACTAAATGAAAGAATTAGTTTGAGTCACAAATGTTTTATTATTATGAATGTCAATTTTATGATTATATGTAGTAGTCCCTCACCACTTCAGTGTTTCCCCACCTTTAATTAACCTTTATTTATACAGGTTAGTCCCGTAGAGCCTCTAGGATGCCCTGCCCCATCAAGCAGAATCACACGCCCCGCCTACCAAACCAAACTGCCGCCACCCCTCCCCCACAACACTGATGTAGCTCTAAGCTAGCGATGCACAATACAAGCATGCTAGCTAAAAAGATAAAGGCAGTGCTCACCCTGTGGTGT
>JARVGS010000001.1:10572275-10587622 GCA_031762315.1 Hypsolebias antenori | reverse complement strand
GTGGTCAAAAAATATACTACATACAAAAATTAATCAATATTTCTTCTTACATTTTACAATAATTACTACTTGTAATTGTGAAATTTCAAACAATATTATCGTTTATCGCAATAACTTCTGCGACAATTAATCGCCCAGCTAAATTTGTTATCGTGACAGGCCTAATATATATATATTTTTTTTTGTTTGTTTTTTTTTTTGTTTTGTTTTTTAATGGAGAAGCTATAGGCATCTTCTAATCAGGTTATTTTGTTTATTACTAAAATGTACAGCAAAAGTTTAAATATTTGGTCAAAATTTCTGTTCAGCATCAGTTGTAGAAGGTGAGAGTGAAAAATGTTCTCATTTACACAGAAACCACATTAAACATGTTCACAGGCAAGGCTGCTTTAATGTAACATGAGACGCTGAACTTAAAATGTTATTTTGTTCTCCAAGTCATTACATGTGTTGATAAAAAATAAATAAGAAACAGTGTTATTAAACAAATGTTCAAAATGGGCATTCCAAAAGGTTCACTTTTAGGACTTTTTTTTTTTAACAAACCCTATATTAATGATTTTATTGAATGTTAGAAAGATGTCCAGCGCGCCTCTGTATGCAGATGATGTTCTCATGTAGATGTAATTTTAAAAACTCCACAACAATATGCAGAATTACTACGGAAGCAAAGGATCACTGTGTAACCCTGAACAACAACAAAACTGTCTTTATCTGTTCTATAATCAGTAAAAAAAAAAAATAAATAAAATAAATAAAAAAATATTTAACCATTTATAAGGATTATAAGGAAATCCAAAAAGTAATATCTGGGTCGTTCATTTGGATTTTTCTCCTAACTTTGAACTTCATATTAGAAAAATGTCCAGTACCATTAAAACTTATTAGAGCATCAAAGTTCATGGTCAATAATCCAGATAAAAAAATCCAGTCAAGTTCAGTCATGTCATCTGGACGGTTTCTTTTATTGTTGAGACATTTCGTCCTTCGTCCAAAGGACTTCATCAGTCTGAGGAGCCACAAACAACCTCAGTCCCACAAGCAGCACACTTCCATAGTAGACAAACCAGTTTGCTGGTGATAAAATGGTTTCTGGGGCCCACACTGTCCCCCGTCGACACCAAAGTTCATGCTCATTATTCCAGGTAAAAAAAATCCAACATGTTGGATCCAATAAATTTCAAAACTTGTTGATGTTTTAAACCACTTTGGCTATGGATGTCTCAGAGGAGTTGACGGGGGAGAGGGTAGGCTCCTGAAATCATCTCATCACCAGCAAACTGGTTGGTTCACTATGTGAGCGTGCTGCTTGTGGGGCTGCTTGTTTGTGGCTCCTCGGACTGATGAAGTCCTTTGGATGAAAGACAAAATGTTTCAAAAAAAGAAACCGTCCAGATGACCCGTCTGAACTTTGCTGGATTATTATTAGGGCTTTTGTGTCTTAAGATTATGTTTACCAGGAAAAGTTAATCAGTTGTATCTCTATAACTCTGTCACACATTTTATTTTAGTATAACTGGGGCGAAGCAGCTCCAACAGTTTAAAACTGGTGACTTTTTCATGCAAATGGCTTAAAAAACATTAATCACAAACTAATAAAGTGGCACTACTATAAATTACAGTGAGTGTACTTTAAGCTTTGATAGATTTGTACCTAAAAAAAAACCCTCAAAATATATTAGAATAAATGATCAAATATATTTTACAAAATAATACACTGAGATAAACTTGGAAGCCTTAAACATTTTTAACATTCATCTTCACATTTGTCAGTTTTGAGTTTCAGTCCACACATGCTCAGCTGCTCTAAATCAATATTTGCTCTACACCCTGTGGTTCAGGTCTGATTGCTTTGGCTTCCACCTGCCAGATCAATCCGCTCTCAGAACAGTGTCTGAGCTTTTAGGCTCCGGTTTTTATGGAAACGATCCTTCACAAAGCGGACAACCTCCAGGCTAATTTACCTGGAGAGGAAAATCATGGCTGTCATCTTCCTTCACAATGGGTGTGCTTTTATTGCTGGTGGGCACCTCGTATGTCATGATGCTCCACCTGAAAATGGACAGATCACCGTCAGACGCCAGAGAGAACACTTGATCAGTTTAGGACCTGAGACAGAATAACACAGCTGATTGAAATGCAACCAAAACTCAGTATTAATTTAGGCTAAAGATTTACTGACGATTGATTAAATGCAGCAAATGAAAAGGTTCATTTTGTTTAATTATTAGTTTTAAACAAACACTGCTGACAGTGAACATTTAGAATACTGTAGATAGCTGTGGGAAAGACCAATATTTTGGTTTTGGTTGTGCAATTTGTCATAGTTCAACCAATCGACTTTCAAATTATTAATTGAAATGAAGCCTATTAGGTTTTAGATCATTGGAGGACTGAAGCTAAACTTGTTCCACATTTAAACAACAGATAGCTTCAATACAACAACATTCTTAAGATAGTATTTCACTGAGCTGCAACTGTTGGGGTCTCATTGCAGGCACAAAAACAAGGAGAAATATACAGATTTCCACTTGGAATCATACTGAATGAGATTTTTGAACAAGCTCTCAACTAAATTTGGGCTAAAACATGCTGGGTGATGCATACATAGAAAATAAAATGCAGGTCTACTGCTCTAGAATTACAGAAACTAAGGCTATGTTCACACTGCAGGGCCTAATGCTCATTTCTATTTTTGTGTGTGTGTGTGTGTGTGTGTGATTGTTCACATTAAAATGTAAATGTCATTGTCATCAGACTCCAGAGCGAACTCTTTAAGGCACTGATGAGACATGCAAAGAAAATGTGACACACTTATTAACTGACACAATTATTTAATCCAGTGTTTATATTTGGTCTAGTTTATTAGTTGGGTGTTGATACCAAACAACACCACCATTTGTATCATATGTTGCTGTTGATTCTCATCCAGGACATGTCAAACTAAAAGAAAGAGAGATGTCTGTTCTGTAGCCCGACTGGTGTAAAAGTTGAATGAAACGAGACATGACTGATGGACTGATGTGTTGAAAAACACTGTACATTAGTCCCTTGCAACTCCGCGGTTCAACTTCACAAACTCGCTCTTTTGCGGTTTTTCAATGTAAGATTGTACACGACACAGGATTGTCAACTTTAATATTACTCACGTGATTGGGACGGTACAGGATAAAAAGTTAATGGAAAAAAACAACTTCAGACAGGTGCCGACATTTTGTAGTTTTCTTTCAATAAGTCTACACTTTAACGCCAGTCAAAAGAACTACACTACCCAGAAGCCAACAGTGCTTCCTGCTGCTGTTTTCTGCGGAAATGGAGAGAAAGTTTTGTAATGCAAAATCAAAAGTAATGCTCTATCTATGAAGCTCACAGAGCTGGCAGGAAAGTTGCAAATAATCCCGAAGCTTCCTGAAGCTCAATTATCCACGTGCCCACATCAACCTGGACGGGTGGGGCAGTGGACTTCGATGCTGCAGGGTACGTCTGCAGAACTGGAACCCAGCTGCTGGTCTGCAGAGCTGGTGAGTGAAATTTTGCTGTACTGTACAGTACATAATATGTACTGTATTGGTGTCGGTTATCAGCCAAATAAGTTTTAACATATCGGCATATCGGATATCGGCCAAAAATCCAATATTGTGCATCCCTAGCACATATACATATGTTGTTAAATTACATAGGTTTAAGAGTTTAGAACATTGCAAGAGTGTGGGAAGGGTTTATGCAGCCTTAAAATATATATAAACACTAAAATAAATATAGCGTTCCTACTTCACTGTTTTTCACCTATCGTGGGACTACATTAATCGAGGGACTACTGTATTTGTATCCAATTTAGTATCAAATATAGGCAAAAAAAGAAAATAATGATACCTAGATTTGGGCTGCATTTGCTTTCAGTGTAAACATAGTGCAAGTTGAGAAGGGTTTGAGATGCCCACAGTGACTCAGAGTTGATAAGGACCTGCAACTCATGCACAGAAACCTCATTCTTAATGCCGTTCAAAGTTTGTTTAAATCCAGTGAAATTGTATTTTTAGTTGTCATTATTGTACTACTGAATGGTTTGGAAGCCTCTGGTTTGGTCTATTCTAATGTCACAAATGAAAAACAATACAAGAACATAACAATCAAAAATATCCCTTTTCCTCTGTACTAAATCCCCATTTATTTGCTGTACTTGCCGCCGAACATGACACACTGTCGTATAAGTCACATCAATCGAAATATGTCTAATAAAGTGTAAGGAAAAAAGTTGCTTCGGTGTAAAAGTTGCATCTTTTATGCGTCACTGCTGACGACCTGGAAATGTGGGTTGGTGTTGTGCCAAAAATCAATTGGCTGCCAAATGATGGCTGCGGGAGCGTGCATGGGCAGACTAACAAGAATTTAACAAGATTAACACTTAATAACAGTTGTTTGTTTGCTCAACATTAAAGGTGTGTCTCAGTTAAACTTTTCTTTAATAAATGCACTTGACAGGCAAATCAGCTGCATTTCGCCTGGTGAAGGTGGCTTGGTATGGCAAGCCAAGCGTCTCATTAATAGCCACTTTTACTTATTAATGAGACACTTGGTTTGCCATATTGCTCGAGCGCCCTTTAGCTGCTGAAAATGGTAGTGCTCAATATTTTCCATGTCAGAATGAATGAAATTGTCAGATCTCAGCCAAAAATTGGTTATGAATACGTGAAAAAAAAAAAGTACATTAATCGCTTCACCGTATAAGTCGAAGGGCATGCAAATTTAGGCCAAAAGGTGCGGCTTATATGACGAAAAATATGGTAGTTTATTATTATTATTACATTTATAACTTCATTTTGATGAATGTGTTTGTAAAATGTTATTTGTTCCCTGTCTCAGAATGAGTATCATATATATCGTAACATTAATGAACATTTTACCTCCAAGTCTAGCTCAAATGTTTTGACATGATTTAAAAAGAAACCAATAAAACACTGTCTTTGTTGCATTGTAAGAATTTAGTTTTGTGGTCATGTTTTTTTTCTAAACGGGTCTTCTTTTGATGTTCCAGTGTTTACTCTTTAATGTCGGGTTTTCTGAAAGAAAAAAAAAGAAAAAAAAAAAAAAAAGGAAAAAAAAAAAAGTTTTTTTTTTTTTTTTTTTCCTGATCTGTTCTCTGTTTTGATGTTGCCATTTGAAACCGTTGTGTTGGTAAATTTACTTTTTGATTGGTCAAGCCTGACACCTCTGAGCCTCCACATCAAACAACTGGTGGCAGCCATAAAAGCTTCTTATCAGCTGCTTCAATCATCCACAAAAAGAAGAAACGGCTGCCGGAGGAGGAAGATGACAAATTTTATGATGAGAAGTTGATACGCTGTGGTCATCAAACGGCTAAACACAAGTATTACTGCACCTGGAACTCAAATGACCTAAAGACTTCATTTCTAAACAAACTTAAAAGGTTATTTCAGCTCAAGGGTTTTGCATTCTCACTGAGTTACGCTGTTGAGAAAACAAGGGCTAAATTAACTGAAGTCTGTTAATGTCGTTCTTTTCTGTGGGGCTGCAAGATGTTTTGATTTGTGCTTTAAAACACAACTCCAGTCAAACAATCAGAGCATAAAAGAAGGTGATTTCAATGACGTCTTTCAATGCATTCCTCCAGGAGCTCAATCAAACACCTCAGCTTTGCTGCGTGATGTTAGAAACTGAGTGGATGATTATCAGCTGCTGCCGAGTCAAGAAACTAATCTACATTTACAAACTTTTGACTATATTTTATCATAATTGTTACAATTATCAGCTGAAACAATAAAGAACAAATGTATGATAAAAGGGTGGGAGTTGAAAGATAATCTGAGCACACGAAAAGAGATTATACTTTATATAAAGCTGAGAAAATAGATGGATGGATAGACAAGACGCATAGATAGATCTATCTTATTGCTCTCTTTCGTCACGAGGGAGAGCCCTAAATTGTGACAGGAGTGAACAAAAATATTTCTTTAAAGTTTTATCAGGAGGAGAAAGTCAGCTGTCACTCGATCGCAGGTGAAAAGGCGAAGCTGCGATGACGTCAGAGGGAATGGAGATTTGGATGGATGGATCAGGTGATGTGTGAGTGAAGGTCCGATAAACACTCAGAATGTGGAGCTTGGTTCTGAAAGCTCAACTCAGAGTCCGGGTTCTGAGTTCATGTTCAACAATACAGGTGTGGATCATTCACACAGAGGCAGGAAAAAAGGGAGGATGAAATTGGTCAGGAACAGAGCAGGGACAAAAAGGAGGCCTCAGACCAGGTCAGCGCACAAAAAGAAAAATAAAATACATAAAAGCACAGCACAGATCCAAAATAATTTAAAATGTATTACAGTAGTGTATTTAAAACAATTTAGCACCTGCTGCAGAAAGTCGGGGGCAAATTAGCCATTGGAAGCATCTGGACATTTCCCGGTGGCCTGGCCGTTCTCCGATGGGGACTAAAGGCTCGGGTCTGTTCGCGCCTGATTATTTAAAATAAAGCTGCTCATGCAGTATGGATTGTTTATTTAAACTATTACAGTATTTAAATTTAAATTGTTTATTTACGCAGAAGGAGGGAGATTGACAGAAGTGGGCGTGGCATAGAGCAGCAGGTGGCAGAGAGTGGAGATCATGACAGGCTGTGCTCCTTCAGAGCGTTTAGAGTTTAGAAAATTGTTTGAAACATTGCAATTTTACACGTGAACAGCTAGTTCTGGCTGTCACCACCAACTGGTTGATCCACTATGAGAAGGTGCTATTTACAGTATAAGACTGAGTTTGTAGCAGCTCCTCAGACTGAAGAAGCCTTTTGGATAAAAGATGAAATGTTTCAACAAAGAAGAATCCGTCCAGAGGACATGACTCAACCTGGTTAGATACATTGATGATATTTTTCCTGGACAAACTCTGAATATTCAGCCCTAAACTGACACAAAGCTCCATTCTAAAGGGTCCAGGTGACCATAAAAGTACAACCTGAACCATTTTAGGGGCCTAAATATCCAATCTGGACTAAATTTACCGCACTCAAAAGGATGAAAGTAAGGAAAAAATAACAGAGAAAACATGAAAATGTCTGATTTTGAAACCCCGCCCCTCTGTTTTCACCTGTCCAACATCTTGGTGGTGGCTCGCTCCAGCTTCTCCAGGATCTGCAGCAGCTGAGCATCGTCATCACACAGGCCTCCCCAGCCCAGAACCCGAGCCAGGTCGTTCCCGGTGCCGAGAGGCAGCACGCCGAGCTGACACTGTACAGAAGAAGGGAAATATGATTAAATAAAACCCACCGTCTGTTTATAATTCAACCTTCAAACTAACATTTAAGATCAATAAATACAACACTATGAAGCTATTTTAGCCTACCAGTATCTGATCTTCCTTTCTTTATGAATTGTTTCATTATGCATTATGATGGAAAGTTATACGTTCTCATTTAAAATCTGGTACGATAAAATCCTGGCGAGCAAAAGTGCACGCTAAACGTGCCGGTGTGTAACGTAGTGACAGCTGTGGTGTTAGCTCTGATTCCTCAGCAGCATCGATACGCTCCGTCGAGCCTCCCTCCTCCTCCTCCGTTCCGCCGCTCTCACCTGCTTATGGAGTTTGAGCTTATCGAGCTCTGAGAGTACCCAGCCCACGCTGCCGTCTCCCCCGCACACCAGAATACGGAACGTCACAAACTTCTGGAAGAGGCGAAGTCTGCAGGCGGAGCGAGTGGGATAACGAGAGAGGCAGAGCGAGAAAAACAAAAGGGCACGAAGCAAAGAAAGCGTTTAGAAAGTCATCGCCTGTCGGGGAAGGCAGCGGTGGACATTATCATTTTTTAGAGTGCAGTACCCGAGCTCTGGTCCTCCGTTCATCAAGTCAAAGACCTGAGCCGGGTTGAGGAGCTGCTTGAACTTGCGCAGAAACTTGACCCCCTGGTTGTCGCCGCTTTTTGAGTTGACGAGGACGAGAAGAGGGCTGGAGCACGATGCAGAGGTGGCCTTCCAGAAGCCTGAAACCAATCAAAGCTTTTTTAATATTAAAAATGAAAACATCTGTAAAACACCAGCACCTTCAGGTTACAGTTTAAACAGGATTACTTGACGGAGACTGGATGTAAAAAGAAGAGGTCTCAAAACAGTCTAAATCTGATTATCAGGGTTCTAACAAGAGATTTTTATTTTAAGTCCCATACTTTTACATCTGAATGTTTTATTTTTGGAGGGGCCGTTTTCGATGTCTACAAGGAACTTCCATAGTATTTTAAAATTTCTTCTATCAGCTGCTCCCTTCTTCAGAAGTCACCACAGTGAACTAATTCACACAAAGACTTGGGAATTGTTTTCACGCCAGATGCCCTACACAGACCACCGAGCTACCACAGCCCTCTGTGTGGAGCACAGCTGCCCTCTAGGGTGCCTGGGGGAGCAGATGATGGGGGTTAAGAGCCTTGCTCAAGGGCCCAGAGTGGGGCAGATGAGGCTGGAAGCAGGTGTGGGAGTTTCACTTTTCCCTCCAATGTTTTGATGTTGCCTTCTGCTTCTTTGAGTCGGCACAGAGTGACCAATCCTGATGGGCAGAGACAACAGATTTAATCACCACTAGGCACAGAGGTGGAGCAAGGTGGTAGCCAATAGTGGCTTTGACCACTTTAGATTATCATCCCCCCACCCTCCCAGAATCATTTGAGGAAAGTATATTTTTAAGCAATATAAAAACTAGAAAGCATAGTTTCCTCAAATATTTGGTGGAGGCCATCTTGAATTTTGTTATGGCAACCCAACATTCCCTTTATTTTGCCTAGATGCAGCCCCGACACTCAAATGGAACTGTAGCGCACTTATTGGTCAAGTTATCCAGCTCATAAGATGGACGGATGATTTTCCAAATTCCCCTCATCGCTTTGCTATGGGGGACAATAAAGCTGCATGTGTTTGAAGTTCTGCAGTCAGAAACAAGAACTTAAAATCCTTAAGGCTAAAACAGACGATCAGAGCGTTACGAGTGAAACTTGATCATTTTATTGTTGTAGATGAACCATGTTCCGTTATAGTACATAGATAAGAAAGTACTCTGCGTTATTTTACAGTATCTAATGAATTCACATTTTGATTTTTGCTGAAAACATGACAGAAAAAAGACTGGGAACACACGTATAGGGATGCACGATATTATCGGCATGGTATCGGTATCGGCTGATATTAGCGATAAAGTTAAATATCGGACATTCCATCAAAATAACTCACCGATATAAAAGGTGCTGTTTTTGTATGACAACCCATTGACAAGGATGCCTGCAGCGCCAGCACGTTATGATGTCACGTGCGCCGTTGAGTTTAGAGTTGTGAAAATTTACAAATTTACACTGTTCTGAGTGTTGTCATTGTGTTAGAGAGTAAATGTCATGAATAAATTTGACATTAAACATAATCCAAGTTGAAGTGTTGCATCATTTTCAACTCCCTTTTGGCATAAGCATTTGGTAGCATGTTAAACTGACAAATATCATGCAGAATAATGTCATATTTTAATTCTACAGCAGATGTAGTCTCTGTAAGTAAGTCTAAGGGAAAAATATCGGTATTGGTATCGGTTATTGCCCAAATAAGTTTTAACATATCGGCCAACAATCCAATATTGTGCCAGAATTTGGACATGACTACGCTACTTTTTTGTTTTCAACTGATATTTTTTCCACAATGATGCCCATTTGTTTTAAACAATGTTCTCAATTTTCTCTCAATGTTTAACTTTTAAGCACTCAAGACAGTACAATGAAAACAGACTGACAACATGGCTGGCAGGTCTGTTCTTGTGGGTTCTGTACAAAGCAATGTGTGAAGTAGACCGCTATGTTGTTTCTCTGAATCCAACATGGCTACATGGAAACAACACTGAGGGTTAGAAAACAATTATCGCCTCTTTTTTTTAATTACATCAAAGAGTGAGTGTAAGCAGGTGTTAAATATTAGTTATTCTCTGTCATGACTAAAGAATAAAACTAATAATCTGGATTAACCATTTGGGCCCTGGAGAAGGCCGGGCTCACGACAATGTGACATTCGTCAGGTCTGAACGTGTCTGGGTTGTAAAGCGGCTGTGGGTGTGGGTGCTGTCTCACCGTCTGAGTCGATGCTGTTAAGTGCAGTGGGAGGAATGATTGAGACGCGACACTGACCCAAAGGACACACCTTCCCCATTTGTTCTTTACAGCTGCCGTGGACCTGCAAGTGTGCGCACACAGAGTTATTGGCCTGCACGGTCTTTCTATGTTCCAGTAAAAGCACAAAGGTCGTTATGTCCCTCTGAAACCCACCAAATGTCAGTCCTGTAACCTTTACAAATGCCACTCTGATTCATTTGAGCACGCGGCTTTTGTTGTATCCCCACGTCTTCATGTTCCGAGGATCAGGCTCCTCGTTTAGTGTCACTGTGAACTCCATAAGAGGAACTGAGGAGATGCATCTGTAGATGTGTTTGCAACTAAAACGATGAATTCATCTGAACTTTATCACTTTATGACCTCAGTTAAGCAATACAGCAGATAGTGCGGCACTCAGACGGATCAGTCTGTTATTCTAAAACGGGACAGATTCAGACGCACATCAATGTTTTGAACACAGTACAGCGTGTAGTGTAGAACCAGCTGAGTCAGACTGAAACATTTCTTTCATATTTATACCAGGACATATTCAACAAAGTGTCATTTTCTTTGTTTTCACTCAAACTTTTAGTAAAAGTCTCAGAGGAAACTGGAAGTGTGGATAATAATAAAAACAAATATATTTTTAAATGAAATGGCAGAAAACTAACAAAACAAGTGAACTTTTTCAACCAGTCTGGTCAGGATTAAACTATTTCTCCAAACTGAGGTTGTTCAAAGAGCTCAGTGCTCATAGCCTTCCCACTGAACACCACTTGAAAAGATCTGAACTATCACTTTACATGGACAGGAAGAAAACTACAGATGAGTGGTTTCTGACCACATGATGAGCATCCAGTATCCACTGCTCTTAACTGCGTGTTGGTCCTGATAAACTCTTTAAGTCATGGTCAATAATGTGAAAGTTTATTAATCGTTCACTCTGTTGTGATCCATTTTTCTTCCATATGTTTTTCAGCGTCTTTCTCGTTCAACAATTTTTGTGCTATTACAACAAATCAATCAAACTGTTCAGCTCGTTCAGGAGAAGGGTGCTTTGACTTTTGGTATTGGTGCAACTTTAGCTTTTTGACATACATATATTTAGCCTTTTCTGCCATTTTCTTTTCCTCATAGGAAATGAATTGAGCTCATTTTACATCTTTACATCTTTTTAAAACTTTTACTGCTCCTTTCACTTTTTGTTCTGCTTCAGCTTCTTTCAGCTTCCTTGTGCAAATTTAAACTTCTTGTCAGCTACTGTCAGCTAATTTCAGCTGTTTTGTGCCCTTTCAGATTATTTCTTCTAACTACAATTTTGTGTTTCTTCTAACTTCTTTCTGCCAATTTCAACTTGGTAAACTCCTTTCAGCTGATTTATGTGTTTTAGCTTTTTCTACTATTTAGCTATTATATAGCTCTTCTTATGCTAATTTAAGTTTGTTCAGCTAATTCCATATTTTTTGTAATCATTTAAACTTTTTTCAGCCTAATTCAGCAAAAATGTGTTCTCTCCACTTCTTTCTGGTAATTTCAGATTATTTCTGCTTTTTAAGCTACTTTTCAGCTGGTGTTTTTTTTTATTTTATTTATTTATTTAATTTTTTTCTGCTAACTTCAGCTTTTTTCAGATAATTCTGACTTTTTGTTCTCATTTCTGCTCCTTTCAGCCTAATTAGACAAACATGTTCTTTCTGCTTTCTTATGCTAATTTAAGCTTGTTCTACCTTTTCAGCTATGTATTTTTAGCAATTTAATTTTTTTTGCCAATTTCAGCTGTTTTCAGATAAATTCAAGATTTCTTTGTAATTTCTGCTACTTTCAGACTAATTAACTTATTTATGCCAGTTTCAGGCTGTTATGTTCCTTTCAGCTTTTTTAAATTAATTTATTTATTTTTAGCTCTTTCTGCAATTTCTGTTATTATTTAGCTGTTTTATGCTAATTTGAGCTTTTTCCTGCTAACTCCAGTTTGTTTTTTTTTTATAGCTCATTTAAGCTCTTTCCACCTCTTTCTCATAGGTTAAGCTTCTTTCTGCTATTGTGGCTACTGTATAAATGTTTTCTTTTTGTTGTTGCTAATTTTAGCTTTTTTAGCTGATTTCAGATTTTTTGTGCTAATTTCTGCTCATTTAAGTCTAACTGATTTAACTAATCTAATGTTCGTTCTGCATTCTTCTAGTAACTTAGACTTGTTCTTTATTTCAGCTACATTTCAGCATGTTTTTAGCTAATTTCAGCTGTTTTTCAGCAATAAGCATTCACATGCATTTTCACAGGAAATGCAATTTCTCTAGTTAATCTTTGGCAGCAGTTTGTCTTTCCAGCCCAAATTTAAAATCGGCTCAGTTTTGAAACCAGAAAGCTCAGCGGTTAAAAACAGTCACCAGAAAACTAAACGTCTTCAGGAAACAGAGGAGATCCAGTGATTGTTGGACAATTTCAAAGCTGTTAATATAAAAGTGAGGATTCAGCTTTAGATATAAATTAGTGTCAGACTCTGGCCTGGGCTTTAACAGAGTCCTATTAAAATTCATTCACCTTCAGTCCTTTGAGTGTCCTCACATGTCCTTGGACTTTTGTCCTCTGAGAATTAATTAGCCAACCAGTAAAGGTTGTTCTAAATATACTGTGGTTAATGTCCTCGCAGAGGAGAATGATGGCATGAATTTATCAGTGCCCGCTCTCGTGGTTCTTTGCTCCTCAGGGATCTCTGCTGCCATTTTGAGCACCTCCTCATTATTCTGATGACTCAAGTGAAACCTCACAGACCCGACATGCTGTCGGGCACAAGGGGACATTTTTGGAAAGCAGCAGGTCCTGAATGTTATCATCTCTGCACATAAAAATTACTTCAAATGGTCAAATCAATTTTCAGCTTGAACAAATTGGGTTATCAAAACGTTCAAAGATTGATTTATCTTCAAACTGGTGATGGGCATGTGAAGCCTCATGAAGCTCTGAGGCTTTTCTTACAGTTGTGTCCAAAAAGATTCAAAGCTTGGAGCTTCAGCGGTGGAGACATGGTGGACACCGGAGCCATAAAAACCTCATGAGCACGACTGAAGAGCAGATTCTGTTTCAATCCCGTATCAGTAAATAAAGTTTTAAAAAGCCTGGTCAAGTTTTTCAGCTTCTTTCTGCCAACTTCAACTTTTTGTGCTTTTTCAGCTACTTTCAGCTTATGTTCTGCTCATTTTAGCTGTTTTGTGCTCTGTTGTTCCTTCTTCTTTCGGCTGCTCCCTCAGGGGTCACCACAGTGAATTAACTCACACAAAGACTTGATAATTGTTTTAACTCTGGATGTCCTTCCTGACACAACCACAGACCACTGAGCTACCACAGCTCTCTCTGTGGAGCAGAGAGCTGCCAGCTAGGACACCCGGGGAAGCAGATGGTGGGGGTTAGAGTCTTGCTCAAGGGCCCAGAGTGGGGCAAATGAGGGTGGAGGCAGGTGTGGGTGCTTCACATTTCCAACCCACATTTTTATGTCAGTTCGGGGAGTCAAACCAGTGACCTTCTGATCACAGGCCCACATTCTCTAGCCTCTTTTCTGCAAATTCATGCTTTTTTTACACTACTTGCAGATTTTTTTGTGCTAATTTTAGCTTCGTTCTGCTAATTCTAGCATTTTTATCTACTTAAAAAAATTATCCTCTATTCGCCTGCTCTACTTTTCACCTATTGGTGTATTTTAAGTAGTCTTTATCTTGTTCAGCAGCTATCAGCTAATTTATTTAGCAACAAATGTTGCATTTCCGATGGAAAATGATTTGAGCTGAGAGTTTTTGACAAGACAGAGGCTGAAATCGAGCCCACTTACGATGGCCTTGCACCAGAGGCAGCGCCAGTCCTGCAGCCGCCGCACGCTGCCGCAGTTCCTGTCACACACCACGCATTTGGCACTGACCGGCAGGTTGCCTTCCAGCCACTGGTGCGGCATGGAAACCTGGAAAGAACAAGGGAAAACTCAGAGAACAAAGAACACGTCTTCCTCAAAAGTATCAAAACAACAACAAAAAAGGTAAATTTATCACCAACAAATTATGAAAATCCATAAAATGAATCAGTTTTGTTACATCAAAAATAATCAATGTGTTAACAGTGTGAATGTTTATGAAGCATTTACTCTATTGTGATCCACTTTTCGCCGTATGATTTTCGGCACGATTCGTCCTGTAGTTTAAGCTAGTTCAACAAATCATGAATCAAAATGTTCAGCTCTTTCAGGAAAATCCTGCTATGACTTTTGGTTTTGGTGCAACTTTAGCTTTTTGAAATATTTATTCTTTTCTGCCATTTTTTCCTCACAGAAAATGAACTGAGCTCATTTTACATCCTTCAAATCTTTAGATGTGTTTACAACCTTTTACTGCTCCTTTCACTTTTTGCTCTTTTTCAGCTTCTCTCAGCTTCCTTGTGTAAATTTAAAACTTTTTCCAGCTAATTTCAACTAATTTCAGCTCATTTTTTTCAGCTGTTGTGTGCTCTTTTCAGATTCTTTCTGCTAACATCAACATTCTGTGCTTCTGCTAACTTCTTTCTGCTAATTTCAGCCTGTTATGCTCCTTTCAGATGATTTCCGCAAGTTTCAGCATTTTCTGCTATTTCAGCTACTATTTAGCTGTTTTATGCAAAGCTGAGCTTTTTCAGCTAATTCCACATTTTTGGCATACTTTAGACCTTTTTTTCTGCCTAATTCAGCAAAAATGTGCTCTTTCCACTTCCTTCTTGTAATTTCAACTTTTTTCTTTTTTAAGCATCTTTTCAGATTTATTTTCTGAACTCAGCTTTTTTTCAGAAAATTTATATTTATTTGTGCTCATTTTTGCTTCTTTCAGACTAACTGGGGAAATGTGTTTTTTATGCTTTCTTCTGCTAATTTAAGCTTGTTAAACCTTTTCAGCTACATTTTTTTAAACTAATTTCAGCTGTTTCTGGATAAAGTGAAGTTTTTCATGGTAATTTCAGCTACTTTCAGCCTACCGGTAATTAACTTCTTTCTGTTAATTTCAGCTTGTTATGTTCCTTTCAACTTTGTTCAGCTACTTTCAGCTTTTCAGTTCTGAGTTTCAGTTACTATGTAGCCGTTTTTATGCAAATTTGAGCTTTTCAGCTAATTCCACATTTTTTTTAGCTCAATTTAGCTCTTTCCCTTTCCTTCTGTGTTTTCTGCAATTTTTTTTTTTTTTTTTTTTTTTTTAATATTTTTTTTTCATAAATATAAGAA
>JARVGS010000001.1:10466186-10480963 GCA_031762315.1 Hypsolebias antenori | reverse complement strand
GACTTGAAAGTTGTCTTCATGCGCCCTCTGCTGGATACATTGTACAATTACAGCTGGTTCCAGCATTTTAGGGGTGAAAATTAGAAGTGCTTGTATCAGCGCACAATGGGACAATTATTACAGATACCGATATGTCCCCAAATGTCTATATTGGACTAAAATATCAACCCCTACTGATATATCAGAAGGGACTCTAATTTTTAAATTATAATTATCACATTTTGACTCACGAGCATCACACTATGAGGGTTGTTATGTTTGAAAATTCTAATTTCTGGACTTTCTTGTCTCTAAAAGTACTTAAACATTAAAAACCTCAACAGTATGAGACACTAGATTCAGCTGAATCAACGCGAAAACTGTCATTTTTCCACAGTTGCACATTTAATAAAGAATGCTGCACCCCACTCAAAACAAACAATTTTTAGGTTTTACCTGTTTTTCTGTTAGCAAAACATCACATGAATCAGTGGACAGTTTTTAATGAGATTTTTAGAAAGTCACGTTTGGGGTCGGTTTGAATCTTCATGGCTGCCTCGGTCGTGTTAAAAAACGCAAGCGGCTCTAACGCAGTCAGTTTGTGGTGGTAGCTGAGAGTCGTCCTCGACACATACTCCAAGGGCTCCCACATCAGAACTTCATGTGATGCACATATTTCAAGGTTTTATCTGAACTTCTCCACCATTTCGTCCTAAATTTACCAGTATAAACCTCTGGCATTAAAGGAGGCGGGTGTTCTGCCTTCCTCTCAGATCAATGTTTTTTTTTAATTTATTTATCTTCGTTTGCCGTCGGAGCAGCTTCCAGCTTCATTTGAAACATTTCTGCTGCTTTCCTTGTGCAGATTGCTGTTATTAAGAACAATTTTTGCCTCTCTCAGCTCTAAAATAACCATCTTGTTTGATGGGAAACAGATAAAACCCGAACCCAGACTTATGCAGAAGACGTTGCAGGTACCTGAACCCCCTGATGGAGCAAAAAACCAAATAAATAAACAAATAAAACACTGGTTCTGTAAGGACGTATAAAGTTTTATCCCTCCCAGGATGTGACATTTAAGAACAGCTCAGGGGGAACACTCGTCGTATAACAGATACTGGCGAAGCTCTGAGTTTATGAGCCCGTTACTGCTCCACGTTGATCGTCTTCAGGAGTGTTTAAGGAAAATCAATTTCAATCTGAGCATCCTGGAGTCACCCCGGCTGCTGCGCCGCCTCCAGAGCGTTTTACAGGAACAGCAGCGCTCCAGAACACGGGTCAGATCCATGTGAGTGTTTACAGAAGGGATGATTTCTGCTTCATTCCCCGGCTGCAGGCCCACGAGACTGACTGTGACAGGTTTGGCGTTGACGTGCCGGGTGTGCACCTTGTCAGGCAGCTGCTGGACCCAAACCGTCGCTTTGTTGGTGTTCGCTCTGTTTGGATAAATGAAAATTATGCTCACTTAAAGGTTTTTGAAAGAGCATTAGGCCCATTTCAGTGCCTAATGCAGATTAGAATTATGAACGGGTTATTCACATGAGTGAGCACTACAAATGAGCTGTTTCTGCTTGTAGAGCACAAAACATGAAAAATATTCACTGACGTGTGAAAACAATTCCACTGAACCCAGATGAAGCAGAGTCCTGCAGATAGAGCCACTCTGAAGTTTAACGTGTTCATTCTGAACGCTCCTCTGATATTTACGTTCCAATTCAAAATTCCTATTAAATGCAATAAAGGAATGTCAAATTAAACAAGAAATGTATTGATAAAATGTACGTCAACATACGGGGTGCCATTTGTAAAGTTACTCAGTCAAAAATTAACAGCAATATTTTGGTTTATTTAGCTTTTCATAATAAAAAAAATATATTTTTCAAATTCATATTTTCATCATGTTATTCATGCATTTATAAATGTCATATTTCAGATTAAATATTTGATTGACAAGCTAAATATTTAGTTTACAAACTAAAGGTTTATGTCCAAGATAAATGTTTAAATTATAAACTAAATATTTAACTTGCAAGTTAAATCGTTAGTGAACTAAATATTTAGGTGTCAATTAAATACTTGTATGTAATATCCAAGCTAAATATTTATTTTCAAAACTAAACATTTACTTTCCAAACTAAAAATATACTGTCCAAGCTAAATATTTAATTTCCTAACTAAACATTTAATTTTTAAGCTAAACATTTATTTCCTAAAAGAAATTTTTAATTTGCTAACTAAATATTTTGCTCAGATCTAAATATTTATTTTCCAAGCTAAACATTTAATTTCCAAAATAATTTGCTAACTACGTATTTAGCTCAGCATGCAGAGCAGAGAAATGGGCGTGGCCAAGAGCGCTTGCAGGTGGCAAAGAGCAGAGGAGGCAGGGAGCTGACATCATGACATCATGTGCTCAGTGTTCAGAGTTTAAAAACATTAGGATATTGCAGGCGTGTGGGAAGGGTTTAAAATGCCTTCATATATATATTTAAATGTTAGATGTTAAGAATTCCAAATCAATGTGTCAGTTTAAGAAAAAGATCAAAACTGAATTGTTAAAAAAAATAAATATGAAGTAGCGTAATGTGTACTGTATTATATGCGTAGTGTATTGTATTAGTTAGAAAAATTAGAAAGTTATTCATTTTGTTCTGTTACTGTACGATTATTATTGTTTGAACTGATTGTTTGAAAAAAAGGGGCAGATATAATAAGATTTTTTTCTTCTTTCTGCTACCTTTCATTTTTTATACTCTATATGTTTTTGTTCATGGGATTGTTTTGTATTGTGTTGTTTTAAAAAATGAACAAAATAAATAAACATAAACATAATGCATTTATGCATAAGAAGGCCGACAAAGGCGGTGAGTTCCATCAGAAAGTTCCATAGTCCTGGTAAGAGATGGCACAGTGTCTATCAACCGGCTCAGCTCT
Organism: Hypsolebias antenori; assembly: GCA_031762315.1. Lineage (NCBI taxonomy): Eukaryota > Metazoa > Chordata > Actinopteri > Cyprinodontiformes > Rivulidae > Hypsolebias > Hypsolebias antenori. The sequence continues at coordinate 10,478,050 of JARVGS010000001.1, read as the reverse complement.
GATATAGGTCCACAGATGTCTTCAGGAAGGGAGTGGGTAGGGGATGTGGGGGAGCAGAGCAGAGCTTCTTGTTCATATAACCTCCATGAAAATTTTGAGATAGTTAGCCTATTCAAGGCCAAGTGGGGAAGCCAGATTCAGATACATTTGTTTTGGGACAGGATGACTCCGCTTTGATTTTTTTTTTTTTTTTTTTGGTCAGCCTTCATAGTTCTGCTGGTACAGCTCAATGGCAACTCCAAACAGCCACATTTTGTGGTCACTCCGCCAGGCCGTGCTTGTAGACTTCTCCAAGGTTGATTCCTTCGTGCCAGCGAGTTCCAGGAGCCGTAAGTTGTCTGCGATTCTCAGAAATCGTGTCCAGCTTACGACTTAGCTCACAAAGCATCTGAGTCTGAGTGCTCGAAGCACGGCACATTCCTTCACACATGGCAGGCAGCCCCACAATTGCCAGAACCACTGCCGACGTCTTCCAAATTTGTCGATATGCCAGATACTCGCCAACTCCAGAAAGCAGAAATCCTGTTATCATAAATCCAATTATGTATGTGTCTTCTACACCCTCAACGGACAATAAAGACAGACACACCATCTTCCACTGGTCCCAGGAATCCATAGTGTATCCAGCTGCGAGTGTCCTTTCAGGACATGAGGGCTCTCCTTCACCTTTTCTTCTCGTCAAGAAAATTTTATCAGTTGCACTGAGAGACCAGCTGACCAGTTCCAGGAGGGAGGGAGGAGTGGGAGGAAAAGCGTCTGTCTTCATCAACCGCAAGAAGGAATATTGATGTGCAATTTAAAATGTGGGTATGCGCTCACAGCTCACAGCTGTGGACCATTACCTTAATGAGCTGTAGGAGTATAAATGGCAGTGATGACTTCTCCTCGACACTGGTGCATTACCTGCCTACCGATAGTTGTGTTCCTGGCCAAATTTCTATGTCTTGAGTTTTGTAAAGACTAAACCATTCTTCCTGCATGTTTTGTCTTCTATTCCTGTGCTTCTCCTGCTCCCTGGACTCCCCTGTTTCCCTCGTGAACCTCCAAGTGCTTTCTCCAGTCATAGGCTACCTCGCCTTCTGCCAAATGCCCACCGATCTATGCAACCTGTCTGCGACCTCCTCACAACTACTGGAACCTTTGGACCATCATCCCTGTGAGAAAACTCGTCCCCCCCTACAGTAAGAGATTGATGACATTCTAAATAGGCCTGTCACAATAACAAATTTTGTTGGGCGATTAATTGTCACAGAAATTATTGTGATAAACAATAATATTGTTTGAAATTTAACAATAATTAGTAATTATTGTCAAATTTACAATAATTGGTAATTATTGTCAAATTTAAGAAGAAATGTTAGTTAATTTGTTTTGAGTGAAGTACCTTTTTTGACCACCGGATGGCAATATAAGATTGTTTGAAACAAAGGATGGATAGTGAAGGAGCGAGCAGCGTGGTGGCTCTTTAAGAAAAATGGGAGGGAGGCCTCTTGTCTCTCGTTTCTTTTTTCGGTTCTCAAAATGGCAGATGCTCAGTGTGGTTTGAGCTTTTTCGCATAGCATTTTTCACACAGAGCTTTTCATAAAAAATCAGTAAACAAGTTTGCATCTTCTTTTTGCAGAGAAAAACAATTTTTTACATACAGGCATGGGTTTCAACTGTAAATTTTGGAGCTTCCTCAAGACGGAGATTTTTTCCCGAGGTCGGCCTGTTAGCTTAGCTCGTAGCTTAGCTTCTCAGCTTAGCTGCTTTTAATGATCCAAAAACACCATTTTGGACATTTAAAACTGATTCAAAAGAGAAAGGGAGAGGTCAGTGAAGAGCACCGGAGCTGAGTTTTTTGTCATCCAGTGTCTTCAGTAAAAAGAGAGAGACACAAAGAAACGATAAAGCCGTTAAATAAAAATGAGGTTGATAATTTTCATTTATCATGCGATTAATTGTTATATTGTTTATCGCAACAGGCCTAATTCTAACCATCCTCAATAAGAGCCAAGCCAAATTATTAATTGTTGTCCTTGCTCTACAGGGTTCCAGTCCCTCCATACCAGGATGCAGCCAACTGTTTTTTTTTTGTTTGTTTGTTTTTTCATATTGTAAATAAACACTGTTAAACTATTAGCCGGTTGGTGTGTTGCTCTTCTCAGTTACGACTATCTGGGTATTAGGTAAATCATCAAACAGGAAGGGCATCATGGCGTCCAGTTTTTTTTTGTTTGTTTGTTTGTTTGTTTGTTTTTTTTTTTTTTTTTGTGAGTTTGCTCACTGTGGTGACACCCCACTGATAGTTGAAAGAAAAACATTAACAAATCTACATGAACACAAACAAGTCAACACCTAAAGATTGATCTGAGGTTATTGTTCTTCTTCCATCGAGGGCGATGTTGCATCAGTTTCGGACTTAAATCTTGTACTGGAGTCAACCAACAGGGAGGCTGGTCCTGGATGGCTTCAGCTTCCTGGTTGACGGTTGGCTCATTTAACTCACAGTAGTAAAAACTAATTTATCTTAAAGACCTTTTTGTTTTGTTTTACTTTCAGTTTTGGCTGCTGATGAAATCACTGACATTCCAGGAAAAAGCTAACATTTTTGGTCAACCAGCTAGAAACAAAATGACAGTAGATTTTGTTTTCATGTGCCTCAAGATTCCTGAATTAAAAAAAAAAAACTGCATTTTATTTATTTATTTATTTATTTATTGGTTGTTGTAATTTTTTTTTTTTTTTTTTTTAAATAATGTTGTTTCGTTGCCATTTCAGAGCAAGATGGAAATGGCTTACTGGCCGCATCTGGAGCCACATTTTTGCCAACATGTTTAGCAGCGTGCACACTGAAAAAAAAAAAAAAAAAAAAAAAACACTTTTAATGTTCCTCCCCCTGCACGTTTGTGAAACAGATGATTTTTTTTTTTTACCGTGAGTAGCTTCTAGAATTTGATTTGAGACCATTTAGTTAATATTCCCAGACAATATTTAAACAAATGTTGCAGATTGTGTCATTAGCTAATGTGGTGGATTAGTCGATAGCTTGAGGATTCATAGGCAGGTTTAATGAAATCAATACGCTCATTGACGATTGAATTAACAGGCTTAGCTATTCAGCTCACTGATGGCAATGCAATCTATCCTCTGGGTCCATTTAACAGATTTTATGTGTTTGTTTGTTCTTTTCCAAACCTATGTATTTATGACCATAGACGTGATAGTTTGAATTAATATATAATTTATGTGTTTTCAGCCTTTTATTATTTTAATAGAGGTTTGGTGAATGTTTAGGGTCTTGCTGCACAAATCACATTTGTGTATTCCTTTAGCTCCTATTTTTATTTGTTTATTTATTTATTTTTGGCTGGCTGGCTGGAAATAACTGCTTAAACAAAATGCTTTCCATTCCCAAGTCTTGCAAAAATTAAAAAAGGAGATTTGAGCAATTAAAGGGGGGATCTGTAAGTGATGCTTTTGTTGTACAAGAGTTTCAATTGAGCGGTGATAAAGAAGGTTAGGTTGATTTTGTTTCCCTAAAAATTTATGAAATGAAAGATAAAAAAGATTAATCTGATACTATTTCAGTTCCATATTTCACTTTCTTTATTTCGGTTTAGGGCAGAAGGCAGGAGCACGCAGCATGGTGAAAGCAATGAAATAGCTAAATGAAAAAGGAAGAAGAAGAAAAAACTTTGAAGCTCAGCAACAACTAGCTGTAAACGTGGTGCAATTATCAACAAAAAAGGTTAAATTGTGTCATCTGGGCCTGTTTCTAAAAAGCCTCAAAAGCCACCTGAGATTCCAACAGGAGGTTGGCTTGAAACACAGCAGTGAAGGTTACTACCTATGGGACAGATCTGATTGGTAGGCCATACTGAGGAAGTCCTCTGGATTGGAGACGAAACGTCTCTCACTTAAAGAAACAGGACCAGATGACATGACTTTTAAATTCTTGTTTTGGAAAAGCTCCACTCGGGGTGGATGCAGCTCTGTTGCATTCATTCTGGAAACTTTAATTCCTCTTTTGCTGGATGTACTTCACATTTTTTTGGGATGGTTGTTTCCTCTGGTATCAGATGCTGTGTAGCTGGAAAGGTTTTTACTGAGACTTTTTTTAGTTTTGGACATTTGTTATGATGCGTAACCTTGGCGAAAAGGTGTTTGTTTTCACGACAGAGAGCAGCGGATTAACATCTCAAAACCTCATATAATATCTCAGCTATAGCCCCAAATCTCAAATGAGTTGAAAAGGAGGCTCCGTGGATGCATTCCCATCTCCTTGCCAGCTGTGCTCTAGTGTTAGACCACTGAGACCCTGGAACTTGCAGGAAATGCGGCTCATGACAGCAGAAGATCGTCTCTCGACACCTGCAGCCGACCATCCGCAGCAACGAGGAGCTCGGCAGGCTGCTGGGAGGAGTGGCCATCACTCTGGGAGGAGTTCTGCCCAGCAATGGGCGGTCCTGCATTCCTGGGGGAACCGAGAGGCCAGCTGAGTCTGGGTGGACGGATCGGATGGCATCTGCAGCCAGTTTCTTTGGATCTGCTGTGTGAAGGACTTTTAGAAGAGATCCTTCCTGCCAGCCATCAGTTTCAATAACATCTCTTAATGAAACGAGGATAATGTAATTTACCTTTGGGATTAATATTTTTGAATTGAATTGAATTGAATGATTTAACATTTTTTGTTGTCTACCTGGATGATTGGGCTTAAAACTTTTTTTTGGTGGTGCAATTATAGTATCTAAAATATTTCACCATAAAATAATTTGGAATCCCATAAGTGCTGCAAACGACTCTCAGCTACCACCATATCAAATTTGAGCTGAATATCTTTAAACTTGACAAAGTTATAGCATTTTCTGTGTTGGCAAATGTAGATTAGCTGTGGTGGCCATCTTGAATTGGGTTGACTTCAATAGTTAAAGAGCTGAAGCTAAGAGCATCCAATGATTACTCACAGAGAGCTTCATTAAAATTTGTCCGGTAGCTCCTGAGATATTTTGCTAAAAGTAAAACATGGTTGACTCTATCTGTTAATGCTGAAATTTTAATTTCTTGATCACATAGCACTTAGAGTGTGTGTTGTGGATGACTCTCAGCTACTACCACAGCAAATTTGACCTCAGTACCTGTAAAGTTCACTTGATTTTCTTTGTGTTTGTTATAGTCAGTCTGCTGCAGCTTATTGGACTAAACTGGCTCAAAACGTTAATAATCTGTAGACATCAACCCATTTATTAGATCAACATTTCATTTCAATCAGTCCAGTTGTGACATGAGATGTTTTCCTAAAAGTCAGACAGAGTTGACACCAAACAAGTAACATCTAACTTTTAAGCAAAGTTCTTGTGCGCTTTATGTTAGTGTTCATAATATGTGTTGGGGATCAGTCTCAGCTACTACCACGCCAAACCCTGGGACTATATCTGTAAAACTGATTGAGTCAGAGTCTTTGTTGTGAGCTCTACGGTCAGCGGGCTGTCACATCCATCTTAAAACAGGCTCAGTTTCAAAAGTTAATCACGTGCAGCTGTTCACCTAATTGTTACTTTCTGCAAGTTTCAATAGAACTGGTCCTGGTCTATCAGATATTTTGTTAACAGACAGACACGTGGAGAAATATGTTTTTCACAATACTGTGCAGTTGCTGGACAGGTGTTCATTTTAGAGTTTCACAGCAGTTACGTTTCTTCACGTTTCCAAAGGGTCAAGTTGTTGTTCGAGGCTCTTTGGTTTTATTTCAAAAAAGCTTTTGTTTTTCATTAAAGTACAAACATAAATGGCAAGAATGCAGCGTCCAGCTTTAAACCTTAACAGTCAACAGGAAGCATGTGAACTGCATGTAAAATATGTGGGAAATTAACCACAGAGACAGGACGTTTAGAATCCACCAACAAGCAAAGTGAAGGCTTTTAACATTTCCCTCTCATGTTAATAGGTAGGCAATCTGCTGCTTGAATTACACTGACAGACACTTTGTCTAACAAATCGAGAAGTTATCATATTTCATTGGCAGGAGAAAGCCATCATCATTCAAATGAGCTATCATGTTTGCGGCATTCATGATTCATGGTTATAGTTTTCAAATGTGTTTGTTTGTATAACATACATTCAGATGATATGAATGATCTGTTCTAATCTACTTCATTTCTAATAAGTTATTGCACTAAAATAAAAGTCCCTCCGTGAAATGTTACACAAGTGCTTGAAAGAATGTTTGAACATATTTATCAGAAGAAAATTAATTTATTTTTGTTGTATGGCATGTCATTTTTCATCCTAGTATGATGCATTTGCAAGTAAAAAAAATAGCACAATTAACAGTTAAAAAATGAAAATAGAATAATAACCTTTTTTTTTTGTTGTTGTTTTCTCTTTTTTGGCTTCTCCCTTCAGCGGTTGCCACAGCGAACTAAGTCACATGAAGACTTGGTGATTGCTTTTATGCCGGATGCCCTTCCTGATGCAACCATAGGCCATGGAGCTACCACAGCCCTCTGTGTGGAACAGAGAGCTGCTCTCTGGTGCGCCCGGGGGAGCAAATGATGGGGATTAAGGGCCTTGCTCAAGGGCCCAGAGTGGGGCAAATGAGGGTGTTTCACCATCCCCATTTGATGTTCCTTCCCCATTTTTATGTTGTCGGTACGGGGAGTCGAACCAGCGACCTTCCGATCACAGGCCTACCTCTGCACCACCACTCCCCCAGAATAATAACCAAATACCAATGCATAAAGATGTAAATTACTGTGTGCACGCACTTGCAAAAAAAAAAAAGTACAATTTCAGAATTGTCAAACTTCATTCCAGGTGATAAAAGATTTCTTATAAAAACTGTTTCGTTTATTCTGTTTTCGAAGCATCTAAATTATATCAGAATCACAATCAGCTTTATTGTCATTGCGCAGAAGCGCAACAAAATTACATTTCAGTACAGCCCATCTGAAGAAACACAGACAAACAAACAACAGACAGGGTAGACGGGTGTCTGAGGCTGCAGCCTCACTGAGAGGTGCTTCTTTTTTCGTTAGATTAGAAAAAGGGGAACACGAGGGAAGAGAAGGTAAAAAATAAAAACCATATTACTGTAAAAAACACCAGCACAAAAAAAAAAAAACCAACATGAACGGAGCAGGGAAGGGGCAAGAGGGAAAAGCATTTGCCTTCGCAGAGAGCAAGAAGGAAGAAAAAACTTTATGCCGAAAGGCCGAAGGTTAAAAGGAAAATGTAGTCATTTTTAAATGATATTCAGTGAAGGAAAAAAAAAAAAAAAGAAAATTAGTGGCTTAGCAGTCTTGACACCAGTCAGAGCACAGAGTTTGGAGAAAGAGGTTAGGCTATGCTAATGGCTAGCCAAACAGTTTCCCTTGGGTATTTATTTTTTATTTTTGAGCTATTTTCAGCTTTTAAATTAAACTTTTTTTTCTCAAAAATGACATATCGATATCCACAACCACCACATGGAATCTCCACAATTATTATTTTTTGCCTCAAAAGATTGTACAACAATCAGTCAAAAGTACAGTGCCACCTTTCTTGTATACGCATACATATATGTATACAAGAAAGTATACATATACAAGAACTATGTTGTCTTCATTTTATGTTCCCATACGATGACAACATTAGTTCTTTGCATTGAACTCATCATACCTGGGATGCACCCGGGTGGCGCAGTGGGCAGCTACTGAGCGCACTGGGAGCAGTTGGGGATTGGATGTCTTGCAGAGACACCACGACATGTAAGAATGGCTGGGAGTCGTCAGTGCCAGTTTTCATAAGTTGCTTTTTAAAATAATTCTATTAAACCAAAATTAAAAACCACTGACTCCTTTTCATTAATTGATTTTTAAGTGGTTTTTAAAATCTTTTTATAACTTTCATCACTTTTAAGTTACTTCAGTAAACACTGGGGGTTCTTTCTGTTGAAGGTAATAAACCTTTTTTTCCACATGTGCATTGGCGTGAGGCTGTGGGAACCAGAAGAACATGTGATCAACAGAAAAATAACCAATGACAAAGTAAATCTGTTGGTATTCCCCTGTGCTCATAGTGTCATTTTTCATGTAGTGGCATCCTGGCTTCAACCTGGTGTCACAACATTCCTCTTGCAGGCAGAAACTCAATGGTCTTACCCCAAACTCTGTCTAGACGTGCCTCCCAAACGTGCATCGCTCCAAGGCAATGCACTTTGGTACTTTTTACACTTTGACACATTGGCTGTTTGGAGCTTACATTTCAGCCTAGTGCTGCTTTGAATTGGAGTTCACAATTAATAAAGAGCTGAAGATCCAAGACAAGCATCCATATTATTAAGGATAAGTGTGAGCGACTCAAAAACCCACACACAGAAACAGAGGCACACACATTTACACCCCCACACTAAGAGCACACACACTGGCACCACTCAGCGCAGTAGTAATTTGTATACTGTTGATTAAATATTCATGGTGAATTACCCGCGAGCCTGCCAACAGTCACTTCATTTACACCCTGTGTCTGTGTGTGTCCTTCTCAACCTCCATCCTCGTCTTGTCCTGTTGCTCCTGATTTTGCTTGTTTTGTCCAATTGTATTAATTGTATTCTGTGTATCTGTTTGTACGTCTAGGCACACTGAAAGGTTCACACCTGATGCGTCCCCCTGATGATCAGGTGATGGTGTTACCGCGTTCATCCTTTTCCTCCTGTTGCCCTTGACAACAGTGAGAAGTAGGTGTGGAAATGAAGGGAGGGAGGAAGATGAACAAGGACATAATGAATTTATCATTTTAGTTTGATAAGGATTTTTATAAGTAAAACATGAGAGAAAAAAGGTGCAATGTTACAAAATTGTCAGCTGCACATCTAGTCATTGCAAGAAAAGAACCCCAAATTGTAAAACACAGTAAACATTGTAAACAATGATTGGTTAATAGGTATGAGCCAATCGGCACAACTGGGGGACATGCAAGGAATGTTCTGCTTAAAACATTGACCATTTGTAGAAACATAATATACAGATGGGGGACACAGTGTTTGAGGTTTCTGGGGGTCCTCCCCCCAAAATATTTGAATAAAGTAGATGCCATTTCCTGCATTCTGGTGTATTTTAATGGACTGTTAATCATCTATGTTTACCTACATAAGTAAACACTTGATTCAGTAACTAATTTACAAAGTACAGGTGGTCCTCGGGTTATGACGGTCTCGAGTTATGACGTTTCGTGGTTACGTCACATCTCCCATAAAAAAAAAATTGAAATTTTATTTTGAAAAGCCAAGTTACTCCATTTCCGGTTTCCGGTTTTATGTTGTAAACGTAGTGGCGGAGAAATACTGCACTGTACTCTCTAAAAAAGCTAAGTCTGGTCCTCTGGAAATTCAAAAAACAAAACTAAACTTGTTGGACCAAGCTGGACCGGCAGAAACAGCAGTAGCTGTGGAAAAGTAGATGTTTTATGGACTGCGGTTTTACGACGTAAACACAATGGTGAATACAGAGGATGTACGGAGAAAAACTGCTTCACCAGCTTCCCAGTAGGAAATTAACTCTTTTTTTCCCTTCAGTATGCCTCCCAAATGTATGTGTTTTTGATAATTATGTAGGGTACTGTGTTATGATGGGCTAAGTACTTGGTAATACAATACTGTACATGTATATGGCGCAATATGTACGTATGTTCCGACTTACTTCAAATTCGGTTTACGCCGCCGCCGTGAGAACGGATCTCCGTCGTAACCCGAGGACTACCTGTAGTTCGCATGGCACAGTGCTTACCCCCAGGTCAACAACTGCTGACACTAACGTAGCGCTAAGCTAGCGGCGTGCAATACAGACATGCTAGCTAAGATGTCACAGATCTAGTGCTCCATGTCTCTCACGCATCCTAAAAATCCTAAATCCTGGCAGTGAATGGAACCCCAAACTTATGATGGGTTTGAAACTAAACTGCGTCAAAGAAGAGTTTTAAAAAAAATAAGAATTTTGAATTATTTTCAGAAGATAATTATTTTATTATTATTATTTTTATTTATGTATTATTATTATTAATTAATTACATCCCTCCTGCTTTTGCTCTTGTCCTGTGAATTTTTCTCAGAGCCTCTCTTTACACATCTTCCAAATTGTAAATTATGGCTCTGATCAGCTGGTCTCTCAATGAAATTGATTAAATTTTCTTGACGAGAAAACAGGGTGCAGGAAAACCTTCATGCCCTGAAGAGACACACAACGCGTACATAATAGGATTACAGCAACAGGATTATCTGCTTTTTGGAATCGGCAGGTACCTGGGATATCGACAAATTAGGAAGACGTCGGCAGCAGTTTTTGGTAGTGGTGAGGCTGCCTGCCTGAGTGAAGAATTGAACTGTACTTCAAGCGCTCAGACTCAGATGCTTTGTGAGCCTAGAACTCGCTAGCATGAAGGAATTGACTTAGGAGAAGGCTATAAGCACAGACCGGCCTAATGACCAAAAATCTGGCTGTCTGGATTCACCATGGAGTGTACCAGCAGAACTATGAAAGGCAGACATGAAATCAGCAGAGTCAGCCTGCCCCAAAATAACTGGTACTTATCTGAATATGGCTTCCCTGCTTGGCCTTGGATAGGCCAACTTATCTCAAATTGCCCCTGGAGAATATGTAAATCATGAAGCTCTGCTCTGCTTCCCCACCCGGAGAACATCTGTGGACCCTTATCAGAGCTGAGACGGCTGATAGACATTGTGCCATCTTTATCAGGACTATGGAACGTTCTGGCAGGGTTCACAGACAATCTCACCGCCTTTGTCAGCCTCCTCCCCCTCTGCAAAATGTCTTATGTTTACCTATGATGCTTTTTGGTGTGGTGAGATGGTTTTTTTGCTACCTTACATTCTGTCCTGTGTCAAGAACACAGTGTGAGAGACCTTTTTTTAATGCCTTCCTTCCTTATATCTTGATGCATGCTCAATAATCCAGGTAGAAAAATCTAAAAAAAAGTCTAGCGTGATGAGAACATTTTAAGACTTCTTTCCTCATGTTTCTCTTCCCTTTTCGTAACTAAACAATAAGGGCAGCACTTCATAACAAATCTGCAGCCCTCGTGCACCCTCCTCTACCCTTGTTGTCCTTGGACAGCTGCACTGAAATGTATTTTCGCTGTGCTTAACTGTGCAATGACAATCAAGTTGATTCTGATTCTGACTAATGTTACTAGTACTCAGTAATCACTAGCATTATATAGTAAACACTGAAACACGGATAAAGTCATCAGATTGGACAAACGACAGCACATTGAGGCCCGTGTGTGTGTGTTTAGGGGGAGTGGATAATGAGAGTATCGTCGCTTTTCCCCTACTTGACATTTTGTGTAGTCTCATGCAACAATGTGAGATCTGGTGTGATCTGCTAGCACTTGAAGTATTTGTTGAGGATGACACAGCTACACCATATTTAGCTCATCATCTGGAAAACCAACTCAGTTATAACCAGGTTTGTGCCGACTAACATTGACTAACAGGGGCAAACTCCAAAATGTATATCCAGTCAATTTTTTTGCTCCAATTTGTCTAGTGGTTCGTGGGTTATTTTGCTAACAGACAATCACGGCTGCTAGCATTGTGAATGTTTAATAAAAAGTTTCCATGAGCTGCTACATAGTTTTACAGATTAGAGTACAAGTGGCCACCGACTTACGGCGCCATCGACTTATGGCAACTCGGACTTACGGCGCCGCCACCAGTGACGTCATCACTCCTTACGTTGTCTTTTTTATGCAGCATTTTATGTTTTTTTTTTACTTTTTTGAGGGTATTTTGTTAGCTAACTGCTTGGAAACACATTAAAACGGCGTTCTAAGTACGCTGTTGTTGTTTTTACATTGAAAAAAACGTGTTTAAAAAGACGTTACGGCC
>JARVGS010000001.1:10374171-10389919 GCA_031762315.1 Hypsolebias antenori | reverse complement strand
CTGTTTCTTTTTAATGCTGTTCTTTACATTTTGATGATATTTTATTGCTGTTAATTTTCATATTTAGCATTAGTGTGTGTTATAGTTTTCTGTTTTTAATTTCTTTTTATGTTAGTTGTAAAGCACCTTGATGGCAGTTTATCTGTTTTAACTGTGCTCTATAAATAAAGATGACTTGGTCAGGGTCTGAGGTGCTGAGAAGAAGGACCCAAAGCCTAGGCCTAGAAGTCTAGATGTGTGAATCTGCACCTAATGCTACCTAAAGCTAAATAGTGAACACTAATTGCAGGAGGAAGGGAAAGAGACACTTTTTGTTTGAACACCAGTTTCCACCTGTTTTTTTTTTTTTTTTTTTTTTTTTCAGGCGTTACTAAGGTTATGGTGCAGTTATGAATTTGTGCTTCTTTTGTTGTTTGTTCACAGACACGAGATCCTCACAAACGTGGTTCAGAAGAATCTAAAGTAAGTCTGCCAACATGTCACACACGTCTTCACCTTTTGTTTAGTCTCTGAAAATCATGTACTTGAAATTTCAAGTTTAGACTCAGAAATAAACTTTAGATAATTTCTTTAGTGAACAGAAAGGATCAATATTTAGAGGCTGTTTGGTACATAATACAGCCCAGTATGTACTGGGTACTCCCTGGATGCATACCAGGTATACCAATAGTACATAACAGAGCCAGTAAGTACATATCCTATAAGTACCAGTACCAGGCTGTTTTATGTCCCGTCATCTTTGTCGATGGATAAGAACTTTTTGTTTTGCATTTTATTTCTCAAACCATATTCTGAGCATTTTACTGACCCTACAGATTGTTGTGAATAAAACACCACCTAATAAAGGGAAACTGTGAATAGTACATCTCTATTCAAAACACATTATTTTAACCTTTACTTAAACTTTTACTAAGATGCAGAGAGTTTCAAAGCCAATTACATTCATTTGTGTTATCAACTATTTGTTGTTGCAGCAATTCCAAAAATCACAGTGTGAGTAATTTAGAACTAATAGAGTTTTGGTCCATGAGTCGTGTCTGTGAAGGCTGAGAGTTGATGACAGACACGTTTGATCAGCTGTGTCCTCATCAGTTTTCTTAATGTGATGAAGTCTGAATAAGCTGACAGAGTGGGAAAACTGGAATAGCTATTAAAGAGCCTGTGAAGTTGCTGAGTGGTCATAAGAGACCGATTGTTCAGTCCACACGTGTTTTACGGGTCAAGGATCAAGGAAACTTTCTCGTCATTCACATGGCATGTGGTCCACTGGGTGGAAAGGAACTGTTTGTCCAGGTCCTGGTGAGGCACAAGAATAAGAACAACACATTCTTTATAAAATGGCAGAAGCTAACAGAATGAGATGGTGCTGGACTTGGCAGGAAGATTACAAAGTTCAGTAGTCGTAGCTTCAGGGTAGAAGATGTTCCTCAGTCCAGCAGTCAGGCTCCCGATGCTCCGCAGCTTTCTGCCTGAGGAGAAGGGTGAAAAGGGTGTGTGCAGGGTAGGTGGAGTCCCTCAGAATGCAGGTGGCCCTTTTTTCTGCATATATCCATGGTGTTGGGGCCCCACTACCTTCTGAGCAGCCTTCACCACACTGTGCAGACACTTCTTCTCTGCCACAGAGCAGCTGCTAAGCATGGACACTCTCCATAGCATGCCTGCAGGAGGAGGTCAGGACTGGGCTCCTCAGCCTCGAGGGTGGTGGGTTGGGGTTTTGTTCATGCAGAGGTTGTTAACCCTGCTCTAGATGTTCCAGCTCCTGCCTGTAGCTGGACTTGTTGTTTGTGATACATCCAACCATAAGGTGGACAAGGTGAACAGGAGGGGGCTCAACACGCAGCCCTGGGGAGAGCTAACTCTGAGGGTGATGGGGGAAGACGAGATGCTTTGGATCCTCACAGACTGCACCCTGTGTGTCAGGAAGTCCAGCACCCAGTTGCAGACGGAGGAACTCAGTCTGAGTGAGGACGGTTTATGGACCAGGGTTTGTGGGATGATGGTGTTAAAAGCTGATGTGAAGTCCACAAAAACTAGGCAGACATAAGATTCCCTGCTCTCCAGGTGGGTGAGGGAACTGTGCACCACTGATGGCATCGTCTGAGAACTAGGAAGTAGAGCTCAGCAGCCAGGTCAGATGGTGGAGGGTTAGAAAGTGTTCAGACAAAGCAGAGATCATAGCAAGGTCGACAGGGCACAGTTTGTCTGATGTTGCTCTACACCTTGCAGTGGCCCATCATTCCTTTCACACTGTTCGCTAGTCCGCCTAATTCATTCATTCAACCTTTATTTAGACAGGTTAATCCCACTGACCCTCAGGGGCTCATTTACAAGAGAGACCTCATTTTAACAAAGAATGATGACAACCGTGGACAACAAAGACAACAACAGACAATCATAAAGGATGCGTACAAATTGAGAATTTTTTTTAAACAATTGAAAATAAAATGGTATTTAAAAGGTAAAGTAACTAAAAAACAGCTAGATTGTAAGGGAATGTAGAAAACTATAAACAGGAACATGTCTGCATTGGTTTTTCCCAGGAGCTTAACAGATGTTTGAAGTCACTCAGAGAGGTCAAGGTCGAGAGCTTCAGATCTTTTTTCAAGATATTCCAGGAAACAGGGTAGTAAAAGAGCAGAGTAGTAGAAGGCCCTTTTGCCTAGTTCAGTCCTCACTGAAGGAACACTGCATGTAATAATGTCCTGAGAGTGCACGCTAATGCCGTCCAATAACAGACTCTGCTCACGTTGGCTTGTTGCATTTCCTCTGGCAGGTGATGGTGATGCAGGAGGGCTCGACCTCTCTGTTCAGCCAACACCTCAAGCTGCCGTCACTTCCCAACAGCTCACTGACCGCCTCCTCCTCCGACCCAAAGAAAAGCAAGAGCTTCCACAGTTCAAAGGTCAGTGCTCCAGGTACTCCCCAGAGCTAAATGATCTTCTACTCTGCATTTTCTTCTGCTCTGACACTCTTCACCCTGCAAAGGCTCCAGGTCCTTACATGCAGTATTTTTACAGAGGTGTCTCGGATATTTGAACTCTCAGGGTTTATAAAACTTCAAGGTCATCTTATGCACACTACCTTCTGAGCAGTTTCTTAGCTTTTTTCTTAGCTGAGCAGTCTTAGCTTTTTTAGATTATTCTACCTGGATTATTGAGCATGCATCAGGGCATCTTATGCACAGTATATATTAGCTGCTTTCCAAACAAAAGTGCTTACTTTTCTAAGTCAGTCATGCTTTATTTTGAGTTGCCTTTTTGAAAATTTTATTTGCCTCGTGCAAGCTTGTTGAAGACTTTTGAATATTTTCAAAAAAAGAACAGAATGTGTGATGTAAGTAAAGAAAGTGGCATGTTGTTTCCATTACATGTTATTTTTAACCTGTGTCATTTCAGAGCCCGTTTAGGGGAGGCCCTTTTCACATGGAAACACTTTCCAGTCTAAACAGAGTGTGTGATGAATTACCTGTGGAGCACCAGGTCATACTTACTCATCTCCTCTCTCAAGAAGCCTTGCCTCACTCCATTATATCTTGAGTTTTACTGCACAAAGATATTAAAAAGGTTGACAATTAGCCCTACATACTTCAGTTTTTATCATTACAATTAATTTATTTCAAGAAAGTTTTAGTTCGAGTGTAGGGAATGGAAGAAACTATACTTGGAACATTGCACCCTTTTTCAAAGAGTTCAGATGTTTGTTTGTTGATTACTTATACATGTCCATTATTGAACATAAATATAACCTGTAAATGTGCCCACCACTAAGGGTGCATTCACACCAACCCTGTTTAGTCCGCTTTAATTGAACTCTAGTCCAATTGCCTAGAAAGTCCAGTTCGTTTGGGGAGGTGTGAATGTGCTATCAAACTCTGATACGGACCAAAAAAGTGAACTCTGGTCTGCCTAAATAGTCTCTGTCCAGTTGAAGTGAACTCTAGCACTGTTCGAATTCATTGTGAATGCAAAAGGACCGGAGACTGCTCCGAAAGCAGGAAGTGGACTACAGAGCAGGGCATTCTGGGTAAAAACAACCAAAACAAATGTACATTTCTCTTACCTCATATGGAGCCATCAGCTTGCCTTGTGTGAAAAACAACATTCTCCATGGTCTTCTGCTTCATCTTCTGCTCATGCTGAGTCCATTGTTGAAAAAATGTTTGTTTGGCACATGTGCCACGGACAAAACAGAGATCCTAAAACTGCTAAAATTTGACACTACTCCGTTTTTGTTTTTATTTCCAGAAGAAGAAGTGTCTTCTTCAGAGGTTTTTGTGTTGTTTCTTTCAGTAGTTCTTAGTGCAGCGCCACCACAGGCGAGTGGGGGAACAGGTTGGTTCGAACAGGTTGGCTCGACTGCACAGCGCAGTGTGAATGCAAACCGTACCAGCTAAACAAAATGTTATGAAAATTGGTCCCCAACCGAACACAGTCTACCGGACTTTCTGGTGTGAAAGCAACCTAGGTTTTTAGGTGGATCAGAGTTCGCTTATCAGAGTTCAATTGCACATTCACACTTCCCCACACAAACAGGACTTTGTAGGCAAATGGACTTGAGTTCAATTAAAGCAGACTAAAGAGGGCTGGCGTGAATGCACCCTAAAAAATGATTAAGTACACGCACACAAAAAAGCATTTCATTGACTCCAAAAACTTTACATTATCTGTCAAGGAACCATTTTAGTTTAGTTGTACTAACTATTACTGAGCCATATCAGGAAACCTACCTGTGTCCGGCACGGTAGTCCTTAATGGACTGCTGTCTCGGTCCGTTAACTGTTGGATCTCCTCCAGCCTGGACCCCATGTCCTGAAGGGGTCCTGCCAAGAGAGGCTGCATGTCGACCTGCTGCAGCCCCAGCAGCTCCTGGGGGCTGATTAGCCGGCCTAAGGCCTCGATCTAGTGACTGAGTCTGGGCTGCATTGAGATGGTCCCTGGCATGGTGGTCAGCAGGGTGGGCGGTGCTGGAGGCCTGGGCTGAGGGATGGTTGGGACTTGCTGGGTAGGAGTCAGATGCCATTGACCTTTTGGATGGATATTGAGAGGGTGGGGGAAAGGTGTAAGTTCCGCTCAACGTAACACTGAATTCTTATTTAAGGAAAAATCAATAAATTTAAAGCATTAAAAATATGCATGTACTGATTTAATAATTAAAACAAGTCAGGCTGACACCATCTATGTTGATTACATCTCAAATAACAGCCGTACAGTTTCACTTTCTGTTCTTTGTACCATTCTGCTTCAGCTTTTAACATTTCCTCAAAAGTTGGATGTTTTCTCACACATGAGCTTTAAAGGTAAACTGCTACAGTTCACATTCTTTTCTGAGTTCAGTTTTCCAGAAGAGGGCAGCACATAACTTTAAATATTATACTGTATTATGAAATTCAAATACTGTACTTCACAGCATTCAAGTGCAACTAATCCCGTACACAGTGACAGGTAATATCAGATCAAAGAACACCTAACCTGTAAAGCAGGGGTGCCCAGAGTTTTTCAGCATGCGAGCTACTTTTAAAATGACCAAGTCAAAGTGCTCTACCTACTATAAGACCCTGTTTATACAAGAACAACCGCTGGAAATGGTGTTTTTCAATGTTTGTTGGGAGTAATAAACAAAAAATGAGCGGGTTTACATGGAAACGCTGTAGTTTCCATTTCAGTTGGGTTGCCAGATAAGAAATTATGAACTATAGCACTGTCGCTTTAAAATTATATATATATATATTTTTTTTACCTAAACTGTCATATGTGTTGATGAGGTGTGTGCTGTGTTTACTGAACATGTGCACAGAAAAGGAGGGGGTAAATAAACATTTTACATTTATCTGACAACCCTCATTGTGCATTCAGCATTTGCATGGTCACAGTTATCTAAACTGTTGAATACATTAACATGTCTTTGGACCCAGGATGTTGTTGGATTTGTTCCTACATGCTGAAAAAGGGTGAACAGTGCAAAAACACTCTGCTCTCTGCTATTTATTAGAACTGATGCTATTTATTATAACTGATGTTATTTATTATAACTGATGTTATTTTTTACAACTGTTGTTAGTGCAGAAAAACTGGACTGCAACCGCCTGTAGTGCACATGTGCCACTTCACATTTGCGAGCATGTCACACCTCCGTGGGGGGTTCCCCTGAACTCTGAGACCTGGGTTTGAAAACCTCTGAATTCAGAGAGCGGGGGCTGGTGCTGTGTAAATGAACGGCCGAACAGCCACAGAAAGGCTGCTGTTTCACGTCGTGTAAACGGGGCTTCAGACTGGCAGCCCGGTAGGAAAGTCAAGTAACAAATTTCATAGTCTATTTTTTTAATGCCATGTGATCTACCCAAATGACTTCTGCGATCGACATATTGGACACCCCTGCTGTTAAGAATTAGTTGTGTGTGTGTATGTTTGTGTGTGTGTGTGTGTGTGTGTGTGTGTGTGTGTTTACCTGCTATCAGGGGATAGGGAACCTTCAGAGGACATGCCATGGTAAGGGGAGGGGGTGAGCCTGGCATCTGGTCTAAACTCTTTATCGTAGGCCAGAACGTTCCATTCTTGACGTCGATTCCGAGCCTTACGCACCTTTGAAGTAAACCAGGAAAAAATATACAGTTGATGCAAATGAAAGTTCTCTCTACAAATCCAGTCTGTTACATCCATTCATCATCTTAACCCACTTCTTTTTCGGGTCACGGGGGTCACTGGTGTCCATGTCCAGCTATCACTGTGCGAGAGGTGGGGGACACCCTGGACAGATCTCCAGTCCATCACAGGGACACATAGAGACAAACAACCATTCACTCTCACCTAGAGTTACCAATCAGCCTAACATGCATGTTTCTGGTCTGTGGAAGGAAACTGTGGTACCTGGAGAAAACCCACACATGCCTGGGGAGAACAGGCAAACTCCACCCTGAATGGTCCAGAGCCAGAATATGAACCGGGGCGATGGCAGCAGCTCTACCAACTGCACCACTGTGCTGCCCCAGTCTGTTCAATTGTAAATAATTTTAGTAAAAATGACACAGTTTATGATTCAGAGGCTGGCCATCTTGGATTTTGGTTGTGGAAACATTATTTAATAGGAACCTTTCTTACGCCGAGATACAGCCACACACCAAAATTGGTACCTCACTTATTTTTCCAGTTAGCAGGTTCAAAAGATTGACGGACATGTGGACAGATGGAGGGTATTTCCAATTTCCCTCTTCGCGACAGGGGACAAAATGCATCAACAGCAGCATACTCTGTCTTTTCAGAAAATTATCACAACTGTACCAATCTTCCATTACATAAGGGACCCTGAGGAGGGCTTTCCACTTTTATTTCATGAACAGCTTTAATGTACTGACATTGGATTGTTAACTATTTGCACAGTTGTTAGAATGATCCGGAACACCACTGGACTCACTAAAACCCAACACTGCCTTGGTGCACCTCTAACCCTAAATTTCACGTGACTCTTTTGCCCCTTAATTTTAGGTCACAAATACACCACTTTAAGATGGCAGTATACCAGTATTGCAAATACCTTTTTTAAACAAATACTTTTTTTTTGCCAATGTTTCAATATAACATTATCAACTGTGAATAATTTCTCTCGTATGGACTGGAGGTATGTTTTTATGGTTGTCTGTCACTAACACAAGACAAAGAGGTGTTAAACAAACTGATTGGTAAGTGTACTGACCATGAAAAGTTTGCTGTTGTTAACCACATGTTAGTAAGCATGTCTGGCTTTAAGTACTTTGACTTATATGAATCAATATACTGTATATTTATTATATGGAAAGTTTCAACCAGAACATTTAGCTTTAGAGGTGAAACAAATTTAATTCTGAGTTTTGTAGTTCCTTCAGTCTTTCTTCATTGAGCCGACCCGAGAACCAAAAACCCCATGTTGGATCCCCAGTCATTGCACATCTTGTGGTGTGTCTGAGCAGCACACCCTATCCCCAATTGCTCCCTGGGCACTTTCAATAGCTGCCCACTGCTCCACCTGGTGGTAGATGGGTTAAATGCAGAGAGCCAATTTCACCATTGTATGGGAACATACAATGCTGACAATACATTACACATTATTATTATTCTCTTCTCCAGGTTCCGTACCACCTTGGGTGGTTCTGTTCTCATCTTAGCTTTACAGCTTGTTCTCATTCTACAACACCAACTATTAAATCTTTGATGAATGCATTAAACACAACCCTAACTGATTTCCACATCTGCAATATAAACATTACAAAGAATTGTATTACTCAACCTGTTGCTGGTCATTGTTTTTGGTCTGCTTTTTGAGCTTGCACAATTTGTGTTGAAAATATTTCATACATTTTATGAAAGATTACTTAATTGCATTGCCTTTGCTTTAAATTATCATGCATTGTCAGCAGTTTTGCTTCACTTGTTTGCCACCATGTTCAGGGACCACCTTCATTACAACAGATTTTAATATTGCTAATAAACCCTGAGGTATTGATCTTTGTATGAGAGTTAGGTGCTGATACCATGCATGTTTTAGAGGTCTGTGGATAACTTATTACTGACCTTTTTCACTTCTCTGGATGGGTCTTCAACCTGCCTCTGCTGCTCCTATGGGAGACAGATGTACACAAACAGGAGGGAAGAGACATTAAGTCATTGATATCTGATTTTTCTGAAGCAGAGGAAAAAAGAACTGGACCCCTTCACCAATTATTTCACCATGTGCTAACATCACACAGCCCCAAACACACACATACACTGGGATACCCACGATTTAGTGACATAAACTAGCGAACGGTGAAACAACAAAGCCAGAAATTTGTGGAAACACAAAACAGCAACCAAACCAAACACATGAGGATGAAGCTACAAGCTAACGTGACACTACACACAGACACAAACACAAGGAAGTGAACATGTGTGTATGTAACAGTCTTTTCTTTGTAAATTAAACACAGTTTTGTTTTATTGTTTCAATGTTTTTCCTCTGTGATTCTCTATGTGTGCGTTTCCTCAGACATCCTTTTTGATAAGTGGCTGAGTGATGAGTGTTCATGGGATGTGTGGTGAGAAGGTGAAGGGCAGGAAGGGGCAGGTTAGGGGTCTGGATCGTCTTACAGAGATGGACAGGGGGCTCCTGGGTGGGGCCTGTCTGGAGTGGGGCCTGTCAGGGTGGGCCGGACAGCCCTATGGAAACATGGGAGAAAAACAAGCTTGTGCGTTAGACTGAGCAGAGGAAGAGTAGGGAAGAAGGGGTGGTTTATCTTTAAAAGGCCAGGTGGCTATAGACCTCATTCAGCTTAAGTCAGAGAATCACATGGATCTGTTGATCCCTCATGTTGTACAGCAAGCTTCCTTTGCTAGTTGTATGAGATGATTTATGCTAAAAGTGAGAAATGTTCCCCTACAATTAGTTAAAAAGTTCATGCTCATAGTCAAGACCCAAAACAGCTACTATTACCGATTGAATGGTTTAGGGAGATCCTCAGATAGGATCTTCTGGAGTCAGCTTTGTACTTCCACCCTTGGACTGCTGAGATGATAAACTTGGTATCAAGATGAAAGCTAGGTAGTAGCAAGATTTCTGGCAAAGTCTTGTGCCTTCTCCCCTCTCATCTCTTTCAGGGGTTCCTGAGTGGAGTGAGCCTTTCTCAGTAACTTTTCTCTTGATCTTCAGCCCAACAACAGATTGCCTTATATGAATTCAGGCCCTCCCTCATGTCGCCTGAATCAAACTCCAGTCAAGACCTAGCCACAATCTGAATGCACCTTTGCTTATAAGATGAAGGGTGCACAAACTTCATAACTCTATTTCTGGTGCAGTTTGATGGTCTCTGAGTTTTCCTGAGAAATGATACGTCACAAACAATGTGTACTAATACTATGTTAAATGCACTTAGCTGTACGTAACACATGGCAAACTGCCATATGAACAGTCTGGACAACATTGCGGCACAGGTTCTACCAGATCCTAAAGATTGAGGAAGTAGGAGACTCTGAGTCAATAAAGGTCAACAAAGGAAGATCAGCATCCTCCAGCATCATCTAGTGTTCAAACCTAGTATTAATTTCTCAAGTGAAATTAAATGTTTTGCAGTTTTTTCTCAAAGATTCCAAACAATAAAATAAAAAAAAAAATAAAAAAAAAACTAAGCAGCCTTATAATTCAACAGTAACAAGCACAAAGCAGCAAACACATACAGCAGCAGCTGATCGGGGATTTAGAGAGTTGAAGTATTTAATCGACTGAATAAAAAGGGAATATCACGGAATATCAGCTCTGGATAAGTCTGTTCTCCAGGCTAAGCTTCAGCTAATTACTCTGGACTCGTCAATTGATCCACAAAGGTGCAAAGTGATGTCCAGCTTAGTAAACTATTCATCTTCTGTTTCTAAAGACTGTAACAGCACTGCTTAACCATATACAATGCACTGTTTAGTAGTGAATGGGTGCAATATTAACCACAGATAACTAAAACTGGAGTTAATTCTTTGTACATGCTTGTTCATGTTACATAAATACAGTATACTTATAGTACTTATGCTGGATTTTAAACAGAGTAATAAAAGCTGATTCCTTGCTTCTTTTGCCAAGAACAGTGGTCCTCAATTCAAATTCAGCAAGGTCTGTGTCAAGAAATGTTTTGCTAGTAAAGGTCCAGAATGTATACAGTAGTCCCTCGATTATTGCGGGTGTTACGTACCAGACACTACTGTGATAGGTGAAAACGCACAAAGTAGGAACGCTATGTTTATTTTAGTATTTATATATATATATTAAGGCTTTGTAAACCCTTCCCGCACTATTGCAATGTTCTTGATGTTCTAAACTTTAAATGCTCTAAAAGAGCACAGTGAAAGAGAGCAGACAGACTGATGCTATGGTTATTGAGCCAATCAGAGCCTGGGGGCGGACTGGCCATCGGGAGCACTGGTTTGGGAAATGTCCCGACTTAGTTTGGGTCAGGACAGCTTGGTTCGGGTTGTGCTTGTTTATTTTAAATAAACAATCCATGCCGCTCACTCTGGTGTCCACCTCAATGAAGCTTACAGCTCGCAGACAGACCCCACCCCCTGCCCCTCCTTTCTCGTTCTGAAGCTCACAGCTTGCACACAGGCCTCACCCCCTGTCCATACCTTCTTGTTCTGAAGCTTGCAGCTTCCACCCCACCCCTCCTTTCTCTTTCTGAGGCTGACAGCCTCAGAAAGAGAAAGGGGGTGTCCCCTCGGCTATCACTGAGGGGCCAGGCCACTGGAAAACAACGTGTACAATGTTACATTGAAAACACACAAAAGAGTGACTCCGTGAAAGTTGAACCGCAAAGTATCAAGGGACTACTGTATATTTAAATTATTTTTCAGTGCCAGGCATGCTAGTTTTCTTCACTCAACATATTATCTTTTCAGGCCTGTACCTCTCTCTGTGCTGACAGCATAGAGAAACCGCAGGTCAGACCTGGGAAATACTATAAAAACCTAAAAAAAAGCTGACTGATCTACTTGTAAACACATGATCTTAATAACGGAAATGTTACGGAGAGTAAACTTAATAACAAGGCAAAAATAAAATACTGTACAAAACAAAAATACTCTATATGAACGATTTAAGTCTACTGATATTGGAAAATGGATCTGGGTTCAGATAAGACTTTATTCGGGTCCAGATCTGGACCTATGTCCACCTGTTGGGGACCCTTGGCCTAGAAGTTGCAGAACCTGTGATTATTAATAGTTAAAAGAAAAACTGACACACCATTGGAAAACCTCAAAAACTATAATATAAATATAAATAGTGTTCAGAACCACTTCTCTTCTTCTTCTTCTTCTTCTTTCGGCTTTTCCCTTTTCAGGGGTCGCCACAGCGAGTCATCCTCCTCCTCCTCCTCACTCTGTCCTCTGCATCCTCTGTCCTCACTCCAACTACCTTCATGTCTTCTCTAACTGCATCCATATATCTCCTCTTTGGCCTCCCTCTTTATCTTTTTCCTGGCAGCGTCATAGCGTAATGTATATTGAAATATCAAAAATGTGTTTTAAACTCAGTTATTATATTGTAATATATCGACATTGAATTATTATCCAGCCCTAAGTGAAAGCAACACATGCAAGAAGTGCATGATGCCACATTTTTAGGATCACATTGTTGCACTCCTGTTTACTCAAAAATAAACAAAGCACTAAACAAATTTCAGTTTTCCCGGCGCCACTACTTTTTATACGTCCGTTGAAGGGTGGATGTGTTATTGTGCAGTCACAGTCCGTACGTCCATTTCTTCTGATCCGCTCAGGATAATTTAATGAAATTAGGTGTGAATTTTTACCACCACTACACGGCCTGTCTGCAAACTTTTCATCACTCCAGCTTCAAGTTCACGATCACAAATAAAGGTCAAATGTTATAAAAGATCTTTGCTCGTTTGGGCCATAACTTGCTGTATGACAGTTTAGCGACAGGTGTATGATGTGCCGTATGTCGTACTTTTGTTGTCTGTTTGTGGTGGAGCTGATCGCATGGATGAAGGGAAATCCAACAGGAAGTTAAGAATAAAAAAAAAGAAAAATAGAGACTTAAAACAAAGGTAATATAACATCTACAGGGCTGCAGTTTCAAACTCATTAAATGCATTTTAAAAGTTGGCCACATGTCCATCATCAAGCAGAGCAAAGCTGTTAGGAGAGCTTTACTTAAATCAGTCCGGTTGTGGAGATCTGTTTTATTTATTTATTTTTAAAGTTTCAAGTAACTTGTTGGCCTAAAACCAATACATTGTATTCTCTTTGACCACAAGTTCTTCCACAGTTGTTTGGAGAACAGGAATCCTCACCTATAAAACAAAATATGCTCAAAACACCAGAACAAATATATCACCGATGATTGAATGTTGGACTGACATTTATTTAAATAAATAAATTAACCTGTCATTCAACCATCATATGAACTGTAATATGTCTGCAAACACAACCTGCACTTAGCACTAAAATGTTTTGTTTTGCTAAGTTTCTAAATCTCTTCAGGTGTCTAGAGTTTGTTAATGTGGTCAAAATATGTTAATAACATTTAAATGACCATGGGAGTGTGGCGCAGAGGTTGGAGAAGATGAGCCTGTGATCGGAGGGTCGCCAGGTCGATCCCCTGGACCGACAACATCAAAATATGAGTGGGGAAAGTTGAAACAGCCACACCTGCCTCCACTCTCATTTGCCATACTCTGGGCCCTTCAGAAAGACTCTTAATCCCCACCATGTGCTCCCCCGGGCACCCTAGATATCAATTCTCTGCTCCACACAGAGGGCTGTGGTAGCTCGGTGGTCTGTGGTTGTGTCAGCAAGGACATCCAGAGTAAAATCAATCACCATGTCTTTGTGGGAGTTACACTGCCTGGCCAAAATCGAAGTCTCCACCAAATAAAAAGGTCACACTAATATTTCATTGGACCACCCTTAGCTTTGATTACGTCATACATTCACTGTGGCATTGTTTCAATAAGCTTCTGCAATGTCACAAGATCTGTTTCCATCCAGTGTTGCATCAGTTTTTCACCAAGATCTTCCATTGATAATGGCAGATTCTGACCACTGCGCAAAGCCTTCTCCAACACTTCCCAAACATTCCCAATGAGGTCAAGGTCTGGACTCTGTGGTGGCCAATCCATGTGTGAAAATTATGTCTTATGCTCCTAGAATCACTCTTTCACAATTCAAGCCCGATGAATCCTGGCATTGTCATCTTGAAATAAATATGCCCTTTGCCATCAGGGAAGAAAAAAATCCATTGATTGAATAACCTGGTCATTCAGTATATTCAGATAGTCAGCTGGCCTCGTTCTTTGAGCACCTACTGTTGCTGAACCCAGACCTGACCAGCTGCAGCAACCCCAGATCATAGCACTGCCCCCACAGGCTTGTACAGTAGCATGATGGGTGCATCACTTCACCTGCCTCTCTTCTTACCCTGATGCTCCCATCACTCTGGAACAGGGTCAAGCTGGACTCATCAGACCACATGACCTTCTTCCATTGCTCCAGAGTCCAATCTTTACACTCCCTAGCAAATTGAAGCCTTTTTATCCAGTTAGCCTCACTGATTATTGGTTTTCTTAAGGCTACACAGCTGTTCAGTCCCAGTCCCTTGAGTTCCCTTCACAGTGTGTGTGTGGAAACGCTCTTACTTTCACTACTTTCACTACTAAACATAGCCCTGAGTGCTGCTGTTGTTTTTCTTCCATTTGATTTCACCAAACGTCTAAGTGATCAACAATCAAGATCATTCAGGATTTTTTTTCTGGCCACATTTCTTCCTCGAAGACGATGGGTCTCCACTATCCTT
The DNA here is from genome assembly GCA_031762315.1 of Hypsolebias antenori. NCBI lineage: Eukaryota > Metazoa > Chordata > Actinopteri > Cyprinodontiformes > Rivulidae > Hypsolebias > Hypsolebias antenori. The sequence continues at coordinate 10,375,615 of JARVGS010000001.1, read as the reverse complement.
CCAGTTTTTAATAATGTGTTGGACAGTTCTGAACCCAGTTTTAGTAGTTTCTACAACCTCCTTAGATGTTTTCTCTGCTTGATGCATGGCAACGATTTGACCCTTCTCAAACAGACTGACATCTTTTCCATGACCACGTGATGTGTCTTTCAACATGGTTGTTTAAGAAACAAGAGGCAACTCATTGCACCAGTTGAGGTTAAATAACTTGTTGCAGCTGAAAGATAATCTCCCATGCAGTAATTATCTAATAGGAGGCTAGTACCTATTTGCTTAGTTAAATCCAGGGACAACTTTTTGGGGGGTCAGGCAGTGTATTACCTATTTTTTCCTGGGTTTCCTGTTCCTATATTGCAGTCTTTTTATACAGTTCGCTGCAAATAATCTTCAAGAAATGGCTTTCTAACAGCACATTGCTATACGTGGTGCAAATCATATGAACAATAAAGATTGCTGACTGAAAAGTTTCTGACAAAAAAATGCAGCGTTTTGTTTTATTAAATAACACTCTTGGATTTAAGCTTTTGCGATCAACAAATCCTGTTTTTTCAGCTGCGGCATCGTCTTATCGAGCTCAATGAAGAGATTATTGTGGAATATTTGACTTCCCAAAGAAGTGTTTACATTCGAAGTTGTGTGCAATATCTCCTCCGAGCCAAGTCATTATTTCCCTGTGCTGAAGAGGACAGCAGCAGTGCTGCAATGCAATGTTTGTCATTTCCAATCTTCTCCCGCTTCCTTGAACCAAAAAAGGCAAGTTTGTAGAAGTTCAGGATGAGTAAATGTGTCCGACCGGGCTCTGAGTCACGAACGCCCAGGGATAAGATCATGGCTGAGGTTGCTGTGTTGTTCAGAGGGGCAGAGAGAGAGATGAGCGAGAGACCAGAGTTTTGTACTCTCCTTGAAGCTTTCAGAAAAAAAAGCGGAGAGGCTGCTCTGTCCTCTGGGGAAGATTCAATTATAAATGATGCTTCCACCCACAGCCATCTTGGAATTCCTTATTCTTTAGGAGATCTTCTTCACCTAATCCTCAGCAGGGCTCGCTGTTGCCTCTGCAGTGATAGTCCTCACACACGAATGATGTGTAGAAGACACTCATGTCCTAATGTAGCTGAGAGCTGCACGTCAACACGTAGAACTGACTGATTGCTAATCTTCATCTCCAAGAGAAGTGGGATTGAGTCAGGTTTTACAGTGCTGCTGTGTCCTCTATTTTTTTTTAAGAATCTTTGTGTCTGTTTTCATCATCTAAAATTGACTTTCCTCCAACTTCGCTGCCCATTTTTTGTCTGTGTGCCGGGCTCTTCTTCTTTTACCCAGCATCCTCCTGCATCTCCTTTACCTCCTCTCCTTTCATCTCTGGAGAAACTCTTCTGGTGGCAGTGAGCAGCATTAAAGCCAGCAGACAGATCTTCTTTGTAGCCTAGAGTGCTGTGCAGAACTC
>JARVGS010000001.1:10314897-10325635 GCA_031762315.1 Hypsolebias antenori | reverse complement strand
GAATTACGAACGGATCGATTTACGAACGGTTCTTAGGTCCGGAACCCGTTCGTAACTCGAGGACTACCTGTATTTGTTTAGAATAGATCCACAAATGGTCGGCTCCGGTTCGGCTCCAGACAAAATGAAAGTTTATTTACACCCAGACTTATTAGTAAATATCAGTACATTATTTGCTTATTTCAAATGTTTCAAAATTTTGCTAATCTTTCCTGTATTCACAGGCATTTATTTTAGACAGCACATCTCTAACATTTTTTAAATACTTTTTTGGCGGCACAGGTTTTTGACCATTTTCTGTAATTTATATATAGGCTGCACAGTTTTCCTACAATCCACTGTAATTTTTTAACACAGTGCAGCTTTAGCCATAGTTATGATAATTATTTTTTATGAGACAGTGCTTTTCTAGATTTTTATAGCAAATCACTTTACATTGCACAGCTCTCCTAAAACTTAAATACATAAATAATTGTTAATGGTGTAGTTTTTCCTGGTATCACAGTAACATAGACAAGACAATGTTATCAGTATTTATGGTATTTAGTTTTAGGGGGACTGCTTTTCTGGCATTTGAGATCAATTCTATCACTTGTCCTGCAGTTAATTTCCTTCATTCTGCAAAGTGTAACTACCAAGGTATGACTGAGTGAAGAAAACTGAAACACTGGTTTAGACGCTTTAAACTTGCATACAGGGATTAAAGGAAAAAAAAAATGTTCTGACTGGAATTTTGTCTACACCTAGAGGTTACCTGAGCATCATCAACTGCTAAGTAAGAACAAGTTTTGCACATCCAAAAATCCAAAACACCTTGTTATTGCTACAATACTGTGCACAATTTAAGCAGAAATTTATGATAAACTACAAACACCTGAAACTGACTCAGTCTCACAGAGAGAACTTTGTGAGTTCGGGGGAAGATTAAGTTAAATGAAGACATATACTATTGCTATAATCTGGGGCATACACATTTTGGTATTTTAGCAGTATTATTTAATTAAAAGAACTAATGCAGCAGACAGCATCTATTACCTTGAGAGACACAAACAGGCTGAGTGAGCTCGTACAGTGGTGCTCTCTCTCTCTGTCTCGAAGACCAGGATTTTGGTAGAGCAGAGGTGGTGGTGATGGTGTATTTGTTCTGATATCTCCCCCAGCTGCAGTGAACTGGTCACGTGTGAACACAAACATTATGCAGACGTTTCACTAATGATATGTAATCACCTACATGGGTGTTAAGCAGTTCCACCAGTGTAGTGGGTGTCCTCATTGGAAAATAGTGAAGGAAATGCTTATTGGTGCGCTCACCTGCAGTCCATCTTTGAGTTAAGAACACTCGGCACACCTGCCATGAACCAGACAGCAAGACCCACCCTACTCTGCTTTGATTGGGTAAAACTCTGACTGTGGTTCTCTTTATTTGTTGAAAATTGCATCAGTTTAATCCCCATATCATCATTAGATTGGATGGCTTTAACCAGACCACAACGAAACAAACGTACCCTCTCCATGACAGAAATCGTCTTGGCCACATTAAAAATTACGGAAATCCATTGCGGCAAAGGAGGACTTTAATCCACGAGCATATGTGTGCAGAGTGAGTTTTTGACACAGTAAATGTCAAATAAAAATATGTGCTGACCTATGGATATGGTCCAGACAGCAGCGATCTTCATCATTGCTTTGGTTCTGGAGTTAAAGCGGCTGTGCTCAATGGGGTTGCGAATAGCAACGTATCGATCCAGAGAGATGGCGCACAGGTGCATGATGGAGGCCGTGGAGAACAACACATCCAGGTAGATCCAGATCGGGCACAGGGCACTGGGTAGAGGCCAGGCATAGTCTGAAAAAAAAATCAAATCAAATAACCAGTGAGAGCTCAATATGCATGGACTGTAAGCTTGCTTAAGTTTACTATACGCTGATGAAAATTTAGAATTTGTGGCTATTTTCGTTGAAATTGGACTTGAGGGTCCTGCTGGCTTTCAAAGCAGCTGTCTCATTACACTGAGTGTGATCTGAAGGTCTCACTGAGTGGATCCCATCAAAGTTAGCAGACTATTAGGGCTTAAGATGCTGCATAGAGAGGCTGATGAAACTAATTAATTAGAGAACATCAAAAGCACAAGGGACAGCCTACTTGTATGCGTTAAATTTACAAGTTGCAACAAGAAACCAGGCATAATTTATGTTTTATTATTTGATCATAATGACTTGGGTCATTGGGTAAACATAACAACATGGATGAATTTAAAATAGAGGCTTATACAAATAATTAGATTGCCAAATGGGCTTAGGATGAATGTAAAAGTGCAATTTGGATTAAGGTTTTGAAACGAGCTTATTTTATATTTCTGTGCAGTTGAGTCACTGTGCGTGCTCGTAAGCAGTGTCTGTCCAAAACAATGCAAGGCACTGCATTTCTTTTACTAAACACTTACCAAATGATGAAAGGAAAGATTGATTTATTTGTTGGTTAAAGCTGAATTTCTGAACTAGCCGGATGCGCTTGCTCACTCACTCAGTGACAGAGGATGTTCATGCAAAACAGGCAAAATACTTGTAAGAAAAGTATAAGAAAGTTTGATAACCGTTGCATACCCATCAACATTACTTAAACTAGACTAAAGAGTGTATTTACTGTTGTTAGACCTCAGAATTAAACGTGAAAGTTGACACCTAAAGAGGACCAGCTTTCCTATTGGCTGGTTCCAGTACAAATTATTAATCCTGCTCCCTCCATGTTAACAAATGTGGTATTTCTCTTTATTAACATCAAGAGTTGCAAATCTCACCAACCCTCATTGCTCACAAGGGAACATCGTTAGCGTAACAAATGCTCGAACCAAGTAAATGTACAGAAAATGTCATTTTGGATTTGTTACCAGCCACATCATCCAGCCATTCATTATGTTTAACTGCTGGTTCCTTCTGGGTTGTGGGGTACCAGAACCATGTCTAAAGCAAGTTGAGTCAGAAGCAACAAAAGGCTGTAAACAAATAAGTGATGCGAATAAGAAAAAGCTGAAGGAACGTCTTGCAACTACTTAGATTACTTGCCAACAGGCCAGTAAGAGGAATGTGTATAAAAAAAAGAGCATTTAGAGAGGCTGAATCTCTCAGAAGTAAAGATGGGCAGGGGTTCACCAATCTGAAAAAACAAACAAAAAAAAAACTGTTCCTCAGCACAAAATTTGGAAAACTGAAAATTCCATCATCCACGTCCAATTGTATCATGAAAGCGTTTCGGTAATCAAAATTTGAAATAGTTTTTGGAAAGCACAGACGCCACGTGGAACGATTCCCTACTTTCAACATTTGATCTGCGTCAGCATGGTGGCACAGTTGGTAGAGCTGCCACCTCTTCGCAAGAAGGTCGCCGGATCAAATCCCGGCCGGAGACCTTTCTGGGTGGAGTTTGCATGTTCTCTCTGTGCATGTGCGAGTTTTCTCCGGGTGCTCTGGTTTCCTCCCACAGACTAAAAACCTGCATATGTTAGGCTGATTGGTAACTCTAAATTGTACCTAGGTGAGAGAGAGAGAGAGAATGGTTGTTTGTCTCATTTGTCTCTATGTAAATGGTAAATGGACCGTTCTTATAGAGCACTTTTCTATCTTATTGAGATACTCAAAGTGCTTTACTCTACAATCTGTGCCTCATTTACCCATTCATACAGCACTCTACTAGATCTATACAAAGAATAATCAGTGCTTTATCACATTCATACACCGATGGGACACACATCGGTGGCAATTGGGGGTTCAGTGTCTTGCCCAGGGACTCTTAGGTGGTATGCAACTGCTTTTGGAATCAAACCCTCAATTTATGCATTGAAGGACGACTGCTCTAACCACTCAGCCACAGCCGCCATATAATCACCATGCATCCCTGTGAAGGACTGGAGACCTTTCCAGGCGCCTCTCACACAGTGACTGCTGGACATGGACACCAGTGATCCCGCGATCCAAACATGAAGAAGCGGGTAAAGATAATGGATGGATGGACGAAAATCTGATCTGTTTATCATGTTACGCTGTGAATAAAATAAGGGTTTAAGTATTGCAAATCATTGCATTCTGCTTTTTTATTAATATTTCATTCACACAATTACTTTTTTTCAGAATAGATGTTTTTACAACCATCTGCAACAAATCCACAGGAACTCGTTAAATGTCTTTCACAGAGAGATCCAAGGCTAGAGCTGGTTCCACTGCGATATACCCTCAAGTCTAGTGAAGAGTTACTGTTTTAGGTCACAGCTCCACAGGGTGAACAGTTTATGTCACAAGTAATAACATTTTTCTCCACTGTACCTCGTCTCTAAACTAATGTGCCATCTGGGAAAACAAAGCAGCTGATACACAGAAACTATTGAAAACACAGGAGGAAGCGTTCTGGCTGAGACCAACTGAGAGAAAATTAAATTGACTTTTGCTTGAACCGGACAAAATTCATTAGCTTGATAGGCACAATGGCTGCTTAGTGGCCTGAAAAAATCCTGACACTTGTTTAATACCTATGGGGAGGATAAACAGTGTGCAGCTGTTAAAGAAATGTGAAAGAAAGGGTCAAAGGTCAACTCTAATTAACCATATCTGAATAAATTGCTCCAAGCACAAATGTTCCATTAAATTTAGCCATAATCGCTGTCACAGCGTGAGTCAAGCGATTTACATTTGTCTTTTTTTAATTACTCTGGCTCATGTATTATTTGTCACAATTCCCTTTTAATCATGTCAGAAATTAATATGAGTATCTCCAAATTGCATGTGGCTGGATTAAATTAACGTTCACTACCATGCCTTAAATCCCAGTCTTCTAAGATGAATGTTGTTCTGTATTTCTACCAGGACTATTTATCAAAAGCTCTCCTGTGCACAATTAAAAGGATCATTTAGAACTTTTGGAGTGGTTTTCTGTGGAAATGTTATAAATAATTAAATCTTAAACCTGGATTTCATTCAGCTGAGACTGCTGTTGGCACTAATGGCTCAGTTCGTAGAGCTGCTGCCTCTCTGGAAGAAGGTTGCTGAGCAAATCCCAGCCGAGGCCTCTCAGGGTGAAGTTTGCTCGTTCTCTCCATGCATGCATGGGTTTTCTCCGGATACTTGGATTTCCTCCAACAGACCAAAAATATCCACATTAAATTGATTGGTAACTCTAAATTGTCTCTAGGTGTGAGTGAGGGAGTGAATGGTTATTTGTCTCGTTTGTCTCTATGTGTCCCTGTGATGGACTGGAGACATGTTCAGGGTGTCCCCTGCCGCTCGCACAGTGGAAACTGGACATGGGCACAATTGACCCAAAAAGGAAGACGCAATTAAAGATAACTAGCTAGCTATCTAGCTAGCTATCTAGCTAGCTAGCTAGATAGATAGATAGATAGATAGATAGATAGATAAATAGATAGATGTATTTAAATGATTTTATTCAATAACTCTGTTTGTTAGCAAAATACTTATTAAATAGACGTTTATCTACAACTCCTTAACATTCAGACTAGACCCAATTTTAGACGTCCGCCGCTATCAATTGACTTTAGCTAACATCAAAATTACAAGTCCATTTTACAAGGCGTTACAGCAAATATGACAACTTTTATTACGAAAAACCTGGACATCAGTAATAAATAACAGCAGACAACATCACCAACAGGAAACCAATAACAAAAAGCGAAACAGTATGTGCAAACTGAGGGCTAGACTTACTGCGTATAAATGACTAAAGGAGTACTAGATGGTGACTAGCTATCAGCTTGCCAGTCTAGATGTAAAACATTTTTTTCCTAAACTAAGGATGTTCAGATATTTATTTACAACAAATAAAGTATTAACTGTTAAAACCAACTCCACAGCAGCCCACTCCAATAGATCAGAAATATTGCTTTAACATATAAAAGGGTTAAGGGTTGGCTGTGGATGAGTGGTTACAGCAGTTGTCCTGCAGGAGTTATGAATGGGTAAATGAGAGCACAGATTGAAGTCTAAAGTGTTTTGAGTATTTTGATGAGATAGAAAGGCGCTATACAAATACAGTCCATTTACCATTTAAAATGTTTCATTAGTCATCCACGATTGCGGTTCTGCTTTGAGCTGCATCAGCTTTGATTGTCTTTTTTTTTAAAAGTCAAAATAACACAATAAAACTGAAAATTAGGAAACTGTATACATTTAAATATACTCTTTAGGTTTTACCATGGTAACCACAAACATGTATCTCACGCTCTTACTTCCATTTTTTTAAGCAGTGGGATGTGAAAACGAAAACAAAAAAAAATAAAATATCAGGCTGAATAAAATTGTAGCAACAAAGCTTGAATGTTTATACGTGTGCCCTTAATGAAACATTACATTTTTTGCACCGAAGACTCGTGCATTTTTGATTAAAACGGTCTTCTCAGCAGCCGCTCTATACGATGAGACCAAACGAGCTGATGAAGCTACTGAATTAAACACGATGTGCTGACTGGAGTTCAGGGTTAGAAAAATGTCAAATGGGGTCCAAGCAGGGACCCTCCAGTGGGACATCTGCACAAATCTGCTGAAACAATCTGGTCAATGTGAGCGAGAATCAATACAGTTTTATTTGCAACATACGTCAGGAGGAAACAAAGTCCAGCTTTACCAATGTTTACATGTACTCCTTAAAGGATTCACAAGCTGGTGGCCTTGTAAATCCTTTAAGGACAAATAATACCATGTTCATCCATTTTCTATAGCAGTTTAATTCTGTTCAGGGTCATGAGAAGCTGGTGCTTTTCTCCAGGGATCAATGAGTGTACACCCTGGACAGATCGATGTCCCTCAAAAGGCCACATAGAGATGAACCACTATGCATGCTCACACTCCCACCTGAGGGACAATTTAGAGCCCTCAGTAAACCCAACCAGCTCATTATTAGATGTGGGAGGAAATAGGAGTGGGAAAAAAATCTGGTAATGTTCAAACACCACACAGAAAGGCTTTAGCTGACAGTCAAAGTCTACTTGCTGCAAGGTAACTGTTCTCATCAGTTGTGCTCTATTTAGTTTCAATGAATAAAAAAAAAAAGTGCGACTTTGTGAAGGGCTGGTGACCTGTGAAATTAAATTGTGACTCGCTTAAGCTTCAAACAGCCAGCGAGCCAAAAATATTTGTTTTCTACGTGGCTGTCGTGTCAATGACGTACAATTTTTTGTGTTTACAGTGTCTTAAGTTGAAAGTTCAAGTTACAAAAACCTTTTAATTGCCGTTTTGAAAAGCAATTTCTGTGCTCAGATATCATGGGTGTGCATGGGCGTTTGGAAGTGAGCACTCTAGTCTCCATGGCGATATAAGAGAAAACCACTGAAGCAGTGAAAGGCACACTGGGTAACGAAGACACAAAGGCTGACATTTGGATGTATAAACTTTAAAAGAAATGCAATGTTGGCAAAAGAGGAGCTTGCAAAACTTTGGAAAGCTTAAACAGCTCAATGGTTAAATCTGTGATGTCATCCCACTCTATGGTGAACTCTGTTGGGAAATCTCTAAAGCTGACTGTGGTTGTGTGAAACCATTAAAAATGTCACAATGCCAGTTCTTTCTTGTAAAGTCCATCTTTCAATAACCAGTTTAACTTTTCATCAATGTTTTTACTATCAAGTAGACTTGAGCCATAGATTTTCAAATGGATAGGTTTTTTTCAATGTTTTCACCAATTTCACATTGCTTGTATGTAAAAATCATTGAATTAAAAAAAGTATATTTTACACTGTAGAATATATCACTTCAAAAAGTCACAGCACACTTTAATATGTTTTTGCATCGATTCTTCTAAAGCTGCCTGAATGGGATGCAAATTGAAAGGCATGAAGAAATGAAAGGATAATGGCTGAATAGTAATAAGAATGCTTGTTTTGTGAGTTTTAACCAAACAATTAATCCATAATCTCATGAAAATCCAATCTAAATGAATGACTTCTGACACCATCGTTCTCTGCTTTGTATTATTAAATGGATTGGTTACAGACAGACTTTGATTTAGTTTATGAAGTTTTGTGTTGTACCTGGGTTCATTACTTTTGGAACAGTTTTGTGTTAAAAAAATTGAAAAGAAAATAGTTTATTTTAGCGAATCAGTTGATTTTTGGGCCTTATTTTAAACTTCAACTTCATCAGAATCAGCTTTATTTTCGCAAATTTACATTCTATACAGTCATTCGAAGGGCTGACAGAAGGATCAGAGCATCTTGTTTCCATAACATCCAAGGAGAAATTGTGATAGTCAGCCTTCCAAGCAGACCGGCTCCAAAAGAATTTACTGAAATAACCATATGTTGTTTATTAATACAAAACAAATAACTTGAACGGTGACATGTGGCCACCAGAAAATGCTGAGAAATTGTGCTTAAGTTTGCATAAACAATGTTTACATAAATATTATAAACTAGCACTGCATTAATCAATGTGTTTGAAACACATTAACACCAGAAACGTGCAGGCAACTGTACATGAACTTCTCCTGAAGAGAGGTGAAAATGTAAAAAAAAGGAACATTTTTAACATTTCCACTCTTTTGTTGAACAAACCTGACATGAAAAAAAAAAAACTCCATAAAAAATCCATTTAAAAAACAAACAAACATTGAACTCAATAATTAGATTTTCTGCCTGTCTCTGTAGTAAAAGTGCATTGAACAGGTTCATATTTTCAGACTATTGAGTAAAGAATCCCTCAGTGGCCTATTTAGGTCTAATAGTCTGCTTTTCCTAAACCACTGGAATCTTCTTAATAGTTTGTCCTTCCATTTTGTCTTGAATTTCCTGGTTAGATCCTTCTCCAAAAAGCTATTGAGACTTCTCAAAACTAGTTTGTCTTCTTTGCCACCTCTAAAAGTCTTGGGGGTGTACCAGAATGGGCGGGCCTGGCCTGGCTGGCCCCTCCTCTGGCGCCAGGGCCGCTTCCAAGGCCAAAGCCAGATTCAGCTTTCAACATTGTTTGGGGTCAGGCTGAGAATGTTACATTACAAAGAGCTTAAACAGCTGCTGACGTTTCCAAATTAGTCGACAATCCAGATTTCTACCGACTCCAAAAAGTAGAATCCAGTTATCATAAATCCAGTTATGTTTCCAAGGGGGCTCTCCTTCACACTGTTTTCTTGCTGAGATAATTTGATCAGTTGCATCGAGAGACCAGCTGAACAAAATCCATAGTTTACAATTTGGAAGGTATGCAAAAAGGGGCTCTGAAAAAGGTTCACAAGACAAAGAGCAAAGCAGGGATGGAGAGAAGGAAGAAGAGCGACCGTCTTCATCGAGGGCAAGTCTGAAAAAAAAAAATGGCCATGACCAAATTGGAACTACTGTTTATCTACATTTAACACAAAATTGTAACAAACTAATGGAGAAGCAACATGATGTCTATAAAACCATTAGACATTCATGGTAAGAATTCTTTTTTTTTTTTTTTTTTTTTAACAAATGAATCATAAACGGCACTAAACTCCCATAAGAGGATCAGCTACAAGCCATTAAACTCAAGAAGAAAAGATGTTTATTCATTACAAGAGAGGAGATGGAAGACAACAAGCTGTCTTTTTAAGCTGTGCATGGCACATTTTAATGGAGCAATGTTAAAAATAATGTTCAGTGCAACAATAGGTGGAATTCATTAGTGGAACGGGCATCATTTTTAAAGTACAGCTCAATGCAGGACAAACTAACAGGATCAGACGGCTGTGTCCATTTGAGCTGGACTGTGGACAGAAATGTCCACAGTCTGGACAGTAAGGACACAGGACTGAAAGATGTGCTCTTCACACGGAGGTGATGGCTTTTGGCATCACTTATTAAACACTTACAATGGAGCCTTGGCACCCTTTCACAGACGGTTATGCAGCCACTCGCACCTTGAATTGCTTAAGGTCCAGATTTACAAGAATGGATAAATGGTAAATGGTCCACACTTACAGCATATTGTGCCTTTTTAGCCTCTCCAAGGTCTACAAAGACACTTGTGTGTGCACACACACACATTTTCTATATACAGCACTTTACACTACTCATTCAATATATTGGGCATATTGAGGGCAGCCAAGGGGGTTAATGTCTTGGCCAAGGGTCCATGTTTAAAGGCAAACATCCAGGAAGAGGAACTACTTAGGTTCTTCTTAAGAAGAAAAGAAGTAAAATCAGCAGATTTATTATCACTGTGAGCCTGCTGCAAAATGGCTTTGAGGATACACTTCTGACTGTCGGGATTTACGGAGTACATGTGCCTTTGAGTCCATTATAAAAAGGTATGAACACAATGATCTTTCCACCTATCCCTTGTTTCTTTTTTATAGCATCTTCCTTTTTAGAACATTAAATCTGAGGTAGAGGAGTGTATTTCAGTAAATCATGGCAAACAATTTACTATGGCCTGAACTGTGAAATGGCTTTAAGATTGTGTTATTTACCACAAAGGACACAAAGGAAGGGGGGCAACATCTGTAAAACAAAGATATTTATTAAAGTGGTCATAATGCCAGGAGGAAGTGTTGTTAGGACTGCAACACAATGGCCCTTGACTGGAAAATAAAACTTAATCTACAATTTCACCTGCATTATTTATGAAAGTCAAGAAAAGATGTTTAGAATTTTTTTGTCATATTTTTTCAAGAGAAGATATTTATATAAGCTTAAAAGTCCACTGACGTTTGAAATTTGCATAAAATGGCACAACATATATATCTTGTATCATTCAACTATGTTCGTTTTTGCAAACAAAATGA
>JARVGS010000001.1:10243581-10254064 GCA_031762315.1 Hypsolebias antenori | reverse complement strand
AAGTCATCTCAGGGCACTGAACAGAAACATTTACATACATAATAGTCAGTTAATAAAGTTTTTTTAATCTAAGGAGCCAGCAGACTGCTTTGAGTCTAACAAATCCGTGACAAATCCCCTTTTTCTTTAATCTTACTTGGATCACTGTCACATGTAGCGTTAGCTCAGATACATATCCAACATTTCTCAAATCAACCTCAGCGTGCACTGCCATGGTGCATTTTATCTTACTCCCACCTCAGTGCAGTAGGAGTGTGGGAATTGATCAAAAATAATGACATAATCAATACCAATATCATGCAGTTTAAAGTTTAGAATGCTGCACTTCAGCAGAATAGAAATCCACTTGCCTTTTTTTCTTCTTTACTTTTTAGATTGACCATATCCTGTTTGAATGAGAATCTCCACCAACATATGATAATGTTGTTGGTGTTTGCTGCACGAGGGGAATGATATACAGTTGGTTTCTCTCTTCTGCTTTCAGGACATCACTCCTATCTGAGAAATGTAATTCTATGCTGGAGTAGGTGGGAAGCACCAAGATCAATACAAAATAAGCATGTGAATCATTTTTTTTAGTCTGCTCCGTTTGCATAACAACTCCAGAATCGATACACACATGCCAACATGTGTAGCTTCCATATTTACTTGCGTACCCACAGCGTGATGTGCGCAACGTCACGCCTTTTTCTAGACATGGGGGTCACTTTAGAGCCATAGAGAATTCACACTGGAGTTTGATGGTGGTCACATTTAACTTATAATATGACTGACCACTTAAAAACAATCAGTTCCAGCAAAGATGTCAGACTTAACCATGAAGTCCTGCTGCGAGAACATCTCATTATGAGGCCTTCATTTTCATTCAGGAAGAGGCAGAATGCTCCCTCTGGGTTGGAAGTGAGTCCTTGCCTCAAGTGGAAGGTTCAAGTGGGATTCAGTTGTGAGTGAACAATAGATCTGTGTTTTTATGAATAAAGCCTAAACTTGAAACAAAGATCCACGGAGTGACCTGAATGACAAATACGTGTTTCTCATTCCAATCAATGGAAATGATAATTACTAGTAATGTTAATCATTATAATTACCGTATTACTAATAAATACTTTAGTTACACACACAAGGCCATGGAAAACATAAAATAGTTTGACGGGAAATTAAATCACCTCTCCCCCCCCAAAAAAAAAAAAACTAAAAACAAGCAGAAGCAATGAAGATTGAAAAAGTGACATGGCAGTCTTTCTTTAAGAAAGACTGTCAAGGTGCCCTTTGCCCTTGAGTGGGCAGGAACACATTCTGTCATCTGTCTGCTGCCTGTCTTTCTCACTCCATCCATCTCTGTCCATACCTCCCAGTAAAGTTTAAATGAAGGAAAATAAATGGGAAGCAGGCACACAAGGACAGTTTTGACACATCTGGCACTTTTGCGCTTTGGCTTTGGATATTTATGCCACCCTTCTTACCGTTGTTGATCTTTCACGCTTCACATGCTTTATCTATATATAGAACATGCTGACAGAGACCAAGATGACATGTATGGAGTGTAAAAGTGGGTACAATGAACATCCAACCTTTTCTCAAATTCCTATTCTTAATGCTGCCTTCTTCCAATAAATAAATAAATAATCTAACAGAGATGTAATGGCTCTGTACTATGTTATTTACTACTGCCAGGGTCCATAATGCAGACAGCACATGGGCCATTAATTTGATGCCTCACATGGCCATCTCTGCAGAAACAACTGTGAAGTGCTTGGGGGGAAATAGACAAGAACTTTAAATATAACTAAAACAAAATAAAACCGTTGGTTGAACACAATTTATCAACCTCCCTCTCTTCCTGGTAGTTTTTTCCCCCTCTGTCAGCCCATCACCCCTAAATTTCTCTGTCTAAATGGTCTCCTGAATGTCCTTGACCAAAAGACGTCATCAGACCTCACTGACTGTCCTTGACTCGGACTCTCTTTGCAACATTAACCCACACTCAAAACTGCTGAGACACCTTCATGCTTCCTATTACTGTAGATGAAGATGCTTTAAGAGATTACATATAGAACACAGCCATGTTAAAGCATAAATACACCCAGTAACAAATTGATTGTTTTATTAGTTAGAACACATGTTGAAGGACTTCCCTTTTGTTGAAGGATCATATTGCTTACTGCCTTTCATGCCAGAGTTTTAACTAATATTATTCTATGTAGACAAGAGACAAAGTTATAGATCACACGTGTCAAAATCAAGGCCCGTGGACCAAATCTGGCCCTCGTTTGCATCGTATCTGGCCCCCTAAGTTACAGTTTGTTAACATTGAAGCCAGAAAAAAGGTTGGATTTTTCCAGGAATCTTTCATTTTGATGTGGAAAGAGCTACAGAGAATATCAAATAGGACCAATTAAACCATTGTTGATGAACCTACAACCAAGAAAACATGTTGGCTATCTGACTGGAGTTAATGTATCGACTGAAGTCAGCACTATTGGTTTGGAACAAGTTTTTAATTTTGGCCCCCTTTTGTAACAGAGTTTGACTCTCCTTTTATAGATGCTTCAAATCAAACCGTGTAAACATTTCCAGGCCTGACTTACATGACAGTTCCGTCAAGTAAGGGCGACCGGGGGCGCTTGACAGAAGCAGTTTTTATATACGTAGATTTTTAACAACCCGTTAAAATACACCAAAATGCAGGAAATCACATCTACTTTATTCAAAATTTTCAAGGGTGGGTCTGAGGAAAAAAAAAGTAACGTCTTGTCAATGCTTGACCAAAAGTGAAATAGCAAATTTAAAATAAACTTTTTATTTGGCTGCTCTGTTAATCAGGGGTCACCACAGTGAACCAATGTGCACAAAGACTTGGAATTGGTTTTTACTCTGGATGTCCTTCCTGACACAACCGCAGACCACCGAGCTACAGTACCACAGCCCTCTGTGTGGAGCAGAGAGCTGCTAGCTAGGGCATCTGGCAGAGCAGATGGTGGGGGTTAAGGGCCTTGGTCAAGGGCCCAGAGTCGGGCAATGAGGGTGGAGGCAGGTGTGGATGTTTCACCTATTCCACCCACATTTTGTTGTTGTTAGTATGGGGAGTTGAACTGGCAACCTTCCAATAACAGGGCCATTTTCTCTAACCTCTGCACCACCACTCCCCTGCTAACAATTTTAAATTAAACTAATAATTTTAATTTAAAATCCTGACACGAAGGCAGTCAGAATTTCCTCAAGGAATGTAAGTCCTTTTAATTTATACAGTATAGGTTGGCAATATTACAGTATGTAGCACATATCATCAATATAATCTCAAGATGGCTTACCTGTGTGTGAGATACTGTCTGATTTATGTGCTAATAACCATTTTTAATTAAACTGTCACATACTTTTATATTAAATATACTGGAGCTTATGAACTGTCACTACTTTTGCTTTGCCAGCAAACGTCAGTTAAAAACAACAGAATCACCGTAACGCATATAAGTCTGGGTCATTCTGGATCTTACGAGAAGCTCGTCGCTTCTCGTAAGATCTTCTGTGTTTTCTCAGTGTGCTGTGTTGTGTTGTTTTCTCCATTTCTCACATCCATGTCATTGTTTCTGTGGCAGCAGCAGCATTGTTGCAGAGCGTTCCTCTTATCACTGTCCATCTGCATCAAATTCAATTTAAATGGTCCTTAATGGGACCCATCACAGAAGCAACAACAATGCCGCTGATAAAACGTGGAGCAGGGCAGGCTGAATACTAATATTAGATCATAGACTGATCCAAAGACCTTTTTTTTATTCATGGACCTCCACTGCAGAGAAAAGATAGAAATGGTTTAATCAAAATATAACTTCTAGAGGTAGAGAGTGATACAACAATAAATGAAATACAGAGTAGGGATTTAGCCTTTCATTCATTAATGTTCTAGCTTTTTATATCAAGGTAGGTCTGTGGAAACAAACGAGAAGTTCATTGGGTTGAGGCTAAAAACTGGCTAACAATTTTTTTTAAAGTGCTGGTATTAATGTTATCTTTACTTTTTTTTCCTTTTGTCTGCATATTTGTTTGCTTATTGTCTTACTGCCCAAATTGTTAAAGTAGATGAAAGTTTAGGTTAATCTTTTGTCCAATCTGAAGAGGTCCTAAAAGGTTCAATTGAAATCAACTGAATTTCCATTTTGATTCTTGAAGATATTTGCAGAGCTGAAAGTTTTTAAAGAGAATTCTCTCTCTCTCTCTCTCTCTCTCTTTCTATATATATATATATATATATATACAGGTAGTTCTCGACTTACGACGTGGATCCGTTCCTACGCGGCATCGTAAACCGATGTTCGACGTAAGTCGGAATGTATGTAATTACCGTACCATATACATGTACGGTACCTGTTTTACCAAGCACATAGCCTATCCTAACGCAGTACCCTACATAATTATCAAAAAACACATAAAATACTGTACAGTACGTTTAATAACGAAATACAATACTGTTCTTCCGCTGCTGCGCCGCGGTTTTACGACGTAAAACCAACGTAAAACCGATGTAAAACTGACGTAAAACCGCGTAACTCGAAATAAGGAGATGCGTCGTAACCTCGACACGTCGTACCTCGAGACCGTCGTAACCCGAGGACTACCTGTATATATAAGCTTTAAACAATGCACATTTCAGTTCAGAACTGAACAATCTTCTTGTATAAGAAGCAAAACATATTCAAGTATACAATTCGAGTATCACCTTGCTAGGTTTACTTCTCGAGGATTCAATTCAATTCAGTTTACTTATATAGCACCAACTCACAACATAGTTGTCTCAGGGCGCTTTACAGGAACATACACATACATTTAAAAGCCAATGAGTAAAGTTCTCGATCTAAGGAAGTCAGCAGACTCGTTGAATCTTCACTTCGTTGCAGTCTCCCATCCTGAGCAAGCACAATGGCAACAGTGGAAAGGAAAAACTCTCTTTGGAGTGAAGATGACTGAGTATCTACACCAGCAGCATAAGGGGAAATCTCTAACTGTGCATACTACTAAAGCACCTGTCAGAACACATTTATTCTTTATGGTTGTGTTTGTTTATATTATATGGCCTACAATTTTTAGCTTTTTAAAGCGATTTTCAGTCTTGTTTACTGTGAGTTTTGGTTGGTTCATTAACTTACAGAATTAACTCTAGTGTGCAAGATGGCACAGAGAATCTGAGTGAATTGTGACCTTAGATTTGTGGGTCCCGAACTAGTGAGGGGATTCAGCTTTTTCCCAGGTTCCTGGTTCCTGTGTAGCGCCAATGAGCAGCATCTGTGGGTGATCCTCCTAATGAACTCCAGGAGTATGAAGGCCTGCAGGGGAGCTCCCTTCCTTGCTGGAACATTGCATTCCTCTTGGTAGTTGCTATCAGCCTTCTCTTGCTTTAACTAAATATTCATACTTACCTTGTTTTTTTCTTATGCTCCTAGTGCCTGCCTCGTCTCCTACCCTGGACCCCTCGTCTACTTCTTTGTGCCTGCAAAGGAACCATACTTACCTTTAGCTGCTCAGTCGCCTTTCCACTACCAGCCCTGCTACTTACCTCTACCTAGAACCATTTACCCTCTTCTCAACATGTTGAGGTCTCCACTTCCCAGTAAGAGTTCACTTTGTGCAGCAACCTGAGTTTCGTGAAACCTTCTATGATCCTGGACTCACCCTATTTCCTCCCTCCTCCAGTATTCCAGACGTCCTTGTAAATCGTTACCGTTCAAAATACTCACTGTAAGTAAATCACTGTAGACCATAATTGAGTTTGAATCTGTTTACCCTCAGTCTGGTCCTCACTATTACCTCCACTTTGTGATTGGGTGGGTAAGTGACTGACCAGCACCACACCATGCACTCTGGTTTTCACAACCATTTGTCACATCTGCTGATTACTTGTTGCTATGTTGTTTCAAAGCAGGTCAAAAGCAGAGGTTACTCTTCTTCCCCATATTTTATCCCACACACCAAAATTTAGAAATATGTAAAATCAACAAGGATATACATCAAAGAGATAAACTATCTCAAGTTTTCTACACCTCAGTTTGGAAAAGTAAAGTTTAAAATTGGGACCCAGAACAAATTTTGATTATAGAGTTTTTAAAAATCCATAGGGGTTCGTGTGAATGCTATTTTTTTACACCTTTACACCATCATCAGCTGTACTTTGTGCAGTTGTTCCAGCAGAAATGTTATGAGACTCCTGCTGAAAGTGCCCCGGGCTGCAGCTAGCTGCTGTTGCTATTTGTGCTTGGAAATGACCACAACATACCAGTTAATGTGAACACAAAGTTGACTTGGCAAGTGACTTTTTCCCCCCATTACAGTCCATTTGGTTGCTGTTCTTCAGATTTTAACCATATTTAAGGTCAAATGTTTGTTTCGTTTAAACCACTTTGTGAGATTTTCTCCTGTTTTAGAATTAATTTTATGTTAATTTTGCACAAACAGTACGGTTATTATGACTCATTAGTAACTACGTTCTTTTGAATTTATACGCTAAAACATGGCTATACAACTAAATTGCTCAGGGAGGCACCGTTACTGAAAGCCATGAGCTCAGGGGCTGGACATCCAGCAGTTATTCTCATTATTTAAGTTTGTTTTACAGTTTAAAATCTAGTTTTGGTTTAGAATGAACCCATTGGTGACCCAACCTGAACTCACCGGTGGACCTGATTTGGCCTTTGGGCTGCCAGCCCTGCTCTAAAACATAGTAGCTAAATACATAAGCACATTGTTCTTCATTATACATACTAGCACCTCAGTGTAAAAATAGTGGTGAAAGACCCCTTATCATGTTTGGAAGTACTCTTTTTTTTTAACCTGCAGCTGAGCTCTATTGGGCAATTCATTACAGATACCCTAGCTCCACAGCAAAAGCAATACAAACTATTTAAACAAAGTACAAATTACTGTAATCTATATTTCCACTCCACAAGGGAAGTTTGGCTTTCAAGTTGTTTCATTACAACCTCAAAGCACACTGGTTTGAACCATGCAAACAGCATTATGCACAATGTCATGCCATGCCTCACATCATCGCAACTGATCTGTTAGTGCTTGGGGTAGGTGTTGTAAATAACTGTTAGCGGGCGATAAATACATTAAGCACCCAGCTGTAGAGCCAGGAACCTGATAATCTACAAATGAATTGGTTGTGGCTCAGAACGTGTCACAGAGTCGTGAGTTATGCCACATAAACGCTGGAGGTGACCGTCTCCATACGAAATGAGAAAGCCAGTGAGAAGTAGAGGAGAGATGGATGCGGTGACCAGAGTAATGACCATGGTGAATGGATGACTCACACAGGGCAGCGAAGGAGGAAACTGTTGATTACGTCACAGGTTTGTGCTCATCTGTCAGCGCTGAGGAGGTTCTTGTTTCTGTCCTACACGTACACACTGTTGTCTCCCCTTCATTCTTTATTTTATCTGTCCCACAGTCCATCAGCGCATCCATTTCTTAAAATGGTATCCAGACTGATTTCCTCCTTTGTTCTGAGCAAACGAGCCTCAGAGAAAATGGCGTACATTTCCAACAAAGTGAGCAGAAGGAGGCAAATTGGGGTGCGATGAATGCATAATCAGAGCCATTCTTTTCAGCTGACGTCAGAGTTGTGTCAGTTTAAAAAATACTGAAGTGAAAGCAGTCATCTCCATCAAAGAGAACTCCATTCAGGTCAGCATAAATTTTCTTCACCTCTGCTCTCGTGTCACACACTGTAATAATTTGTTAATTTAGCCGTGATATGCTGCTGCATTGTGCTTGGCTTGATTATGGCTAAAAATAATTTTAATTCTTCCTCACTTGCATTTTTTTTGTTACTACATCTGGCCAAATAGTAACTATAAAAACTTAAATGAATTAAATGGTATTTTCTGCAGAATTTAATATTCTTTGACACTCTTGTAGTATGACCCTTCCAATGTGAAGATTTTAATTACATTTGAAATGAGTACATTTACAGGGATCTGTCATTATTGTATAATTTACAGTTTAGGCCAAGACTGAACATGAAACATGAGACATACATTCCTGGTCTATTCTGCAAACCGTAGTCATAATGGGTTATAAAGTGCATTTATTAAACGGACAGGGCTAATATAAAAATTATACATGCAATCGTATTGACATTTTTTTCATTTGCAATCAAAAGTTTTAAGTCATTAACGATCGCAAATATTAGTATATTCTTTAATTTACTTTAACCATCTCTTCAAGAAAATTTGCAGTCGGATGATTAATTACAATTAAACGCTTTGACATTAATTTGGATATTACATAAACTCTACAATTCAGTAGATGAAATGGGTGCTTCAATCAAACACGCAGCATTATGACAGAATATATATTTTTTTTGTTTGGTAGTATATTAACAACTGTGATTAGCTGTTTTAGAAAAAAAATAAAACCACCAATAATTAAAAACAAGAGCACTGCATACAGCAGTACAGAGTCTATAGCAATGCCCTGGACAAGTACAAAGTAAAGCCATTGCATAACATTTTCTTTTTCATTCAACCTTTATTTAGGCAGGTTAATCCCACTGAGCCTCGAGGACTCATTTACAAGAGAGATCTGGCTACAAACAAAGAATGATAGCAACCTCAATGATGATTGGACCTTGATTTTTGACTCTGACCTTGAATCAGGTGTGATAAAAAGTTATGTGTAGTGAGGATACATACATGTGTAAAGTTTCATTAAACTATATTGAGCGAATCAGAAGTTTTGAGTGGGAAAAGAGAACGTTTGCATACACACAGACTATGTAATAATTCATCTCGCCATTGATGGGCATATATTAAGAAAGAAAAACAAGTGAAAAAATATATTGGCCTATCAGTTACTTTAAACTGAGACCATCTGCAGTTATTGGATAGCACTATCCAAAGTTTGTTTATTAATTATGTTCCTCAAAAAGAAAGATACATATTTTGATAACTTGACAAAAATACAGAAAAGGACATCGCAGTAAAACTAGACTGCTCAAAAAATTTATTACGAATGTAAGACCAAACCAGAAAAATCTCAAAACTCTGGAGATTGTGAGACAGCTGTACCCACATACTACCTAACATGAGTTGTGGGGTTCTTGTAGGCCTCTACAGGGCTCAATTCTTGGACTCCTTCTGTTTTCATTCTGCTCCCTTTGGGTCTATCCTGATGAAACATGTTCTTTCATTTCACTGTTATGCTGACGACTGTCAGATTTATCTGCCCTTGAAACCCAACCGTTCCTGTTCCATTCACCCCCTGTTCAAATGTCTTGATGACATTAAGGCATGGATGGCTTTAAATTTTCTGTTTTAATGATCAGAAAACTGAAGTTATTGTGTTTAGCCCTAGCTCTGCCACTGCTTCTGATCCTGAAACCTTGACTCTCTTGAGCCATATTGAGCCTTAATCAATCAGTTACAAATCTTGGGATGGTTTTAGGCTCTGATTTTTAGTTTAATAAACAGATTAACTCTGTTCTACAGAAAAGCTTATTCAGCTCAAGTCAGTGTTGTCCAGATCTGACATTGAAAAACTAGTCCATGCTTTTATTACTACCCAAATGGACTACTGTAACACACTTTATACTGGGGTCAGTTCGGCTTCCCTTTCACGTCTCCAGCTCATGCAAAATCCTACAGCTTGACTATTAACAGGAACTCGTAGGTTTGTTCATATTACCTTGCTAGGAAACATCACTTCCTGTTAGATAAGTGGGCAGAGTATAAAAGAAGGCGGCAGTGCCTTTTTTGGCACTTAGTTTCCTCGTGGCTCACAACCCGTGTGGGGTTTGGTTGTCGCTGAGCAGCAAATCGTGTTATGTGTGCTGTTCTGGCTTTCGTGGGATGAAGGCCAAGCTTGCTGCTTTCCTCCTCCTCCTCCTGTGTATGTGTGTGACTGCATATGTATGTCAGCAGGTGAGTAGAGTCCCAACCCATTGTCGGCTTCAAATTTACTGCTGTTAGTGACTAGTTGACTGAATTTTATAGGTCCTTTGCTGAAGTTGGGACCACTGCTGCTTTGTCTTTACGGAAGATCCCTGTTTTGTCTCCACTGAAATTACCATTGTTCTGGCTCCATGGAGGACTACTGCTGTTTGGGTTCCCCAGATTACTGCACGTAATTATCTTCAGATGCCTGTGGCTGCGTCATTGGAGTTCTCAACAACAACTTGTTTGGGGCGCGGTCCCTGACCACTTGTCAGTGGTGTGGGTAATTAGCCACACACCTGGGTCTGGACTAGAACTATTAAAAACGACTATTTGATTTGGCAAACCGTATTTAAAAGTCATTATAAAAATGGAAACTAATAAATAAACTGTTTTATAAATTTGTAAGCCTGTCTCAGATGTTATAAGTATTTTTCTAAGATCTACGAACCGGTGTGCCTTGTAAATCGCATAATCTTAATGAGAACCACTCGGTACCACCACACATTCATATACAATCATATTGGTATTTGTAATATAGGGGGGGGGGGTGGAGCAGA
>JARVGS010000001.1:10205089-10215925 GCA_031762315.1 Hypsolebias antenori | reverse complement strand
GATCTGCTTCATGTTGCTGCTGATCTGTTTCATGTTGCTGTGTTCATTTGCGCTCATCTGCTCACACAGACTCATGTTTGTGCTGCTGTTCGTTGTATTGTTTTGTTATTAGTGCTTAGTGTATTTTTATTAACGTTTTTCTTAGTTCATATCTTGGATCTTATTACTGTTCTTCTTTTACAATTTAATACTTTTGTTGGATGTAACTGGGACCCTGTGTATACAGTTTTTTTTCCACCACATGCACCCCATGTGGTGGAATGACAAATGAGGAACCTTGAATCCTTGAATTAGCTGAAAATGCTAAAATTAACATATAAATCATAGCTGAAATTGCAGAAACTAACAGAAAAAAACTGAAATGTGAATAAAAAGTTGACATTATCTTGTCAAAATTAATTAGGCTGAAAGTAGCAGAAATCAACACAAAAATCTTGAATGTATCTGAAAACAGCTGAAACTAGCTGAAAATACTAAAAAAAAAAAAAAAAGGTAGCTGAAAAGATAGAGCACACTTAAATTAGCAGAAAAATCAGAAAGAACACGTTTGCCCAATCAGGCTGAAAGAAGCAGTAATGAGGACAAAAAAGTGGAAATTATCTGAAAAAAATCTGACATTAGCAAAAAACAAAACAAAAACAGCTGATAAGTGGCTAAAAAATCAGAAAGAAGATGAAACTACCAGAAGGAAGTGGAGAGAGCATTTTTTTTTGCTGAATTAGACTGAGAAAATATTGAATGAGTGCAGAAAATGTGGAATAACTGAAAAAGCTTAAATTAGCTTTAAAACAGTTAAATAGTAGCTGAAATAGCAGAAAAAGCTGAAACTTGCAGAAATAAGCTGAAAGGAGCAAAAATAAGTTAGACGACGCACAAAAATGTTGTAGTTAACAGAAAGAAGCTGGAAGGAGCACAAAACAGCTAAAAACAGCTAGAGAGGGAGATAACAAATGCATTTGTGTGTGTGTACTTATTTTTTCAGCCTGCTGGTGACATAAATGTGACTATATGGACATGTCTAACTGTGCTCCAAGCAATTTATTTTTTTAGAAACTGAAGAGATTTTCAAGACACAATGTGAGTAAAGTATGTATCCTTGTGCCCCTGTTGGTCACATGTTGCAGTTCCCATAGATCACGTGTTCTGGATGTTGAGTCCAAGAGGAGGACATGGTTGTTGTTTCCTTTAACATCGGCAAGGTCGTGGACTAATTTGTCCCGTGTCGGACTACCACCTTGGAGTCTTAATGAAGTAGCCTGGCATCAAACACTCAGCAAATCCCTGAGCTAATCAAGTTGAAAGGTCACAATTTTGAAACTTGGGAAGAGATTTGGTGTGAGTTACACATGTGCGTCTGCAAAAAGTCAACAGAAGCCAAGACTCTGAAATAAGTTCTAAAATCTGCAAAATAAAACCATCCTTCTCTAGGACAAACTTTGTTGTTGCCTTTCTACCATTTTTATTACTTTAGGTTGGTATTGTAGTATGCAAATGACTGCAAAACTTCATCCAAATTTCAAAATAAATTATTTGGCAAAGTTGTTATTTAAGAATAGTGAAATGGAACTACTTGACTTGATTATGACTGTTACTCAGAAACAAAGATCACGAGGCAAATTTTCATTATAATTAATACATTTTAACAGGATAATCCACAGAAAAGCAAAAACATACTGGTAATCAAGTAATCTTAAGAGTAATTACTAAAATTATTCTAGTTAACAATCCTTTAAGGGATCATGAACAGTATTCAACTATCAGATCACAAAAAGTGACAAACAAACTAAAGAGCTGCTCACCTTATGGCCATAGAATGAACAATAACGTGTTCTGCAAGATTTAAAATGCAATCTGTTTTTTAACCCCTTTCTGCAAATGTTGTTTGAAAAATTCACTCCCTCTGTGGAAGAAAAGATAAAACCTGTATCTCATAAAGGTGGAAAGCTCTATACTTACACTGACACATTAAAAATTGATGCTTGCCTGCTGCTCTCTTTCTTTGGTCTTATTTTACTCTGAATTCAAGGTATTGCCATGGGTTATGGTGAAACCAAGTAACAAAACCAGTGGAAACTCCTTCAGCACAGTCACCTTGGACCCCCACTGTTATTGCAAGAGGCCTCAATCAAAAGTAGCCAACATACTGGTCAAGTAACATGGATGAAAGCCAATGAAGTGGACAGCAGGAGTAAAATATATAACTGTGTCACACCTATGCTCATGTGCAGAGGAAACACTCACGGTATAGATTTCCCAGTAAACCCTTTAACGTTTATCTATCAGAGGAAAAAACCTGGTGTCAGAGACGTTGGAAAAATGCATACATGCTAAGCATGCTTGCATAGCGCTCAAATGTTAACAAGCTGGAATACAGGGAAAAAAAGTGTTCTCCAAATGTACAAAAATAACAAAAAAATCAGCGTTTTTTTTTTTTTGGGAACTACAGCACGCCTTGAATCAATCGAAGGCTTGACTCGAGCTGTGAAAACCAACATAGGTAGTTTTCTACTGGGACACAAAAGTGTTTATCCGCAACATACAATGCTTTTTCAGGTACGGTTGACAAGATCAAGAGGCAAGACATGTTGAGATTGGAAAAGTTCAGAAAGTGAACATTTGTTAACAACCATCCATTCTTCGATTTTCCGAGACCAGATTAAAGGTACTTTCATTTTTATCTCCTCCAGTGGGACTTGTCTGAAATACTTTTCCCCTGAATATAACCTTACTTGCTGCTCAAACCATGTCAGCTGCTTCTTTTCAATGGGAAGGAGCAGCATTTCTAATCTGGGCTCTTATTAAATAAACAAACTGCACAACTTGTCCGTGAAAACTGTTCAGCCACCTTCCAACTCCGTGGTCAAGAAAGCCAGTCAAAGACTCTACTTTCTAAGAAGACTAAAGACGTTTGGTACAAACACCAGCATCCTCACAAACTTTTATAGGTGCACCATTGCGAGCCTGTTGACAGACTGCATCACAGGACGGTATGGGAACTGCACCAGTCAGAGCTGGAAAGCTCTACAGAGGGTGATGCAACCAGCAGAGGACATCACTGGTAGCAGTCTCCACACCATCCAGGACATCTGCCAGAGCCGAGGTCTGCGTAAAGCACACATCATCATTAAAGACCACACCCACCCAGCACAAGGATTCTTCCATCTACTACCCTTAGGCAGACGATACAGGAGTCTGCCATCGCGTATGAAAAGACTAAAAGACAATATCCACAAGCTGTCAGATTACTTTACTCTTACTAATAACACTGAATAATTCACAATAACATTGCATTAAGCCACATCTGTGGCATCTAATATGTTTATTGCTGCTGCACTATGTGGCTGTATCATGTATGCCACTAACTTACTATCATAATTCAGTTCATCTCAATGTTATTCACTACCTGTGCAATAACCTGTCACACAACCTGTGTAGTGCATGTTATGTGCAATATACAAATATCATGTGCATTTTAACTTATATTGAAACACTCATTTATACTAATTCAACCTACTTGCACCGTTATATTCTACCACATTGTTGTTTGCTATATCCTCCTTTGGACCTTGTAAATGTTGTTTCATTTTCACCTTTTGGTACTTTATTTTGCACCCTTATTCCATGCTTTAGTATTTCTTGGTTTTTAGTTAGTTAGGTTTTTTTTTTTTTTTTTAGTGAGTCAAATCAGTTTTTCTCATCCTGAACATTTTGTTGCACTGTCGACTTTGTGTTAACCTGCATAAGACAATTAAACAAAAAAAATTCAATATAAATACTTGTTATTATGATCACCTTTTGTTGGTCCTATATGTGGTAAACAGTTATCTATTTGTCTTTACTACTAGAAAACTAATTACTGCATTTGAATGTAGCAAATGACTCCTACTGTAAATAAAAAAAATGTGACTGCAGACATCAAACATGGTGTCATATGGTACATATTTACATGTAATCAGAAAATGAGGAAATATATTTAAAGATATTGTTTTAAGATCTTTTTTTGGGGGGGTGGGGGGTAATACATTGAGAAAGAAAATTTATGTGAATGTAAAGACTGATTGCATTGTTGAACCTTTCTATCAGGATGAGTATTTACCTAATGATAGGATTGTTTTCAAAAGGGTCACTTGTACTTTCATAGCTTTTTTTAACGTGTCCCTAATTAAACCAGACACATTTTCTATATCGCTACATCCATTTTTAGATTGAGAACAACATCAGGTTTTTATCCAATTAATGCCTCACCACAGATATTTAAATGATCTAAATCCATTTTATTTTTAAGTTGGAAGTTAAATATAATGCAGATGTGGTGTGGCCATATATCCAGAAGCTTTTTATACCTTTTAGATGTTTAATCAACAGTAGTTACGGAAATTTTCAGTCTTTCATATGCAATCAGAAAGTGTAATGCAAATTGAAATGCTATGCTGAATTTACCCTCACTGACAAAATTATTAGGCACCTTAGCAAAGTGGGGAAAAAAAAGAAACTGCGCATATTGAAAAATCTTAACTGTACTAAAATAATAACATTAGAACAAATAGATAACAGATTTGGCCATGCAGGCACAATGATGCTTCCGTGTGTGTAGGATTTGGCCATTGATCAGGTTTGGGTACAAGCAGTGCAGAATGTAGTCATACAATTTTAAATGGTCTTAGATATGTCATGGCTCATCTCTAGGTCTGAGTCAATCCCACTCAATTGACTGAAGACCTAGTTGACCCCAGAAGATTTGAACACGTGCGCTTTGTGTGGATGTGCAACCATAGCAGGAAGGACTCTAGAAGGGCTAAGGCATGGAAATACAGAACGTTTCTGAGGTAGTGCTGTTCCATCAGGGTTTGTCAGAGGCAACCCAAAGTCTATGAATGTATGGCTTTATACAAGATTTTTCAATGATTTTAGCTGATCAAGAACCACAGTATTGACTTTTCCTCTCTAGCCTCATTAAAGAAACAAGTACTCACTAATCTGGGAGGGATAATGGACCCTTCCATAAAACTTAACAGTCATGTAAACATTATTGTTAAATCCTGTTTTTTTTTTTTTCCAGCTGAGACATTTGTCTACATTGAAGCCCATACTGTCCAGAAATAACCTTGAGACAGTAATGCATGCGTTCATAACATCCAGGCACGATTACTGCAATGTGCTTCTGTTTGGAATCAATCAGACCTCCATCGCACATTTACAACTGGTCCAAAATGCTGCAGCCCAATTTTTGACAGATACAAGCAAAGGAGAGCACATTACTCCAGTTCTGGACTCCCTGCACTGGCTCCCAGTTCACTTCTGAATTCAGTTCAAAATCCTTCTGAATGTTTTTAAATCGCTGAACTGCTCTGCCCCATCTTGTCTCACTGATCTGCTGCAGCCATATGTTCCACAGAGCTTTCTGTGGTCAGCAGATCAGATGCTTCTATTAGTTCCAGGAACCCGTTTCAAGCTTCTCTGTTGCAGGTCCAAGACTGTAGAATTCATTCAACCTTTATTTAGGCAGGTTGATCCCATTGAGCCTTGAGGACTCATTTACAAGAGAGACCTGTATGAATGACTTACCCCTACGTCAGGCAGGCGCCCACTTTCAGTTTTTAAGTCTCACTTTAAAAAAAAAAAAACACTTTTATTCCCTGACTTTTGACACAATGTGATTTGTTTTTAACCTGTCTGTGTTCTACAATGTTAACCATTTAGTTATTATCTTTTTTCCATTTGGATCCATGTTTTTATCATGTGTCCTTTGCTTGTTTGTTTCTATTGTACAGCACTTTGGCTGGCCTTGTTGCTGTTTTAAGTGCTTAATAAATACAGTAGTATGGTATGGTATGGTATGGTATGGTATGGTATGGTATGGTATGGTATGGCATGGTATGGTATGGTATGGTATGGTATGGTATGGTATGGTATGGTATGGTATGGTCAAAGAACCCACAAAATGCAAACAATATGCTAATTATCCTATTTTTATTACTGATTCAGATTATCGTTATAAAACAGTGATATGAATTTTGAATTATTATCGTAATAAATGTTCAGGTGAAGAAAACAAATAATTTAAAGACAGTAATTTTCTCCTCCTCGATTTGCCTGTAAATGTTCTTGTATAGTTCACAACAATGAACATAACCAGAATGAGTTGAGTAATTAATTTTAATCCTCCTTGGAAAAAAAGTGCTTAACTTTTTTTTTTTTTCACAGCTGCAACACTCATCTCAGGATGTCAAAATATATACAAGCTGGGCACTTAATATTTAGAATTTTAATTTTTTTGGGGGGGAAGTTGGGTTTCAAAAATGCAAATAATAGCAGGTTGTTCTTATCATTTGAATAATATCACCTAATCTGCAGTCATCTGTCTGAGATTTAAAGCCTACATGATCGGGGTTCAATTTTTCTAGCTAACGTTGCGACAACAAAGGCTCGAACAAAAGCCGATGACGGGCTGATCACCATCCGAATGCGGCACATCCTCCATCCTTCTCATTCATCATCCCAGCTCACACAAAAGAACACAAAAATGCTCATTCTCGCTCACCACGAGCTGTTGATAGTTTCAATTAGCAGAGCCAACATCTGACATCGGGGCACAGGAGTCTCTATTGATTGGCTAAAGCTTTAGAAATGCATGTTTCAAGGGCAACTGGGGTCAAACTGTGGACCCCAGAATAAGAAAACATGCAAAGAATGACAGGAGGGAAGGACGGAGGGAGGAGACAGAGGCAGGCAAACAAGGCCTATTTAGACATAGCTCTGTAAGAAAAATGGAGAGGAAGATTTATTTAGATGGGGAACAAAGACAGAATGGCGTGTTGTGTGGAAATGTGTGTGAACGTGTGGACAATCTGCTGTAGAAACCCATTAAAACTACAGACATCCTGTTAAGTCATTCTAAATCTTGACAAAAGCTACTAAAAACGTCCGCCTTCTTACTTCAGAGAATGGCTGTGGCCAGTACAGAAGTGTGTTCGAGAGCCTGGAGAGGTTTGCGTGTCAGCAGCTGGACAAACACACTTCATCCAACTACTGTTCAGCTAATGGACACTACTGCTGACTCATAACACACTTTTACACACACTCAATAACTTCTGGCCTGTTTCTCATATTGCCAACACCCACTTTCATGTGGAAGGACAATCTTACTACTATAATAAGCATGCGGGCTGAGCCTGGTGGGAGGTTTCACTGGTGAAAACCCAGAACAACAAAGAGACGGACCCCACCTGGAGACAGAGGCCGAGTAACCAGCTACCATCTGTCTTCAACCACAGGCATCATGTAGCCAGGTTCAGTGAATTAAATGGTCTCTATGGCAATGAACTTGAGGGAAACAGCCAAACTGACTCTGCCCAAAGTCAAATGAGTCTCCAGTAATATCCAGTCTCCAATCTCCAATATTTATCCAGTGGCTAAATGTGCTTCTTACATTAAAAAACCAATAAGAGAACATGGAATATGGCCATTTCTTTGCAGTTATATGTCACTTTGTGCTCAAGACGAGCTTTTGACTCACAAAAAAGTCATCATTTGATTGACTTGTGAAAACTATTTTGGCAAAACTATCATCCAGTCTCATTAATCATGAACTATTTATTCTATGTGCACGAAAACATACTTTATTAGGTTTGTTTGCTATTTTCTGATGTTGGGCTCTTCCATATCTGATGCAAAAACCTTTGCACTTCTCCAATCAGAATCTTTTTTATAACCGTACAAAAAGAGAACATGCCCAACTTAACCCTTAGTTATTTGCAAAGTTGTGAAATTAAAAAGAAGCAACACAACTTGATTTACAAAATTTTGATAACTCTTTGCAGATAAAATAAATGGGCATAGATTTATTTAAATTTATTTCTATCTGTTAGGATTAATGATTGAAAAAAAACTAAATCCAACGAGTCTTACAGGCGTGGGACTATTAACATGAACTTCCTGCCACTTTCAAAAGGAAATGAAGGGGAGTTGCAAGTGTTCATGTCAGTGGATGAGTATGTATTCTATATTAGTGATAGGTAAATTTTTCATTTAACCTTTATTTATACTGGTAGTCTTCTTGAGTCACAAGAACTTATTTTTCAAGAGAGACTTGTTTTTGGGAGCAGATGGTGGGGGTTAAAGGCCTTGCTCAGGGGCCCAGAGTGGTGCAAATGAGGGTGTAGGTAGGTGTAGGTGTTTCACTTTTTCCACCCACATTTTGATGTTGATGGTACTGGGAGTTGAACCTGCGACTTTCCGATCACATGCCCATCTTCTCTAACCTCTGTGCCACCACTCCCCAAACATGGCATTTGCTCTGTTTCAGTGGTATCCTACCGAGTGCCAGATGGTGAGTTACATAAAACAGTCTGGGAAGTGTCCTGCAGACACCATTTGGAGGAGGGCAACAATTTAAAAATGCTTGGAATGTAAAGTACTGCAATAAAAGTTTTGCAACTATAAACTCCAAAAGGAATAATTGATAATGACACTTCCTGTTTTGGATTTCTTCCCCACTTTTATGTCAGTATGACAGATTTCAAGACAACTAGCTGCAATTTGACTGTGACGTTATTTCTTACATCATTTGATGTATTGTTGCTCCAATGACAAATAATACCCAACCATCTCCATCACTGCCATAAGCATATCTAATTAGTCCCTGGAGATAATCTACTGTAAAAATGACCAATGCCTGGCAGATTGAAGTTGTGTTAACAGATTGAACAGACCGTTGTACAGTCTATGTCTGAGAGGCTTACGAGATTCATTTAGCGTCAGAGCTTAGTCTGGGAAAATTGCTGACTTCAAGAGGCGCAAACATGGAAGTGCCCACCGGAAGCATATAATAATATAACTAAGGATCAGTTTGCTTTTTTAAAGTGGGGTTAAATGCAGTACTTCTGAGTACTTTTTAGTTTGAAGAGCCATGGAAGAGCCAAGCTAACTTTAAGACAGCTTATTCCCACCTAGGCCTGTCGCAATAAACAATAAATCAATTGTTCGCATGATAAATGAAAATTATCGACCTCATTTTCATTTATCGGCTTTACTGTTTCTTTGTGTCTCTCGTTCTACTAAAGACACTGGATGACAAAAGGCTCAAGTCCAGTGCTCTTCACTGACTCCTCCTTTTCTCTTTTCCCTTTAAAATCCATTTTAACTGTCCAAAAATCACATTTTTAGACAGCTAAAAGCAGCTAAGCTGAGAAGCTAAGCTATGAGCTACGTTAACAGGCCGACCTCAGGAAAAAACTTCCGTCTTGTCAAAGCTCCAAAATTCACAGTTGAAACCCGTGCCTTCGTCTAAAAAGTTGTTTTTCTCTGAAAAAATAAGCTGAGAACTTGTTTATTTTTTATTAAAAGTTTTGTGTGAAAAATGCTATGCTAAAGAGCTTAAACCGCACCGAGCGTCCGCCATTTTGAGAACCGAAAAACAGGAAGGAGAGCCAGCCCATGTCACGTCAAGGGGCCTCACCCCCATTTTTCTTAGACACGCTGCTCGCCCCCTCACTATCCATCCTTTGGGTCAAGCAGTCTTATACTGCCATCATGTTGTCAAAAAAGGCGCTACACACAAAAACTATCCAAAATTTCTTCTTAAATTTGACAATTACTAATTATTGTCAAATTTCAAACAATTTTATCATTTATCGCAATAATTTCAGAGACAATTAATTGCCCAGCTAAATTTGTTATCGTGACAGGCCTATTCCCACTATCTAAAACAACTTGAACCTTAAAAATTGTTATCCGATCAAACACCACGTTGTAGATATTTACATTCTTTTACGTTTATGTTCGATAATTAACACTGAGCACAGTTAGTGTAATTTGTTTAGCAACATGCTGGAGACTGTGTTCCAACACAATCAGTCGTCAGTGTAATTAAACAGCAATCTGTGCTACAAGACTTTATGCTTTTTACCAAGTCAAAAACTATTTTTAAATAAGTAATTTTAGTTTTAACAAATCAGTTTCATATCCTGTACATATAAACATGCATTCAGCTTTCCTCGACTGAAACCACTAATCATAACAGAAGTAGCTACAGGAAAAAAGCCTATTTTATTCTTCCCAGGGCGCTGCTTCCAGCTCAGTGAATGACTGCACCATTTTTTTTACCATCAGTGCAGGTGGGCACATCAGATTTCCACATATATTTAACCAGATTTAGGTCAATTCCTCCTGCTCACTGTATAAACAGTTGGACTGTAACTGCTGTGAAAACGTAATCACCCTGACACATTCTGCCTCTCCCGTTGGACCACTCCTGTTGTTGCATCAGATCAAAGCCTGCAGGATTTAATTCAAGTTCTTTATGTGGTAAATGAGGTTTTGGTTAGGTTGTTGGGTAAAAGAAAACGATAATGCACAGTGGGTTAGGGAGGTGCTGTTAATAAGAAGCAACAAACACTCTACCTCCTGCTCTGTTTCAAGGCTTTGGAATGCGATTATTAACTCCCATCACCTCATTACCTTTACCTCAAAGAACATAATATAAACTCATAAAATTTCTGCTGCCACAGAGTTTTTATTTGGTGCTATTTCACTGTAAAGACTACGTATAGGGCAATGGTTACTTTGTTTAGCAGGTAAAACATTCATGTACAGTTCACAAATAAATTAAAAATGCTAATCGTCTTTCTTCGTCTTTCGGCTGCTCCCTTCACAGCGAACTAACGCGTACGAAGACTTGGCGATGGTTTTAACGCCGGATGCCCTTCCTGACGCAACCACAGATCACCGAGCTACCACAGCCCTCTGTGTGGAGCAGAGAGCTAGGGCGCCCAGGGGAGCAGATGGTGGGGGTTTAGGGCCTTGTTGAAGGGCCCAGGGTGGGGCAAATTAGGGTGG
>JARVGS010000001.1:9889172-9900125 GCA_031762315.1 Hypsolebias antenori | reverse complement strand
TGGTATGGTATGGTATGGTATGGTATGGTATGGTATGGTATGGTATGGTATGGTATGGTATGGTATGGTATGGTAGTTCTCACTCTCACCCTCAGTCAGCCTCTCCACATTGCTTCTCATTAACCTCATCACTTCCACCTGGTTCCCATTATCAATCACCCAGGTGCTGCCACTTTCCACTCACCCCCTGCTCTAGTTATATTTTTCTTATCACTTTTCCCACTGCAGTTAATGTCCTGAAACATAGATGTCTAAGTCATCTTCGTGTTCCGTCCTTCCGTTCAGTGTTTTTCCCTCCTGAGGTTTTGTAAGTTTTTGCCACCACGTCGGCTTTTTGTTTCTGTTCATTAAAAATAAATAAGTTTCTATTTTACTTTGAGCTCCTTGTGTCTGCCTGCATCTTGGATCCAACCAACCCTCACCGATTGTGGCGAAGCGATCGTCAAAAATAGATACTGCATGACAATCTTCGCTCTTGTTTTCATAACATCCAGGAGAATTGAGAAAGTCAGCCTTCCAAAGCCAGCACATGGGAATCCAGATTCAGATATCAGCATTTGTTTTGGGTCAGGCTGAGCTCTCTTAATTTCCGTCTGCCTTTACGGTCTCGCTAGTACAACTCATGGCGACTCCAAAACAAAGTATGATTACATACGCAGAGTCAAGCTTCCAACGCCTCCAAGATCTATTCCTTCCTGCCATGGAGATTTGTTTGCATAGCATCCGAGTGTTGATCACACGGCACATTCCTTCCATATCAGGCAGCTTAAAAATGGCCAGAACACCTGTTTTCCAAATTTGTCAGTAAGCCAGGTAACCAACTCCGAAAAAGCAGAAATCCTGTTATCATAATCCAATTTTGTATCTTCAGCAACCTTGACCGACAATGCTAGTGTTCCGTCAAGGCAAGAGGGCTCTCCTTCAACCTGTCTTGTTGTTGAGAAAATTTGATCAATTGCGTTGTGAAACCAGCAGACCAGATCCATAGTTTACAATTCGGAAGATATGCAGAAAGAGGCTCTGAAGAAGGTTCACAGGACAAAGAGCAAAGCAGGAATGCTCCTGCTCTTTGCAGATGTTGGATGCTGGCTATCATGGTGTTCTAAGATTCATAACTGGCTGTAACAATCATATCTACAAAGTATCACTACACCCTACGTTGTATATTCACTGGTCAACTGGACATCATTAACTTCATTCAGACTCTCTCACTGGTACATTTTCATCTTTGAATCACTTCTTGGTCTGTTGCCTTCACATATACCCTACATGTCACTTTGTGTAGCTACATTGTGCGTTCTCAGGACATTATTACCTGCAGCATCCCTTCAGTGTGGACTGAACTAGGCAAAAGGGCCTTCTCTTACTCCGCTCCTGTTTCCTGGAACACCTTGCAAAAAGATCTGAAGCTCTCGACTTTGATCTCTCTAAGGGATTTTAAACAATTTAATGTTCAATGCAAACATCAACACAGACATGCTCTGTTATTTTACACTGTTTTATAATGTAGTTTGTCTTTATTTTATTTATCATTGCTTATTTTATTTACTTTTCATTTCATTTGCTTTTATATGATTGTTTTATTGTAGTCTGCATCTGTGGTTTTTGTTTAAAACAGGTCTCTTTTGAAAATGAGTCTCTGTGACTCAATGAGACTGACCTGTCTCCAAATCACTAAGCTAAAAGTATCAGTTTCAAAGGGCCTCTGCAGTGGACTTCCCGGGTCCCCCTTCTGACCTTGCATGGTGTTATCAGATCAGCTCAAACCAAGTGGACCAAGCACCTCTGAGGTGCCAGGGAGCCAGTAGAAGATAAACATTTCTCAAGGATTCCAAATGGGAACTCATAGTATTCACAATAGCAAATAAGAATTTTGCACAGTTAAAAAAATTTAACTGTTATGCTGAGCTCTCCATTACTCATCTTTTCATTCTATACAGATAGTCACAGCCTGATGATTATGATATCACACTTACATAATGTTCACTTCACAACAACCTAGAATCAAATGAAGGATTATGAACATATGTTAATGTATCAGAAAGCAATATATTTCCAGTACAATGCAGCCATAAAGTAGAAAGGAAGTTCTCCCATTGCTTATTTTTCACGTTACCCAGCTCACAAGGCTTTCAAATGGTAAATGGACTGTACTTATATAGTACCTTCCTTTCTTATCAAGACACTCAAACCACTTTACATATTACAATATGTGCCTTCATTTACCCATCCACACAGCACTCTACTAGATCTATACAAAGCTAATTGAACAAATCATTATAAAGAGACTTATCAGTGCTTTATCACATTCATGCACCAATGAGACACACATCAGAGGCAATAAGGGGTTCAGAGTCTTGCCCAGGGATACTTTGGCATGTAACTGATGGTGGATTCGAACCCCCAACACTTGCACTGGAGGGCGACTGTTCTAACCATCCAGCCACAGCCACCTCATTTTTCAAGGATTTATGGCAGTGGCCATCTTGGAATCGCACATCAAAATGGAGGTTGGTACCTAACTTCTTTTTCAGGTAATCATGCTCATAACATGCACAGACAGATGGAGGGTATTTCCAATTACCCTTTTTTGCTCTGTGATGGGGTACATAAATTTGAACACCACTTTATTATTGTTTTATTGCTCCTCATCTGAGCCTACATTATTCTTGTCATGAAACACAAACGCCGTTGTAGGAGAATTTTGGTTTTACATATTATTGCATTAACTACCCACTTTGGTAAAAGTTTAACCTGTAGGATGATGATCTAAATCTGCATCTTGCTTACTCATGATTTCAAGTGAAGGTGAAGAATTTATGCGCAGGGATATGATTGTTCAGAGCTTTTGATCTAAAGTTACCTTCACACTGCAGGCAAATGCGGCCTAATTCCATTTTTTTTTTTTTTTCCCCATATGCAATCCAAATCGAATTTTGTCATGTCTGAACATGAAAATCTAACCTAGGTCATTTTCATATGTGGTATTGAATCAGAAACATATCCATTGTTTTTCAAAGCAATCTCTATGAATGGTCATATATTTTTTAATCTTTTTTTTTTTTGTCTATCAGGTAGGGTAAGTGAACTAATCCAGGTATTAAAATAATGATGGGAAACTTGTGCAGTTTAAATCATGACTCTCTGCATGTCAGCCACAGAACAAAAGTCCAGTCTTTATTCTTTTAATTTTATGGCTAATTGTCTACATCAACCTATGATACTAATGTGTCAGGCCGTATCAATACTAACATAATGGTATCGACACTTGATTTGTTTTTTCTTCAGTGCGTTACTTCATTTCCAAAAATACAATGCTGTGACGGAGGAGCCATCAAGGGGACTGATTAAATATAAACATTGGACCAAACGTTCATGTTAGATAATAAATAAATTATTTCTAATTGCACAACTGCAGAATCACACATGAAAACGTGTAGCATCCATTTTTACTTCCTTACACACAGAATACTGTGAGATATGTTTTCTTCTGAGCATGTGGGTCACCAGCTGTAAATGGTTCACACTGGAGTCTACTCAAGGTCACATTTTAATGATGATGTGACAAAAAAACATGCAAAAAGTTAAATAATTTAAAAAAGGATCTGAGAAAAAAAAAAAGTTATTGAGCACTAAGACCTGCAGTGTGAACGTAGCCTAATGTTCTGTAAATGTGTAGCTCTTTAAATGACCTCAGTCTAGAGAAAATGAGCTTTTTTCCTAATTGATTATTCTGGTGGCTCATTTTAAGAAATCAATTTAAAATATGTCACAGTTTTAATCTACATAAACCTAAATTACATTGGGCTTTTACCTACTGATAAAATAAAGGAGAGGGATTCCCGGTGTGTCCCAAACTGACCCTAAACACTAATGTCCAAGTATCAAGCTGAGAAATGTTTGAAATGCAAAAATATTAAACTAAATACAATTAAGTTTATTTATAAAGTGCCAATTCACAATAAAGTTGTCTCAGGGCACTGAACAGAAGCATTCACATACATAAAAAGCCAATTGGTAAAGTTCTCTAATAAAGCCAGCAGACTCATTGAATCTTCACTTCGTTGCAGTCTGTCATCCTGAGCAAGCACAAAGGCAACAGTGGGAAGGAAAAACTCAAATTTAACCGGAAGAAACCTCCAGCAGAACCAGGCTCAGGACAAGCGGCCATCTGCTTTGACCGGCTGGGTTTGAGACGACAGGAAGGAGAGATAAACAAGCACAACATGGCAGGTCCAGATGCAGGTGAACCTGAAAGACAAAAGCACATGCAAAGCACATGTGAAGGATGGGAAAAAATTACAAATACAAAAAGGGTTGAGCAAAGTTAGTAAAGACAGTAGTATAATGAAGAAATGTGGTCAGTTTGTCTTCCAGCAGTCTGAGCCTATAGCAGTATAATTAAGGGACAGCTCAGGACACCCATGCCAACCCTAACTATAGGATTTATCAAAAGGAAAGTCTTAAGCCTAGTTTTAAAACTGGACAATGTGTCAGCCTCACGGACAGAAAATAGAAATTGGTTCCACAAGAGAGGAGCCTGATAACTGGAAGATCATCCTCCCATTCTGCTTTTGGAAACTCTAGGAACCCCAGGTAAGCCTGCAGTCTGAGAGTGAAGTGCTCGGTTAGGAAACTATGGAACAATAAGATCTCTAATATAAGATGGAGCTAGGTTGTTGAGAGCTTTGTACAAACAGGTTAGAAGTAAGATTTTGAATTCAATTCTGGACTTGACAAAGAGCCGGTGGAGAGAAGCTAAAACTGGAGATATATGATCTCTCCCACTACCTCCAGTTAAGACTCTGGCAGCAGCATTTTGGATCAACTGAAGCCATTTTAAAGAAGTTTTTGGACACCCAGATAATAAACCATTGCAATAGTTCAGTCTAGACATGACAAATGCATGAACCAGTTTTTCTGCATCATTTTTAAATACGATGTTTCTAATTTTAAAAATATTATACAAGTAGAAGAAGGCAGTTGTAGGGAGTAAATGAAGTTACTTTCAGTAAAAAAAACATTTAACTTGTATGATGAGGTTTAAAAATCATTAATACTGTTTTCACAGTTGACTTAAATGATTACTTCAACATTAAAATTATATGAAATAAAACACCATTCAAATAAGAAAAGATACACAAATTAAATTGTTGTTTCTTTTTTCTTAATTATTCAAAGTGTCATGAAGTGTCCTCATAATGACTTTGAATAGAGTATTTGATTATCAAGATATTGAGAATAATAATGATAATAAAAATAAAAGAAGATTGTTCTTCTGATTATTTGACAGAACAAAATTAAAAGATCTCTTGATGAGATAATTTGTGTCCTGGATTCAAAGTACCGGTAATGGGATAACAGTTTCTGTCCTTTCAGAAGGTCTTCTGGGACAAGTTTGATGGAGGAGGTTAGATCACTACACAGTTCTAGTAACACTTTTAAAGTGGGGATAAAAGACATGTCCTGATCAAAAATAACATCAAGATTTTTAACATTAGAACTGGAGGCCAGATTCTAAGGTTTTATTACATGAGTCTAATTAAATCATGTACTAGAGAAAAACAGTGATATATAGCTGTGAAAAGCAACATTCTAATTATGTGTGTTAAAATTCAAAACAGTTTGATTGAAACTGATTTGATCTGTAGCCAAAATCAGTATCCGAGTGGCAGACGAAATGAAACGTTATTCAAAGGATAACTGCATAATACACTGGACAGAGTTAAAAATAAAGATCGTCCTAAAATCTGTTCATTTCAAATAACCAACATCCAGAACTACTGATGCACATGTAAAGCATGGACTGGATGGAAAAGTCCATAGTGTTGCACCATTAATATATTTGATCACTTTAAACATGTCATCCGCACTGACAAGAAATAATAGATAGTTGCTGATCCCTAACCAGGATAATCACTGTAAGGAAAAAAAATAAGAAAATCACTGCAATGCCACTTTAATTGGTGATATGTGACATATGTGCTGCTGATTATCCATGCTGCTGATCTCATGTTGCTGACCATCTCATG
Source organism: Hypsolebias antenori (assembly GCA_031762315.1). Classification (NCBI taxonomy): domain Eukaryota; kingdom Metazoa; phylum Chordata; class Actinopteri; order Cyprinodontiformes; family Rivulidae; genus Hypsolebias; species Hypsolebias antenori. Next base: position 9,894,093 of record JARVGS010000001.1, on the reverse strand, counting down.
CTTTTGCATTTATTCGTTCATACCCATCTACTCACTACAGGCTCATGTTCGGGCTGCTGTTTAATATCATTTTACATTATTAGTGCTTAGCGTACATCTTAGATCTTTAGCGTTTGTTTCACATACTGTATAGTGTATAGATCCTTACATACTGTTACTTTTGATTCTTTATGTTTTTGCTATTTTGGGGTGTAACTGGGACCCTGTGTATATAATTTCGTTTCCCCTCATGTACCACATGTGATGAGAATGACAAAGATACTTGAACTTGATTAGATCTGCAATGGTTTGAAGCAAGCTTACGGAAAAAATAAGCAATCGTTATGAGTAGTCAAGCTGCCAGAAAGTATTTTAAGGATCATAAGAATTACTGGTGTAAATGGCAGATGTGTCACTGGTGTAAAACTGTTAATCCCTGCCGTTTTGAAATGCCAGTGCAGTGAGATGAGATGCTTCATTTCTCCAACGTTAGTCAGATTATTAGCAGTAGAATCAGTGAGTTGTCTAAATGGGAAAATAAGAAAATTAAAAAGCGAATTGTTTTTCTTATTATACCAATGCGATGTCTAAATTTTCTTCCCTCACAAAGTGGAACAGCATACACATTTTCCATGCTGCAAACACCCAGAACATATGGTCTACAGTGAGCTAACATAATCCAGTATCATATGTCTATGATGAAACCACAGCTCTGTCTCTCCAACCACTTAGCTTCTCCTCTATATCTAAAATGACTTGGGTCACTTTCATTCTTTGTCTTTTTCCATCATTTCTCCATCCCCCTATCTATAATCCTGTCCCATCCACTACCCCATTTGTCTATGCTTCTTTTTTCTGCGCCTTGTATATTTTTCATTTCCTTTGTATCATCATTTATTCATTTCCTTCACCTTCAAAAGTATCCTGCCTTTCATTTAATCCCCCACTTTTTTCAATCTTCATGGCTAGCACTCCCTTTTTATCATCCCCTACTGTCAGTGTGTCATGGAATCAAAATACAGGTTAGTCTCATTGAGCACCGAGGACTCATTTATAAGAGAGACCTGTTGACCTTGTTTTTGTATTTAGTGACTTTAATGTTTTGAAGTTTTATTTTAGTGAGTTTCATGTTCCTAGTAATTGAAAAGCCTGAAAAATCCAACCATGGCATTTTTTTTTTCACTTCAAGCATCATAACATTTAATTCTGACAGATATGATTTGCAAAGACAAAATATCTGCTTACAAGGACAGAACCGGGTTGTCCCGATTTAATTTCCATCTAAAGCTTGGTCTGTAGCTTAATAACAACTAATTTGGCAACCTAACCTCAAAGTTTAATAGTAAGGCAATAATGGATGCAAAAGCATAATCTATAAATTGAGTAAAATAAGATATAGTGAAAGAACTGAAGTATGTTTGCCTGCAGCATATGCGAAGAGTGTTATACAACACAACATCATCAATCTACCATAAAGTAATACAATAGCTAATTACTTTATGGATAGCTATCAGTGCTACTTTCTCAGAAAAACCGAATTAAAACATCATCAATGTCTTGTCTGAGTCAGAATTAAAACTCCAGGAGCTTCATTTGTTCAAGGTCTGACTGCTTCATGCTAAGATGATTTTATGTGCCAGGGATGGGTTGGTTTTACAGCCAGGCTTCATGATCAGCAGTGCTATGATATAGAGCAACTGCTAACCCCCTACCAGGAGGGATAAAGGGTTGTCCCCACTAAGCATTTTCACAATAGTGCTTGAAATTACAAATCCTTCTTTAAGTGTCCTCTTGTCATTAATACGTCACCAACCAAGGAACCCATGTTCATTGTAATGGGAACTTCAATTCAATTCAGTTTATTTATGTAGCACCAAGTCACAACATAAGTTAAATCAGGGCAATGAACAAAAACATTCACATACTTAAAAATGCCATCTAGTAAAGTTAGCTATCTAAGGAAGGACGGAAGACAGCAGATTGTGTTGTCTTCATTTCGTCGTAGTCTCCCACCCTGAGCTAGCACAAAGGCAACAGTGGAAAGGAAAAACTCCCTCATAATACGATAAAACCTCCAGCAGAACCAGGCTCAGGACAAGCAGCCATCTGTTTCAAATTGATGGGTTTGAGAGGACAGGAAGGAGAATCGAACACAGAATGGCACATCCAGAATGGAGGCAAGCAGGTGAGTATAGGTCTCTCACTAGAAGGAAAGTAAAATAAAATAAAATAAAAAGCCTCACAGACAGAAATTGGAAGTTGGTTCAGTAAACGAGGAGCCTGATAACTGAAAGCTCTGCTTTCCATTCTACTTTTGGAACCTCTAGGAATTACAAGTCAACCTAGGAAACCAGTAAATCTGAGGCAGTAGTATGAAGGATGGTTTGAATTTTCTCCCTAATTGAAATAAATGTATTTATAAAGGATCTCATGAAGTTATTACTGCTTATAGTTGTATGGATACGTTGCTCAACAGAGATAGAAATTTTATTAATCTAGCTATAGTACTGAACAGAAACCTAGTGTTTTAGTTTTATTCTCATTTATTACAGATGAATAATACACAATTCTAGCTTTGTGGAGAGCTTTCTTATATGTTAGCAAGCTATCTATACAAATTAAATAAAATTATTCTACGTTAGTGAAGTGCCATTTTATTTCCTGCTTTCTGGACGCCTGTTTTAAAGTTCATAACTCAGAATTGAGCCAAGGAGTCAGTTTTCTCTGATTGATTACGTTCTTTTTCAGCAGCGCAATTTTATCAAGTGAAGTTTTGTATTGAAATTGGAAAATCATCAACCAGATCATCTAAGCCACTGTTCTCTAAAGCATTATTTGTCCAGACAGAGGAAAATAACAATGGAAGAGATTCTTTAAATTTGGCTTTCTGCATTCTCATTGAGAGAATGCAGAGTACCCGCTATAATGAAATTTACTGTGTAGTCAGCTAATGTAAACTTGAACTTGGTTGACATGTACATGATTTCTATGCTAATATGTATATTCAAGATCATGCATGAGGTGTCGGATAAAATGATAGGTTAAACTTGTTAGGATGGCAGTTCTGCTGAGGAGCCGGTGCAGCACAAGAAAGAAATGTACCAAGATTTGAAGGTCTTTACACTGAAAACACGTCTTCATATTTTCAGTGTGCTTGCTATGCAGTACACATTTCCTTTACAAGGCCATTTACACACACCGCTGCACAGATCCTAGGGATTACAGCAACTCACACGTTTAAATTTAATATACTCTGGACAAAGGCATGTAGTCTGAACACAAACATCTTTAGTGTCAGGTTGGGCTCAATGTCATATGTCAAACCAAACACAACAAGACCTTGCAATTAAGTAATATCCTGAAATTTAAGTTATGACAGAGTTAATGATTTTATTTTAATGTTATTGCCTTTGGAAACTTACCCCTAAATCAATGCTTCTTTTTCTGAACTCTCTTAATTCAGCCATTTACACACACAACAGTGAGGCCAAATCAATATACTTTGTACTCTATGAACATTTACATATCTTTCCCTGTAATAAAAATTCAAAAGCAAAAACTATTTTCACCTTTCCATTTGTTCTTTTTCACTTTGTTTCAGTTGGACAGTAGTCTAACAAGAGTGTCCAAGACATTCCTTCTCCCCACTCTTGCAGTGGGATGCAAAGCATAACCAATGTCCACTAGAGTTTGCACCCATTGAACCTCCCAAAAACACGGGAAATGACATGCAACTTTTCCATCCAATGATTTTTCAAGCATGCCTCAGTCAAACAAGATCAAACATAAAAAAGTTAATGATACATTAATTCTATTTCTGGCAGAACCAGGCAAATAAAATTTATCAAGCTTGACATTCAACCTTCTCAGAATGGCTCAAAGAAGAAAGTGGTGGGATTTTCTAGAAATATGTTTTTCTATATTCGTTTTCTGACAAAAGTTTAAAGGAAAACATTTCCCATAATACTTCTGCACAAAAAATACCAAAAATGAGCTAGACCGCAAGTATGTCTAAGTACACCATCACAAAACCATTTAGACTGGAAACGTGTTAAATTATGTTTTCTAAAGAATGACCTCAGACTGTGTAGAAGCTATTAGTTGAAACAGAAGAATAAAAGCATCAAGAACATATTTGAGAAAACTAAACTTGAATGCAGCTACTGTTTTAACACCAACATACTTTGTACATCAACTTTCTTCTAAAAAGTGCAATAATAATCTAAACGGCAAAATGTGTCATTTTAAAGTACATTAGACATGAAAATGTTATGTTTGTTCAATGAGAAAATGTGAAAAATTAAAATACACTTCATTTCAGTTTTAAAGAGACCTAGCTGTGCTTCATTGACTTCCATTGGAAAGTCAGTGAAAGTTTGTACGTGTGCACTCTGGAAGAAATTTTAGAGAAACCCATTAGATAGACCAGTAGTGGTAATAAACATATTCAGTAAAAGAAGACAAAAATTGTGTTTTTTTTTTTTGTGTAATGTCTACTGTATTGTGTTTTTCTTTTGCAAAAATCTGGTGTTTGTTTATAAAAGTTTGAAAACGTATAGAAGCTCAAAAGAAAGTTATAGTGCATGAAGTCACTCAATCCGTTCTAACTTTTTCTAAAATCAATAAACTTAAACTACACTTGTGTAAAAACTAAGTACTTTGTATATCAAAATACCACACTGGTCAGTTAAAGTCCAAATTGCACAAAACGTTTAAACTTTAAATTATGTTTTTAAGTAATAGTGAAATAATCTGCTTACCAAACAGTGCTACCGTATACTTTTTCCTAACTTCCAGGAGGAGGAGCAAATTAAAAATAACGAAAGGTTCAGAGGAAGAAAATAGCCCAAAAATTACCATAGGAGCTTAAAGGTCCACTGACATGATGTTTGAACTTTGCATAAAATGGCACAACATATATATCTTGTATCATTCAGCTATG
>JARVGS010000001.1:9756435-9767351 GCA_031762315.1 Hypsolebias antenori | reverse complement strand
TCATCGGCTACTCGAGTTCTACTCGAGTTTTTTATGTTATTGTCGAGTTTAAAAATTATGTACTCGTTCAACCACTAGAGAGGAGTTATCTTCAAGGATGAATCCCGGATTTCAGTGTACAGGGTGGATGGCAAATTTCTTGAGTTTGTGAAATGTTCTCCCTGATTCAATCCCCCAGGGACTGGAGTATAATAAAGAGGCATCTGCTGATGTTATCAGTAGAAGATGCCACAATAATTCTGATTAATCAAAGACCGCTCCTGTGCTTAATCCCACCAGTCTTTCTGACTGTTAATTCAACAATAAAATGACAATTTGGTTGATAATATGATAATATTTACATATTTTTACAGCTTCTAGGCCTCTCGGACTGTTTTCACACCATCATAAATTCTTTAATTTGGACTTGAATAAAAAGTGTGGTCCAACAGTTCCCCCAAAACCATGAGACTTCTTGACTCTTCCTTTCATGAACTTAAATCTCATTAATGAGTAATGTTTAATTTGTTAACACAATGTCTTCTGTGAGGTGGATTGATTTTCTTATTAAATGAGAAGTGCTCACTAACAGATTTACACAAATTTGTGAATATTATCTGAGAAAAAAAGGGTCTAATATGTAAATGGATAAAGAGATCTTTGAACTCAGCTTGTGAAAAATGGGACCAAAGACAAAAGTGTTGCATTTATATTTTTGTTCTGTGTAATTTTGAGGGAAGAGTAGAAATGGGGTTAAAAAAGCCATCAAGCATTTGTTCAATTTAAGTAATAATCCATTTCCCCAGTGCTAATGAGAGTGTATGTGCCTTACAAACTGTATACTGTAGTTTTTATATCCATTCTTATAGTGTACATTAAACACAGTGATTTCAGTATTAAATAAAAATAAAAATAAATGTTTAATAAAATAGTTTGTATCTCTTTTTTTTTTAATATTGTAATTATTCAAGGATTCAAGGTTGTTTATTTGTCATATGCACCACATGTGGCACATATGGTGGAACAAAACTGTGTACACAGGGTCCCAGTTACATCCAACAAAAATATAAAACGTAAAAGAAAAACAGTACTAAGATCTAAGATATGAACTAAGAAAAATGTTAACTAAAATACACTAAGAACTAGTAGTATAAAATTAATACGCCAAACAGCAGCACGAACATGAGTCTGTGTGAGCAGATGAGCACGCATGAACACGGCAACATGAAACAGATCAGCAGCAACATGAAACAGATCAGCAGCAACATGAAACAGATCAGCAGCAATATGATGTGTTATTTCACAGTGATTATTAGATATTCATGAGTCTAACAGCCTTAGGGTAGAAGCTGTTCCTCAGTCTAGTGGTTCTACACTTAATGCGCCTCAACCTCCTTCCTGAGGGGAGCAGGACAAAAAGTGTGTGTGCTGGGTGAGTAGAGTCCTTCATGATGCAGGATGCCCTCTTCCTGCATCTGGAGGTGTAGACACCTGGAGGTGTATTACAAAGTTGTAAAAAATTGCAGATCTAATGTAAGAGCCAAAATGACTGTTATGTGTTGTTTATTGTGGCACAGGTGTCCAGATTTGTCCAGCCCTTCAGATAATTGCATGAGGGTCATGGTCACATAATTACTTAGTTGATCTGGGCAATGGCGCCAGGTGCTGGGTTAGTAGGGATTTTTGCTAACTTTTCTGTTGACCGTCACCCTTTAGAAGCACCATCCTTTAGAACTGACACTTTTGAATGTCACTTTTTTGATCGATAGCTTATCTTTTTCAGTCATACTTATCAATGGTGCAAATTAATACAGCAGCTGTTTGCTGGATGGCAAAAGTCATAGTGTTAATTTAAAAATATATGCAAGACTCAAGTTGGACTCAGCATGGATCATTGGAAACGTGTCACAAAGCAAACCCTAGTCAGCCTGCAGCAACTTTATTTTGTGGATCGAAGTTACTACAGCTGAAACCAAATCACATTTTATTTTTGTGATATTTGACTACAGACTAAAATAACATTTTTGGCCGGCTGTATGGAAAGTAAAGGACCATTTTTTAACAAAGTACGTTTTTCCACACGTCTTTTCTAAGAATTGGTGGGAAACTTTTGTTTAATTTTATGACGTGCCTAATAATATACAGCCTAAAAACAGAAACTAATGACTGCTAATTTAAAATTGATTTAGAAAAATCAACAACTTAGATTTTCTTCATGTGTGAAAGCTCATATCTCGTTTCCAACACGTGTAGCAACATTTTTTTCACAAGATCTAAGACATTCCTACTGGCAGAAACCACTGAATTGGTGCCAACAAGCGTGCAGCGGAGCCCTATGACAGACTTATGAGTCATCCTCAACCAAATTTTAATGAGGAGTTCTATATTAAAACATTTCTCAGGAATTTTAGTGTGAAATGTCTTATTATATCTTAATGTTCAATCACACGTACAGTGGAGCTTGAAAGTTTGTAACCCTGTATAATTATCTATATTTCTGAATAAATATGACCTAAAACATCATCAGATTTTTACACAAGTTCTAAAAGTAGATAAGGAGAACCCAGTTAAACAAATGAGACAAAAATATTATACTTGGTCATTTATTTATTGAGGGAAAATATCCAATATTAAATAAATGTGATGGTAAAAGTGTGTGAACCTCTAGGACTATCAGTTAATTTGAAGGTGAAATTAGAGTCAGGTGATTTCAATCAATGGATGATGATCAGGTGTGAGTGGACACCCTGTTTGATTTAAAGAACAGGATCTATCAGCGTCTGTTCTTCGCAACATGTTTGTGGAAGTGGATCATGGCAGGAACAAAGGAGATTTCTGAGGAGCTCAGAAAAACAGTTGTTGATGCTCATCAAGCTGGAAAATGTTACAAAACATCTGTAAAGAGTTTGGACTCCACCAGTCAACATCAGACAGACTGTGTACAAATGGAGGAAATCCAAGACTATTGTTACCCTCCCCAGGAGTGGTCGACCAACATATATCACTCCAAGAGCAAGAAGTGGAATAGTCAGTGAGGTCACAAAGGACTCCAGGGTAACTTCTAACAACTGAAGGTCTTTCTCATATTGACTAATCTTGATGTTCATGAGTCCATCATCAGGAGAACACTGAACAACATGGCAGGGTTGAAGGAGAAATACACTGCTCTCTAAAAAGAACGCTGATGCTCGTCTGCAGTTTGCTAAATATCACAAGGACAAGCCAGAAGACTGTTGGAAGAATGTTTTGTGGATGGATGAGACCAAAATAGAACTTTATGGTTCAAATTAATATTGTTATGTTTAGAGAAAGAAACTCTGCATTCCTGCATAATAACCTTATCCCATCTGTGAAACATGGTGGTGGTAGTGTCATGTTTGGGCATGTTTAACTGCATCTGGGCCAGGATGACTCCCCAACATTGATGGAACAATGAATTCTGAATTATATCAGAGTTATAGAGGAAAATGTCAGAACATCTGTCCGTGCTAGGGGTCGAGATGGGGTAGAGATAGGTCAGGCAGCCAACCTGGAACCAGAAAGTCGCGGTACGACTCCCAGCCATTCCCACATGTTGTGGTGCCCCTGAGCAAGACACCCAATACCTATTTGCTCACTGGGCACTTACATAGCTGCCCACTGCTCCACCTGGATGTATGTCATGTGTTTTGGGTTAAATACAGAGAACTAATTTTGCCATTGTATGTTCCCATACATTGATGACAATCTCAGACTTCCCTTCCCTTCTGCTTGCATGTTTTTGTGTTTGCATGGTTTTTGTGTTTGCATGTTTTTTTGTGTTTGCATGTGTTTTTTAGTGTTTGCGTTTGTTTGTTATTTTGCATTTGCGTGTTTTTAAGTTTGCGTCATACATCGATCATCTGCGCTTTTCGCCATTTCCTGTGCGTTTGGCTGTTTGTTGCGCATTTGCACCCATCAGCCACCGTATTTTCCTCAATAAATAAATGACCAAGTATAATATTTTGTCTCATTTGTTTAACTGGTTCTCCTCATTTATTTTTAGGACTTGTGTGAAAGTCTGGTGATGTTTTAGGTCATATTCATACAGAAACATAAAACATTATAAAGGCTTCATAAAACTTTCAAGCACCATTGTAGGTAGAACTTTTATCACATGTCCTCTGAAGCTTATGGTTGGCTTCAAAGCAAAGTGCTTTTAATAATGAAAATTTTTAGTAAAAAAAAAAATAATAATTTTCCTCCTTTAACTTTATGAACCTTGTCTCAGTTGCTTGGTATTGCATTTCAGTTGCAGGTTGTGGTGTAGGTGTGGTGAACATCTTTGTAATGTACTGTACATAGATTTAAATGCACTTTTTTCTTTTATACAAATCTGAGCTGCAGAACAAAGACTGACTGATACTATTTTTATTCAGGACATGAAATAAGTTTCTTTCACTTCGTTGTACAGTAAATGTGCTTCTGTTTGTACAACATTCATCCCTGCATAATGCCCATACAACAGTCATCAAGAACAAATGCATTCCATATACTTTTTCTCAGAATTAACATAAAAACGCTTGACATTGTGGGTGGAGCTGAACATAAGAAAAAAAGTATTTAAAGAGTGAGATTTATGATGACTGATAATTTTGAAGATGGCTGTCCAAAGGCTTGTGGCTGCGTGTGTTGTGATGCTCATTCTGCTTTGCAAAGGTGAGAGAGAAAAATATGTTCTATGATTCCTAATTGTAATTAAATATTTGTCTTATTACCAAATGTATGTACTGTATGTATGTGTGCATGTAAGTATGTGTATGTATATCACTGATGGGATGATAAATAATGATTTCTGCATATAGCCATGACATTCTGAATAATAATAATAATAATAATAATAATAATAATAATAATAATAATAATAATAATAATAATAATAAATTAAATGCTTTAAATAATTTTAAGCTCATAAATCATGCAATTTTCATACAATAAAATTGGGCTGTTAAAGCTTAATTTGTCTCATAATATTGTCTTACACATATACAATACATATTAGACAATTTTGAGGCAAATTAGGAAGTACTTACTGCAAAATCCTAACCAGGACAGAGTAAAAAATGAATGATTTAGAAATTATATCTGTCCCTTCTTGTTTAGCAGAGGCAAGAATCAAATTATGTTATCATTTGCAACATGCTCCTATTGATCAGATGCTACAATTAGTTTTGACAACATCAGTATTTGGATAAATCCACACACCCTTAATATCAAACACACCAAGACTTTTGTAATTTGGAGGAACATATGTTCAGTGCAAACAGTTCTCATGTGTCTACCTGAAATCACAGATAATGGATGCTCAAAAGAAACTAACGTGGGAGTCCAACTACAACACTTTTTGCAAATTCTCCCAGTTTTTGACAAGAAAGAAAATGAAATGTGTTCAATCCGTTGGGTTATAAACCACAAATGTCTCCGTGGAGAAGTTTACATGAAATGTTGAACTAGTTTGTTTTGAAATTTGTTAAATAAATGTATTTATTATATCTTACATGCAGTGATTAATCTGTTTACAGCAAAACTACAACGTACGATAACGTTTTCATAAAGGACTTTTGTTAGGTTTTGGTTTAACGTTTGAACAAAAAGCATTACATTCTAGTTTATCCTGGTTGTAGATGTTTAAATATAAGTTTAGATGAAAAGCGGGAGGACAAGCTACATTGGTGGAAACTGATTTTAACGTCTAAAAATGTATGTTTAAAAATGCAACGTCTTCATATTGTTCTGCAATGTGACGACATGGTGGATTTCACTCATCTTTCTCTCTTTTTTTTTTTTACAGGGTGTCATTCACAGCACCCTGGTAAGCATCAATGACCACCCATACACGTTTGTCAAGTTTCGATTAATCTTCTTAGATCCACCCAGGAAGATTAGCTAATCTTTTGTCATGTACATGTACTTTAAAAACAATGGCATTTTTTTGTTGAAAGACCTGTGTACACAAGGACAAAAGATCAGGTACTCAGGTGTGGAAAGGGCTTTAGTATATAATTATACACCTACCAAAATAATTTGTTTTGTCTTTTGCCTAAAAACACAAGTTGAAAAAAAATCTATATTGTTCAACAATGTGTACTGGCTTTTTAGCATTACAGTAGACCCTCGCTACTTCACAGTTTGTTTTTCACGGATTCGCTCTATCACGGATTTAAAAAATTAGATCGGACATGACGCACATTTGGCTGATTGCTGGATGAGCTGCACGATCGGCATGGAATTTTTATTCAAAATAAATTATTCTAGATTATTTAGCACCTTCCTGCAGCATCTAATCAGCTGTTCTCTGTGCAGCGTGGAGAAGTGGGCGTGGCCAAGATTGCTTGCAGGTGGCAGGGAGTTGAAATCATGGCATTCTGTACCTTTTTAGAGCGTTTAGAGTTTAGAGACATTGTTTAGAATATCGAACGTGTGTGGGAAGGGTTTTAAACACCTTAATATATAAATACTAAAATAAACTACTACTTACTGCTTGTACTACTATTCCTACTTCACGTTTTTTCACTTATCACGAGTCTTCAGGGTTACGGATCCCACATGATGAACGAGGGACTAATGTGTTTATGTAACTTAAAATTGTTAGACACAGAAAAATTATGAACCTAATACTATAGTTTGTTCAAAAGAACCAAACTTATACTGCTTTTATTTGAAAATGACTGACAGCTCACATCCTTTTCTATAAAAACTGACTTTTTTTATTTTAATCTTAACATTGCATTAAAATGTTTTCAATATGCTGCAAAAACTTTATTATATTTGCCTGCATGAACAGTACAATCAAAACTTGGATTATTTCAGAATGTTTAAAATACATATAGTAATTAAGACATGAACACTTGTTGCATCGACTCCATTTAAGCTTTTTTTTTTTCCTCTTCCTTCATAGTAGAATGTGGCAGAATGGCAACCAGCAGCCGAATCATTGGAGGTCACGATGCACCTGTAGGAAGTTGGCCCTGGCAGGCAGTTTTGAAAAAGTATGGTTCCTTCTTCTGTGGAGGGTCACTGATCACCAACCAGTGGGTGCTGACAGCTGCTCACTGCCTGACCAGGTGATGGTTCATTGTGTTTGGGTGCAGGGGTGAAATATAGTGTTGGGAAAGAACTATGCTAATTTCGTCTTTGAGTTTGTTGACCCAAGGGATTGAGCGGCATCAAATTGTGAAACCACATTTCCCTTCCCATGGTCCCCATGATGACCCATGCCTTTTAGCAAAAGTACAGTTTCTTTGCACAAATAAATGTCTGCAGCTTTATTACCTTCAAAGTGTATGCAAGTGATTTTATTAGCTTGAAGACATCAGTGGGTTTTTTAGCTCTCTGCAGGTTTGAACCATCTTTAGTATACTTATGTGACAAGCACACAATCAACTTTAGATATTAAACCACTACTTCTGTTATTTTTGTCTTCAAGTGATGATCTCCTAGCTGTACAAGTCCATCTGGGCGTGCACAGCTTGTCAGGTTCCAACCCCAATGAAGTCATGCGAAGCCTCGATCAAATCATCTGTCACCCTCATTACAACGGCCAAACCTTTGAAAATGACATCTGTCTTCTGAAGATGTCAGCTCCCGTGAACTTTACAGACTACGTAAGTCCGATCTGCTTAGCCTCAGACAACAGCGCTTTTGACGATGGGCTTTCCACCTGGATCACTGGTTTTGGTGTGACTAGTAAGTTAAAAGTACCTTAATCATTTTTTAAACTACTTTTGGACTGCATACTACAGCTCTTTTTTTTTTTAAATTAGGTTCAGGATCAACATCAGACATTCTGCAAGAGGTAGCTGTACCGATAGTGGGAAAGAATGCGTGCACATGCTACTTACAAGACTTCACTACAATCACAGAGAACATGATGTGCGCTGGAGATTTAGCTGGAGGAAAGGATACATGTCAGGTGATGGTGCACTTTTTGTCTGCTTGTTTTACTTCATGTATTTTTTGACTGCAAAGAAAAAATACTTTTTAAGAAATGTGGCTATATAGACATCAAACAGATTAATTTCAGACAACCTTAAAAACTCTTTGTTGATTTGCCCACAGGGAGACTCAGGAGGACCACTGGTAGCACAGAATGGCATGTCCTGGGTCCAGGCTGGAGTTGTAAGCTTTGGTGATCGCTGTGGCATACCATTGAGACCTGGAGTCTACACTAGAGTGTCCAAGTACCAGAACTGGATCAGTGACACAATCTCTGACATGAAGCCAGGATTTGTGACCTTCAACCCCCCCGGATTTGACATGGACACGATCTTTGTCTGCCCTTCAGTTTTACCTACTACCCCAGCAACCACCACTGACGATAGTATATTTGGCAGTGGTGCAAACCTGAACCACTTCACTCAGCTGGTTGCTCTCTCTGTTCTTGCTCTGTTTCTTCATGCCTTTGTTGGCAGTGGTGGAATGTAATGCAGAGAAACTCAATGCACACATATGAAGTAGTTATAAAATGAAGATATAACATTGAAGGTTTCTTATCTATCTTGTAACCAATTACTTTTTTGTTAATTGTATACCAATTACTTGTCATTTTGATTAGCACTTACGTTTTGACAACTAATTAGATAAATCAACCTGATTAATTAAGAGTTGTTCTTTAAATCAATTCATTTTTATTTTATTTAATTTGGGGGGAGGACCATTTGGTTTCCAGACATTTGGGAATAAAAATAAACAGTGAAAATGTCTTTTCAATGACACTGATTTGTATATTTAATATTAAATACTTGCATGAAGCACAATGAGATTATTTTGTTGTGGAAGGACTTTAAAACCACAACATTTCCCTTTTTCACAATAAGTAACATCCATCTGTCCATCCATCACCATTTGTGTCCAACAGACACAAAAGCAGTAATACACATTGTGTAATACACACAACCGTGCTTTAAAACATAGCTCAGTTTGGAGTCATGGTTCAGCAAGGGTTCGTTACAATAGAACAAAGAAACTAAATGATAAATGCATTTTTCCCCCACTTAATTTAAACAAACAAAAACTGTCCCGGCTGCAGAAAGAGAAAAGTAAACCACGCTTTCTATTGGGAAGACTTGAAGTTAGCAGGGCAAGTACAAAGTGCAGCAAGGTAGGAATTGTAACCTGTTCCTTGTAAAATAAAATAAAAATCCTATTGTACTGCCTTGTTCAATTCAAACTGTGTTTTACAAGCCATGTGTCAAGAGTTTGACAAACTCCAAAACTAAAAGGTATATTTAATAATATATGCCATGTAAAAGAAAGAGAGTAAATAAATGAAAATAAATTTGAGACCATTTTGAACTTGGAAAACAAAAGGCAATCCAGAACTGACTGTCACCCAATGTCAAAATATATAATAACTAAATAATCACACCTAGCTTCCTAACTTAACTGATGCCAAACACTTTCAAAGCATGAAACAATGTCCCTTTTGGTTTTGCAAGCATACAGTACCAATACTTATATATTTATTTATTTATTTGTTTATTTATTTTTGCTGAAACAAGCCATACAGTCAGAATTTGAAAACATAGTTTTAATGCTTACCCCAAAAAAGATAACATTAGACCTAAAATACTAGAATATCCAGAACACTATGATAAAGCTACTCAAAAGCAGCCTTTCATCCACCCATCCATTATCTTACCCACATCTTCCTAAATGGGTTGTGGTGGTCACTGGTGTACATGTCCAGCAGTCACTGCATGAGTGGCGGGGGACACCCTGGACAGGTCTCCAGTCCATCACAGGGAAACACGAAGACAAATGAGACAAACAACCATTCACTCTCTCACTCTCACCTAGGGACAATTTGGAGTCACCAGTCAGTCTAACATGCATGTTTTTGGTCTGTTGGAAGAAACTGGAGTACCCGAAGGAAACCCACGCATGCACGGAGAGAACATGCAAACTCCACCCAGAAAGTCCCCCATCCAGGATTTGATCCAGCACCCTTGAGAGGCGGCGGCTCTACCCAACTGCACCACCATGCTAACCCAGGCTCTCTTATAAAAGTGAAAGTTTAGCAAATACTGTAGAGTTTATTAGCACTAAATTAACTGATTGTAATCTTAGGCCTTTATAAAGCTTTCCTGTGGCTCAGGTTCCATATTAGTCAGAATTCATAATTGCACATAAAGTACTTGTAGTATTTGTAAAAACATATGTTTCAAGTAACTTCTATTATTTCCATTACCATACTGCTGCAGCTGATACAAAATACACTGCAATTAAAATAATTAAAATCATTTATTATGCTTCAACTGTATTTAAGAACAAATTGTTCCATTTAGACTTATATAGTGATTTAATATTAGCCTAGATTCCCTGAAAGAAAGAGAAAACAACTTTACTGTCATTTGTGAAAAAAAAAGATGTTACTGAAATGCTTAAATCCACTCATTTCCGCTCATTGTTTATTTTATGCAATAAAAATTATACAGCACAACATAGCTCAATGAATGTATGAGACATTGAGGCAACTTGTTTTTATACTGGAATTCTTCATTTGACAAGCAAGTGTTTAAACAGATGTTTAGTTGACATGCATTGTGCTTAAAATATACTTTGTCTGCAGCTGGACTCACCATTAGAGAACGGCTGAGGAGCTCTGTCATTTCAAAGGACCTTGGAGTAGAGTCATTGCTCTTCTACATCAACATGAGCTAGTTGAGTGTGTACACATCTGATATGGATGTCTTACGGATGTCTTGCCTGATACAAAGCTGTAATTTGACTCCTTTCAGTCCTCACTTCAGCTTTTTTTATGTAAAATGATTCTGTTAATACTATAGGTTTGAAATACATACAGGTGGTCCTCGGTTTATGACCTACCCGGGTTACAGAAAGCCGGACTTACGTTCGCCTCCCAGTGACGTCATCACACCTCCCACTGACTTTCGATAGCTCCACACAGTGCCGTTTAT
>JARVGS010000001.1:9690881-9702229 GCA_031762315.1 Hypsolebias antenori | reverse complement strand
ATAGTATTTAGATTTAGTGTTAGTTTAAGTTTTTAGAATAGAACATACATTTTTAAACATACATTTTAGCATTTTTTAAATCTTGTCTTGGGGCGGAGCTATCGTTTCAGAGTGGGGTAAGTTCCTCTTTAAAAAAATGGATTATAGTTTACGTGTAAACTTTACCATTTTCCCTCTACTTTATATTCCTTTAAGTCTTTTTCTTTCTCACAAAAACTTTGTGTCAAGAAGACACAACTGGTACATTGTACTATTTCTAAAGTGTCTTGGGATCTATTGACGTCTATGAAAAACAACTTTGTTGACAGATTGTATGTGTTAAAAAAGAAAATAAGTATTTCAGTTCCAAGTCAAAAATACTTTTTTAATCCCAAAGGGAAATTAAATGTTGTTATAACTCATTATCCATCGTTTCATTAAGAGATGTTAGAGATGCTGATGGCTGCAGGCAGGATGGATCTCTTGTAAAGGTCCATCTCACAGCAGATCCAAAAAAACTGGCTGCAGATGCTGTCTGATCCATCCACCCAGACTCGGCTGGTCTCTCTGTTCCCCCGGGCTGCAGGACCACCCAAATGTCAGGCAGAACTCCTCCCAGAAGCCTACCGAGCTCCTTGACACTGCAGGTGGTCAGCTGCAGGTGTCGGAGGACAATCCCAGTCCCCCCGCTGTCACGAGCCGCATTTCCTGCCAGTTCCAGGATCTCAGTGGTCAGGTACTCAAACACAGCTGGCAGGTAGATGGGAATGCATCCACGGCGCCTCCTTTTCAACTTGTTTTGGATTTGGGGCTGTAGTTGATGTATTATTTGAGCTTTTGAGATGTTAATTAGCTGCTCCCGGTTGTGAAAAACACTTTGGTCACGCATCGTCGCAAACGTCCATAAGTAAAAAAAAGTTTCTGTAAAAATCCTTCCTGTTGTGCATCATCCGACACCAGAGGAAACAGTCATCCAAAAAAGTGATTTACATATAGAAAAAGAGGAATTAAAGTTCCCAAAAAGCAATATTTCAGAATGAATTTAAGAGCTACTCCACACAGAGCAGCGCAATTTAATCTTCATTTCCCAGTATGATATAGAAAAAAAACTTCATCTTCCTAAAAACCAACATATTTAATTTTTTTAATGTGCCTAACTCATTTCAAATGGGCTTTTTTTTTTATTAAACTCTACTTTAGCTGCGTAACCAATAGAGCTGCCACTTAATTTTTTTTCAATTAGTATTATTTACTGCCACACTATGAACATCTGTCAAACTTATTTGCACCTTGGACGTACATGTAATGTACTGTTACTATGATGAACTAACTAACACTCAGTACATGTCATGACACTTTAAAAAAAAAAAAAGAAGACGTTTTTCCATGACATTTCAAAAATAGGTCTATAAGCCTGCCATCAAAGTGCTGCAGTTCAGCTGATAGAAGTCACCGTGGTCACAGCAGCTAATTCTGCCATGTTAATGGGATTACGGCTAAAAGCAGGCGGCTCCATCTGTTTCTGCAAAGAGCTCTGAAGAGTCACAGCCTAAATACGGGAAATGGTAAACAAATCTGTGGAAATGCTGATAGAAGCTGTTCGCATTAATGTTGCGGGATGCGTGTGACAGCCGTGGAGAGGTGGTGAAAAGGATTAGGTGATGACTTCAGCTCTGCCCCTCACAGAAGTTCTAACAGGCATCAATAGACGTATGAAAACATGCCTTAGGTTTATTAGTAGTGTGCACGGCCCCTCCTTTACCTTGGCAACGATCTCTCAGTGAAGCTTCTTAGTCGTGCTGAATTAGTGAACGCACCACGGAGGAAGCGATTCAACCCAACATGAGCTTTTCTACAGAGGAGAGGGGCAGGCCGAACACCCAGGAGTACAGGGTGTTTTTCAGTAAGCACATCTTTTTGAATCAAATCCTTATAATAACCTCATTAATAGTTGCTTGAATAACTTGTTGCTGTCTTGAGCTATATGCACAAAAAACTTGATGAACTCTTTTCTAGAAAACTCGGATGGAAAGTACATTTCTCCCTTTCATGACGTGCCCATTTATGCGAACGAAGCGGAGGTGAGCAGCATGTCATCCGTTAGAGATTTGGTCAAATACATTTCCTGTTGATTAACAAACACATGGCTTGGAAAGGCTCTAAACATAAAGTGTATGAAATATGCCTTTTAATAGCAATGTTGGATTAATATATGTAGGGATGCATGATATCGGCGTATCGTATCGTCCTATATTAGCGATAAAGTTAAATATTAGACATTGGCCATTCCATCAAAATAACTCACCAATATAAAAGGTGGTGTATATGTACATATACGTACATACACATATAAATTGTATATACATGGTGCTGTTTTTGTATGACAACCCAGTGACAAGGATGCCTGCAGCGCTAGCACAACGTTATGACATCACATCGCCATTGAGTTTAGATTTGTGAAAATTTACAAATTTGCACTGTTCAAGTGTTGTCATTGTTTTTGAGAGAGTTATGAATAAATTTGACATTAAACATAATCCAAGTTGAAGCGTTGCATCATTTTCAGCCACCTTTTTTGCATTTGGTAGCAGGTCAAATTGACCAAGATCATGCAGAATAATGTTACATTTTAATTCTACAGCAGAGAAAGTGATGTAGTCTCTGTAAGTAGGTCTAGGGAAAAAATATTGGTATCGGTTATCACCCAAATAAGTTTTAACATATCGGATATCGGCCAAAAATCCAATATTGTGCATCCCTAAGTATGTTTTATAAATAATGTACATGAAAAAGTAAATCCATCATTTCAGTAAAATTAAAAAAAACAACAAATTTAATGATTAAGCTTTAATTTTATAACACAAATACAATAAGATTACCATATGTCAGTCCCTAGATTGTTTTACTGATTTATTTTGCTACTTTTAGCTTGCCTTGTCCAACAAGATTGGCCATAGTTCAGGGAATTGGGTTGTGGAATGAATTGGAAATTGATGTTAAAGAGGCTAAATCAATGGTCGTATTTAAAAGAATGATTAAGTTTAAATTGTTAAAATCCTATATCTAAATGAGTTTAAGTTAGAAATTGTATGATATAAAAGGAGGTTAAAAGAGTTGTTCATTTGTTTTGGAAATTAAAGACATTGGTTGTATGAATTGTTTGTTAGAAAATACGGGGCAGATAAAATAAGATTTTTTTTTCCTCATCTGCTGCCTTTCATTTTATATATGTGTTTTCTTGTTTATATGTTTATTGTTGTGTATTTTTTTTTATAAAATGAATAAATAAACTAAATTAAACTAAACCTGCATATGACAAACAGGTGAACAGGAATTGCCTTGTTAAAGAACATGGTCAGGTTCATCCGTAGCTGCCTGGTATTGTTTGAATCCAGCACTTCTGAGTCTGTAGTTTTGGACCCCTGCCTGGATTTGTCTGGCATTCTCTCCCTTCACCTGACTCTCTAGCTTCTTCCTTAGTGCAACCTATCACAATCCTTTTGACTATTTGCACGCAAAGCCCAGTCTCCAGAAAGTTCTCGGCAACACAGCTGCATTGCACTGTCACCTGTTGTGTCTGATCCACGACGCTCTCAAAAAGCACAACAGGAGCGCCTCTCTGGATGTCTTCAATACCATCTGCTCAGGGCTGCCAAACTGGCTGGGACTCTTGTGGCAGATATGAGGAAGTCATCACGTAAAGTTGTTCTGGGCGCTGTGCCTGTCAGTGATTCAGTGTTTTTGGCATGGCCTTTTAACTTTTATGTGCAGAATGAAAAATGCACCCCCTGCTTGGGGAAAACCGTAACCAAACGTGTGAAAGTAATCAGAGATTTGGTAATTGCTCAGATCAGCAATTTCAAAATGTCCTGCTTGCGTGCCAAGACTCTCTAAAGGTAAATACACATGGTGGTTTTTACATTTAATGGAAAACTACGACTTCCTAAAACGTTCTGATAGCGGTTAGTGTGGGCCAGATCCATATTTATAAGTGACAGCCAGGCGACATTCTTTGCCCTCAGCAGGCTGTGTAGAGCAGTAAATTGAATTCTACCACGCAGCTCTCACTGACAGAATGCTGAATAAGTGAGAGGATCTGTAGTTCAGTGAAATGCATGACTCGTGGGCCGCATTAGAATAAGACCGATATGTTGGGTGGAAAACTCTCACGGCACGACTGTGCAGCAACACAATGGCAGCTATTTAAGGAGTGGACGTGACATAAAAAAAAGAACAGTTTTTAGTTCATCCAGTTAAAGACTCAGATTAGTTGCATAGGGATTTATTTATTCTTGGGGCTGTTGACTTTTTAAAAGCACTGGAAGGCATCCAGCAAAGATTAGTGCAGCGTAAATAAATAATTTATTTACTCCACTTCCTACTTCAGTCAAAACTTCATAGATTGATTTTTGTGTGACTTGTGGGAGGCGAGTGAAGGATTCCTTTGAGCTTTCTGGAAATCGGCCTCCATTTGTTCTCAGAACTAAAACTCATTCCTACTGCAATAGGAATTATTATACATAATTAATACAGACTCTTCAACATTTTTTAAGTTTGGCATAACGTGATCTGATGCCATGTGAAGGAGAGTACCACATGCAAGGCCCTTTTTGTGCAAAACAAAACATCAGTGATGACACAAGCATTATTTTGTCACTTATTAATGTCAAATATAAATATGCTGTATATGCCCAGAACTTTTTCTATGTGTAATGATTCATGTTTTATGTCAAGCCATGCTGTGTTTCTTTCTGGTTGCACTGCTAACTTCTCCATTCTCATTAGCTTTACTCAGCTCACCTGTGCCACTCCCAATCTTCCTCCTGCTGCACCTGCACATTGTGCTTCTTCAGTGCTCCCCATTCTCTGCTTCCTTGCCAATCAGGTTAATGATATAAGATTTTTTTAGGCATGGTATTTGATGAAAAACTTACTTGGAATCATACTTGGAAACAACATATAGTTAAAATTGAATGTAAAAATGTCAATAACATATTACGTTGTTTGGCAGGAAGGAAATGGGGAGCAAGTAGGAAGTCATTAGTAAATATATATTAATCTCTTATGAGATCAACTATGGATTATGGTAGTATCAGCTATTTGGCAGCAGCAGAAACCAATTTGAAGCTTCTTGATACTAAACAATCAAAAGCCCTTAGAAGATGCTGTGGAGCATTTAGAACATGACAAGTCGCAGCTTTGCAAGTTGAAATGCAGGAAATGCCTCTACGTATTAGAAGGCTAAAACAAATGTTAGTATATGGGATTAATGTTAAAGGTCATAATCAGTATTATCTAGTTGATAATATATTACAGGAATGTATTACAGGAACATCAGAAAATAAATATTTATAGCTTTGGCTGGATTGGTAACATAAAAGCTCACTATGCAGGTTTGCATGAACTAGACTCATGTCCAACAGTTATTCTTTCTTGCATTCCTCATTAGTTATTTATTAATCCTTTTATTGATCTATCTTTGCATCAATTAATCAAATATAAACGGAAACAGACTTCAAAACTTCTTAGTACAACAATTCCTCCATAAGCAATACAGTATATCAGTAAACTTATTTTATTTACAGATGGATCAAAACATCCAGAATCAGGACATACTGGAGAGGCAGTATATATCCCATATAATAAATAAATAAATAAATAAATAAATAAATAGGATATAAGACAAGAACATTTTATTTCTTAAAATAGACAAACTTAATAGAGATAATTTAGTTGAATTACTGGTAATAAGTTATTTCCCAGCATTATTCTGCTAACTCCCTCTGATAAGTATTACATATTTCTGCATTTCTGTGAATGACCCATGCCTGAATTGACCACTATCTCAGACGCCAGACTCTAGGAGTTGTGAATTTCCAGAACCAAGCTCCATGAGCTGAAGAGGAGTGTCTGTTGGCCCTTCCAGGTTGCACTCGTGTATCACGTGATCCGACTGTATCCCTCCTAAACTCCCTTCCCTCTGACGTCATCGGAACTGCTGCATTCCGGTTCCGGTAGCTGTGGTCTTGTAATCCTGAGGTTATTACTGAATCCTCAGGTTCAAGCCCAGGTCGTGTCAGGAAGGGCATCTGGTGTAAAACAAAAGTGACAAATCTTTTATATGAGTTAATCGCTGTGGTGACCCCTGAAGAAGGGAGCAGCCTAAATAAACTTACTTACTGAATGTTATTTTGGTGACAAAGCACATACAGCCACAAAAGAGTAGAACATTTCATGTACAGGATATACTGCTGCTGAAAGCATGAACGTGTATTAAATATTTTGCAGTACAACTAAATTGTTGTTGTTTTATGCCACCACAGCAGTTTCATGTGTCAAAATGTGATTTTTGCATGTGCTTCATTCACTGGTTTTTGGAACTAGTGCTGCGGTTTTGCTTCACAGCTTTTCATTGTAAATGCAACCACAGAGAGGCAGCAGTGATTGACAGTGAATAACATTAGTGAGGCAACAAAAGAAAAGCTTTTCATGTAAGAACACCCACAGAACTTGACAAAATCAGACTGATTTGTCAGCTTGCTCGGTGCGGATGCTAGAACTTTGAAGGAAGTAGTCTGATTTGGCAGAACAGGGGAAAATAAAAAGAATATGAAGATTATGATTGTATTTTATCCCCTTTGAGTTGTCATAGCTGGTTGGGGGCAAATGCTTCGTCTGTGTGGCTGCAGGAGGTCTATCCCCTTTTTTCAAAGTGCCTTTGCAGCGACTGAAAGCGTTACAAACTGCCTGTTTGTTGTTTATACAATCGCTCGTCTGAACAAGAAGCTGCAGCTTGAAAACTCACATTTTAATTTTTATTAAAAAGTCCCAGAAAAACTGCTTTAAGAACATTTTTAATTCATATATGAAACAGATGTTTATTAGATGTTTTTAAAGCCCAGTTAACAGTGATACTGCTGCTTTTTCCCCATTAACAACCTGTGGCTGAGACAAAATTAGAGTCATCTAGCACGGCCTGCAGGTGGAACATTGTGGCTCAACAGAGATAGTAATCTTCAAGCTGCACTGCTCTTTATTGGTCACCATGCTTTTGAATTATATATGACCCCTATTTAGATATTTATAGTCTAGCTGAGCTATTTTTTTGAAACAAACACTAATTAAACACACCAACAGCTACAAGACAGCGCTTGACACAAGCAATATCTGTCTGCCACTGTGGCAAACTCTAGGCCGGTGGTCGACCATAAGTGGCCCCGGCTACAACTTTACCTGGCCCTAAAGAAAATATATAAATGAACAACAAGTGGCCCATCAATCTGCGACACACAGAACCGCTAACATTTTCAATTTTGCACAAGAAAATGAGCATAATTCTTATTTCAAACATAAACATCAATACATCTGTAAGGGCATGTTTTTTTATGGATGTGATAAAATACTAAAACAAATAAAAACTGCTTGACAGGATGCAAAGCTTAAATTAATGTTAATTGTTTTTAAATTTGATCTGATTTTGTTATTTTTTTAAAGTTACACTTGTTTTGTCCTTTATAAACATACTTGGGGAAATAATAGTCTATACTTCTGTATGAATATACCATATTTTTGATTGTATAAGTCACACCTTTTTTTGCATAACTTTTTTGACGTTTGACATTTTTGGACATCATGGACATCATTAACCTCATGCAGACTTTTCCAATGGTACATTTTCATCTTTAAATCACTTCTTGGTCTGCTACCTTCATACATTTTTCATTCATTCAACCTTTATTTAGGCAGGTTAATCTCATTGAGCCCCGAGGACTCATTTACAAGAGAGACCTGGCTACAAACTAAGGATGATGACAATCATAAGAGAGAAATACTGATTTTTTTTTAATTAAAGGGTTAATTAAAGGGAGAGCAACAAGCAGACATATTTTTCCACATGTTTGCAAATACCGTATATGTAATATTTGTAAGTTGAATAAGTAAAAAAATCAGTTATTTATCATTAAGGAGTAATTGCATTTATTTTACATTACATTTACACTTATACCATCCTACATTTACACCTGGCCCTTTGAGGGCAACCACCATGCCGATGTGGCCCTCGGTGGGAACGAGCCCGACACCCCCGGTTTAAGTGATCGCCGATCACGATCATTCGGGATGTGGTGTTCCGGCCACATTTCTTCTCGAAGTTGATGGGTCCCCACTATCCTTCCAGTTTTTAATAATGCGTTGGACAGTTTTTAACCCAATTTTAGTAGTTTCTGTAATCTCCTTAGATGTTTTCTCTGCTTGATGCCAACGATTTGACCCTTCACAAACAGACTGACATCTTTTCCACGACCACGCCGTGTGCCTTTTGACATGGTTGTTTATAAGAAATGAGAAGCAACTCATCGCATCAGTTGGGGTTAAATCATTTGGTGCAGCTGAAAGATAATGCAGTAATTATCCAATAGGAGGCTCGTACCTATATGCTTAGTTAAATCCAGGTGGCGACTTTTTTTAATTTTTTTTTATGTTTGGGGTGGGGCTGGCGGTGCATTTCTAATTTGTTTTCTTTGATTTAGTGAGTCAGATTGGTTCTTCTCATCCTGAGCATTTCATTACTGTTAACCTGCATATGACAAATAAACAGCTTGAACATGACTTGTGGCAGTGATGACTCCTTCACCCCCAATTTACAGATTGATACAAAGCTGCTAATATTCCTCCAGTGCTTTAAAGTTTGAAGTTCATTCAGCTTAAATGCTGAATGTGAGCACTCACATTGGTGATGTCTATGAAAGCTGTCCTCTTCTTAGGAGCTCCACGAGGAGGGGAGGAGGACCTCTTCACCTGGGGGCCTTCCTCCTGAGACAAAGTCACAAAACACGTGTCCATTTAGGTCCTACAGGCTGCACATATTTACAGCTGTTGTTCACAAAGTAAATATTTTAACTGCTGTTTGAAGGACCTGCAGGGTCACCTGGTTCTCAGTCTTTGCTGCAGGCAGTCTGGGTATCTTGCTTCCAGCGGTGGCTGAAGACTTCTTTCCCCTCGTTAAAGGCATGGCTGACTCCTGAAAACAACGCTGCCCCTGGATACGTGCAAGAAAAAAAAACAACTCAAAACTTGCCTTTTTATTTCACCTAAACGGTGAGTTTTATTAAAGTACCAATGCGTGTGAGTGCCCTGAACGTTGCACGGGTGGAGTTCCCTCAACTACACACGCTCTGAGCACCAAAAAAAAAAAAAAAAAAACAACGCTTAACTTTCATGCATTATCTTACCTCGTCGTAATATTTCCCGTGTTGTGTCGTTTGAGGGGGAAACCTGCGTCCTTTTTTAGTAAATAGTTCGCTTTTCGAGTTGCTCGGTAGCCGCAAACAAAAGTCTTTTTTTTTTTTTTTCAGCTGAGGAGCTAAAGCTCCTGCGTCTCGCTCTCATTGGCTAAAATTTGAGCGAGAGTGGCCAATCAGAGAGCTGCTAAGAACGCCGTCGCTAGGGAGCGCTTGATTTAATACCCAAAGCAGCGCTGTGGAAGTTATTATTGTTATTATTGTTAAGAATAAAAAGCATTTAAAATTACAAAATTAGGCTTATTCCGACTTATTTTGCACGTTTTCTAAAATATATATATAGATGTGTAAAATATTTTGTCTAGAAAAGCAAATTTATTTCTAAATTTAACAATGGTAGGCTTATCGCCGCCCATGTCGATGTTGCCAAGTGTGTACAGCAAACTATATGTATGCAGCAACTGCTGAAGAAGGAGGAGCTGTGGACATTTTCAAATCTCCTGCCGTCCAATAGAAATGCACGTGTTGAGCGAGTTGTTGATGTTTTCATTAAACTACACACACAATGCTTCGGATTCTTCCTGTATCAGTAGTTTAGGTTTGGCTGGTCTGACACAAACATGTTGAATTCCATTATGCAATCAGACAAGGCTACAGTGATCCTAAACATGTATTTAAATCCCCCTGTTGAGCAATAATCTCATATTTCTGCAGCCGAATCAGTGCAGCAACTGTCAGGAGCAGTTGAGGGTCATCAAATTGTGTAACATGTTTATACCCAGAGTTCAAGATGGAGAGTGGGCAGGTAGGATAGTTCACTGACTGAATATTATTAGAATTAATATAACGAAGAGTATGGTGTACTTTGCATATGAAAAGGGCCCTGAGATGCTACATGATTCAGCCCTTTAATGAAACTGGCCTGAATTGAGCAGAAGACTGTAAAAAGGAAAGATCTGTGCTGAGAGTTATGACAATTTTTTTTTATGTTTTAGTGTCAGAAGCAGAGTCAGTAGTGACAAGAGGAATGTTCCCGTCAGTATGGAAGGAACAGGTGAGCTGTTGTAACTGTGTGTGAATAGTTTATAGTTTATTTGTCATATGCAGGTTAACACAAGGTCAACGATGAAAACGATGAAATGGTCAGGATGAGAACCAATTCTGCTCGCTTAAAAAAAAATATACGTATATATACTAAAGCATGCAGTAAAAGTACAAAATAAAGTACCAAAAAATGAAAAAGAAACATATTTACAAAGTATAAAAGAAATATAGTAAGCACTGTGGTAGGTTCAAGGTGACTATTGTCATTTCATCGCATGTGGTACAAGAGGTGGAAATAAACTCAAGTTTCCAGTTACACACAAAACTAGCTAAAATATAACGTATATAAAAAGAAAGTATACAAGGATCTAAGATATACGCTAAACAATAATATAATATAATATAATATGGTATATTAAACAGCAGCCTGAACATGAGTCTTTTGTGAGCAGATGGGCATGAATACAGCAGCAGCACAGATAAACTGACATATCATCAATTAAAATGTCATTATAGTGATTTTGTTTTTGTTTTTTTTTTCTGGTTAGGGATTTAAGAGTCTTAACAGCTTCAGGGGACACCCCTGAATGTTCATACTTTCATAGTCCTACTCACCTGCAGGCCAGCAGTCACTCTTTCAGGGATGAAGGTTTTATATGTGAATGATTCTGGAGGTCACCAGGATTCATAGAAGGTCTTTTGAGGTATGAGACAGTGCTCACTGCTCAAAATTTCCTTCGCATTTTTGAGCAGACACCCCCTCTTAAATGAAGGGATATCATCACAGCTCATCGTCTGATTGAGGGGACAGAGGAGACTCAGGGATTGTGCTAACAGGGGTTCACAAACTTTTCCATGTCATGGCCCCTCAAACAGCATTAGCTTCTGGCCAAGGCAAAATATGTAAAGAAACACCAACTTTTAGAATGTTTTAACTTTTATCCACTATATTCAATTATTACAGCTGCTGAGCATAAAAAAAATGCTATTAACTTACATGTTTTAAACACTGTATTATATTCCCACTCAAATGGCACTGAAGATTTGAAGTTTTACACTCGTTTGCAAGGGTCTACAGTTATATAT
>JARVGS010000001.1:9647542-9658274 GCA_031762315.1 Hypsolebias antenori | reverse complement strand
ATGACGTCACTGGGGAGGCGGGCCGGATACGCAAAACGCCGGTTACCGGGAACGCCGGAAACCGGGGGTCACCTGTATATCCTCTCTGGCATGGAAGTGCCCCAGGGTCCCCCAGGTGGTGCTGGAGAGTGTCTCTGGGGAGATAAATGCCAGGGTTTCTCCCCTGTATCTTTTGCTTTAGTGACCTAACAATGGATAGTCGGTAGAATATGGAGATGGAGATACTATAAAATGTGGCGGGAGGGGAAAAAAGCTGTTTTTCTTTTTGTTTGAATGTCCATCATTAAAACAACTAAACACAGACTCTGAAGGGATCAGCTAAAGAGAAATACAAGTAATAGTTAGATTTCAAAGTGCTCCCAGACATGGTCGAAAGCATCCATCACCTTTTCATTTGCATCACAGACTGGTTTTATATGAGACAATTTTCCCATGCACTAATGAAGATAAAAAAAAATCCTCTATCAAAGTTTGCTTATATACGGGGCACTCATTTGTGCAAACGTTAACTTGTTTGCTGGTAATCTCAAGTTGCCTACATACATTATATTGCCAGGCAACTGTTCGTTTTATATATTTATATACATGTATAATTAACTTGAACGTTCATAACTGGTTTTATCTGATGGGAATTGAGTAGCCATCTATTCTGGCACACATCTATCTTCTACTACAGCAGTTTTTCATCATGCACGCTGTTATTCCATTTCTGAAGTCAGCATTTACTCTGAACTCAGTCATAGGAGTTGTCCATCCACCTGTCATGTCTCATTTATGTAACAATTAACCAACCAGCGAAGGGTTTTCTGTGTTTACATCTACAGTAACTACTTAAGTGTTTCCATTCACTCTTCCAGTGTCCAAGACAGTTGTTTCTTTTAACCTTAATGTTGGCGGTTTTGTCTTATTTTTATGTCTTGTTGAATGAAGGGAATGTATTTTTGTGGTTTCAACTGTTGAAGAAAGCCAAATACAAAGTTTTTGTGGAGGGCAAATGCATGGTCAAAAAAAGACATTCATCTTTCTGGTGTCTTCAGAAACTCTATGATGGAGCAAATTTTTGGCTCTAGTTTCATAAAATAACGGTACAACTTTAGAAGCTCCTAAGGCTTTTGAAGATGTGAGAATATAAGTCATCCGTAAATCAATGAATCAACCTCTGAGCGCACATTTGGCTTTGTCATTTGCTGAATTGAAAACCAGGACTCAGGTCTTGACTTTTAACTAATGTTGTCATTCTAAATTATTTTTTATTCTGTAAAATGTGGAGGCAACCAGGGCGACAGAAAATATGTCATAAAGATTATATTACAGCAGCGTAGCATTGACACACATACTGGGTAAGATGTGGTGACAACAGAATAAATTACTTAAAACATCATTAGTCCTTCTTTATAGTTTGTATGTTAGATAACTACCATCCAGCATGTGGATTTTAGGCTAATTTGGATTTATTTTTCACATCTAAATCAAATATAGTAATGCTTTCCAGACGTTCCAGAGGCAGGACAGAAACAGACTGTACTAGTTAAGACAAAAACACAGAAGTCTTGTTTCCAGATATGAGTACACGGACATCTTGGCCTTTTGTAGGAACGATAAAAATCTAGCTGGAATATTGTGAAAACAAGCTTCCAATTTTGGATCGAGGTTTTTCAAAATATTTTGAAGAGTGGGAGCAACTGAGAAACACGTAGACTTTTAACCTTTGCACAAAAGTTTAAAGGTCACCTTTCAGGCTTTCTACTCGTGTTTTCTCAAGGGGTGTCGGGAAGAACTGAACTCTGGTAATGTTTGAAATTTCTTCAGGGAACAGTTTCGACAAAACCCTTTGGTCTTAAATTTGAAAATTGCACTAAGCGTTTATGGGCAAGATGGGAATTGCAGCTTTTTTCCGGGATCCAACTCATTTGGCTCAGTTCATGGAAAAGAGGTAGTTTTTCAGCTCTTCTTTTAGTTCTTCCTGTGAGGAGCTGTTTGAGAACTGAGATTGCACTTTTTAGTGAGCTGAGCCAAATAAATTGGATCTCTGAAAAGAGACAGAATTCTCGTCCCTACAAGAAACTGAATCTCATAATTAGGTCATGGCAAATGCTTTCTATTACAAGACAAAGATGAAAAGAATATCTATTATGACTTGTTTTTTCCCTTCAATTTGACGAAAATGAACAAACTTTAAATTTCTCATTTAGAGGAAGGTTTTTGATGTCTTTTAAACCTGGAAAACTTTACTTTCTTGCTTTAGATTCTCAAAAAAAAAAAAAAAAGAGGAAACATAATAACAAAAGATTCCAATAGATTGACAAACTGGTTTTTTGGCCTTCAAGAGTTGGCAAACGTGCAAGCTGGCAGCTTCAGCAGAATATGACACCCCACGAAACATTTCTAAAATTTATCTACAGACTCCTCAAAAACAAAATGACTGGTTCAAATCTGTGGCAAAATTACAGCACGTCAACAAAAACCATCTTCAGACAAATGGCCTTGAGCCGTGTCACGCTGCTGAGGCATTGATGTGGAATTCATGGACAAGAAGTGTTTTCATTAAAAAAAAAAAGGATGGTTTATAACAAGCAATGACATGAGGAACATGTTTAAATGTAATTGTTAACAAAGGTTCTTTTATGTCTAAAGAGAACTTGTGAGCTCATTCATTTAGGGAATTTTCCGTGTCTTTGAGATGGTGTGCTAACTGCGCACAGGCGGCGCTTTTTTAATTTAGACTTTAGTCCGGTTTTGATTTATCATTGTGCAAGAGGACTTGTCAAATCAAGTCATTGTTCTGCCAGGTTAATTATACCTGTTTCTACCACTATTGTGGTTCCAAAGCTAATCTGTCTTTGACGGATCAAAGTATTTCTGTGGTTCATACAGACCTGAAGACCTGTGATGAGTCATAAAGTAATGAAAGCTAATAATAACTTCTTGATGTTGCAAGTAATTTTAGTTCACGTGTTGTGTATTAACTCTATGTTGCTGGGAATTTTACAATTAATATTTTTATTGAGACAACAACAAATCACTTTGTCAAAATACCTTAAACATACAATTAATAGAAGCACTCTGAGAGCGCACACCTCCGCCAAGACCCTACAGTCACCAGTGGCGTCTGAAGCATTTGTTAAATGGGGGACACACTGGTGTGTGTTGGGGTGGGTGGGATTTGAATAAAGTAGGTCATTTCCTGCATTCTGATATATTTTAATGGGTTCTTAAACATATAAGTAAACACTTGATTCAATAACTATTTTAGAGTTATTGCCACAACAAGAAGTAACCTGACCAACAGCTCCCCTTGTGTGAATATAGCACGCTCCGCTTCTCCCACGCATCCGTCCCCTTCATATATAATTGTTGCGACACCATGGTCACTCATGCAGTAACATCTTGTGCACAGACAGAAAATAATCCTTTAAAACAACCATCACCACTGAACAAAATGTGACAACAAAACACCAACTTTTGCTGTGTTTCATTAATTGTTTCTTTTTTTTTTTTTTCCATTTACCCTTCATTTATCCAGGTTAGTCTCATTGAGCCACGAGAACTCATTTTCAAGAGAATAGGGAGCAGATGGTGGGGGTTAAGGGCCTTGCTCAGGGGCCCAGGGTGGGTTCTAATAAGGTTCATGAAATGTTTCATAGTGTGATTTTTTTTCCCAAAACAACTAAAAGAAATCAGGAATTTATTTTTTGTCACACTAAACCATTAATTAGTGAGCAATGCATGAAAAACATCTGTTTTCAAAGAACTTCATTACTCTGGCTTTAAAAATCTCGTGTCGTATGTTTAATGGCACAAGTGAAAACTGTTTACAAAGAGGGAACAAAGGAAACTTTTGTGATGTCCTTTGCTTTCTGAAAGAACCTACGTTAAAACAAGTTTTGTACTGAGAGTAAGGAGGTCTTGGTGAGTTTCTTTACTCCACTGACAACCCTCTGTAAACTTTTCCCGTCTGCTGTAGCTGGAACACCAGGATGTGATGCAGACGGGTAGCATGTCCTTACAACACCTCTGTACAAAAAGCTAGGACATTTGTGGGAAGCAGTGAGCTTCCTCAGAATTGATTCTCTTGAATCTCCCTTTTTACCATTCCTTATGATCCACCAGGATTATTAGTCTTTTGTTGTTGTTGTTGTTTGCGGAAATGCAGTCAGCATTGACATTATTGTTTTCCTGTTTGCCTTTTTTCCTTCCTGTATATTTGTTGGCTCGTTATCTCAGCGTTCTTTCAACTTTTTTGGCCTTCAGGTATCAAAATCTTTAACTTGGTGCAGGACATGACCAGTATCACTTTTGGTATTCATAACTTTTTTTACTTTTTGGTAAACTTTATTTGCATTTATTTTTCTAAAATACATTAAGATCTCTTCAAATACTTGGAAAAACTTTGTGTGGTTTGAAATCTGCTTTAGCAAACTTCCTTTTTTTGTTTTCAGCTCCTATTTTGTGTGGTCAAACTGCATTTATTAGTTTTAGCTGTGTGCTGTTTTGCTTGTTTTCAAAGAATAGATTCAAAAGGTACGTACAGGAAGAAGAAAAGAGGGCTAACTATAGAGCCCTGAGGCACAACACACATAAAAAGCAATACAGAGGGCTGGCTCAACATAAAAACTACTGTTTTCCAAATTGTAGCTTTTATGTGTTGTTTTCCTAGATTTTATGTTTAGCTGTTATTTAGCTATTTTTAGCTTTTAGTTACTATTGCCAAGCTTAGTTTTTAGGTACAGTTTTGGTAATGTTAACTTTTAGCTGCTGTTCTGAAGGTTTTAACTATTAACTTTTGTTTTGCTAGTTTTAGTTCTGCTCTGCTTGTTTGAAATTTATTCTGTTTAAATAATTTATTTATTAATTACCCATGTAATAATTTCAGTTTCAGCATTTTTCCTCCTTCAGCATGAACAATTGCAAATGTTTCTAGTTCTTACTAAATACTTCTACATCTAAAATGTGTTCCTTCTTTTGTATTTGTATGTTTTTGATATTTTTCCATTGTGTGACCATAATACAGTGAACCTTCTGAAATATTTTAGCTAACAGGTGTGTTGTTTTCACAATCCCGTCCAGTTTTAAACTAAGCACCATTAGAAATGTAAACACCAATATCCTAACCGTAACAGCTTGTCAGGCTTCTTTCTTTGCAAATAAGGTACGACAGAAAATGTGCAACAAGTGTTTAGAATTGTGATAATTTAGCTAATGTTTATATTTTTATTGAAGTCTTCTTACCTTTATGTTCAAAGGTCAAGGTCAAGGTTTCTTTATGGTCATTCACATCTCATGTGGTACATGGTGGAACAAAATTGGGTACACAGGGTCCCAGTTACATCCAGCAAAAGTATAAATTGTAAAGAAAGCAGTACCGTAATAAGATCCAAGGTATGAACTCAGAAATACACTAAATTAAGAATATGCTAAGCACTAATGGTACAGAAACAATACGCAGAACAACAGCAGCATGGATGTTAAATGTTAAAAAAAAACATTATCTTGACCCATTGTCTAGATCATTGTTGAGTCTTACATGCAGGGTTGTTCATTCGTTCATTCATTCAACCTTTATTTATACAGGTTAGTCTCATTTAGCCTCAAGTACTCATTTACAAGAGATACCTTTTTTGTGTTGCTGTCTAAGTCATATATTGTGTTAAAGATCCAGATCAGCACAAATTCTGAAAGCATCTCTGGGCCCAAACAACAATCCTTCTTTTGTTCTTTGGTCTTTTGTTCACGCAAGTGTAAAAACTTTGATATTCATGCCCCGATTTCAACATTGCATTGTAAAAGTTAGTTTGCAAAGTATTGATTTTCCTTTTTTTAATGTCATATGGACTTGACTGTCATCAGCATAAAAATGGAATGTGATATCCTGTTTTCAAAGAATAGATTCAAAATGTAGTACATACAGGAAGAAGAAAAGAGGGCTAAGTATAAAGCCCTGAGGCACACCACATGCAAAAAGTACTACAGAGGGATCAATACAAACACAAAATCCCCTCTTTGTTAATTAGTTCCTAAACACACCAGACAATAACTCTAAAGTCCACAAGAGACAGAAGAATCTGATGGTCCACACTGTTGAAGACAACTGTTAGGTCCAGCTGTATCAAAACAACAAAGTGACCAGAGTATATAAATTATATTAAATATTAACTAATACATATCACTGTATGGTTCTATCATTGTAGATATACTTGTTATACTAATAAGTGATATTAAAGTTGTGGAGGAGTGGTGGGACATAAATTAGGAAAGGTGAGCCAGTTTGAATCCTTGGACTGACAACAAAAAAGTGGGAAAGGTGAACCATCCACATATAGCAACACCCTCATTTGCCTCACTCTGGGCCCTTGAGTAAGGCCCTTAACCCTCCCAGCTCCTCCTTGGGTGCCTTGGATGACAGCCGGGCTGTGGTAGCTTGGTGATCTTTGGTCGTGTCAGGAGGGGCATCCGGTGTAACAACATTTGCCAAATTTTTGTACGAGTTACCTCGCTGTGGCGACCCCTGATGAAGGGAACAGCCGAAAGACAGTAAAAGTTATACAGTATTTAAGTTGAGGTTGTAACTTTTTTTTCAACCAGAAACAATTAGATTGTTATTTATGCTTTAAGTTTTGATTTAATGCCTTGATATGGGTGAAGCTATGATATTTTTGCCCAAAATTACCACGCTGACAGAATTTCATAAAGACCCATGCCAAGTCACAGATGGTTTCACTGCTACCAAGGGGAGTTCCTGCTGTGCGGGAACAAAGAAACTGAATTATTCCATTAGTCATAAGTGTCAAGTTTATGTGCTCAGACAGTAAACCTCTCTATCTGCTCTGAAATTTAACCCATCTGGATAATACATGATACGCCACTTACCAGTTATTTTCCAGACGTGGACTGATTAGTCTTTATCATCAGACAGAGCCATGTGTAGTATGTCATACAAGATCTGAATAATGTTAGTTTCATACTTCCCGTTGATATTATAATTAATACACAGACTATTTAAAGGTCAAGAGTTTTATCTAATTTGTGAGAAATTAGGCCCAGGAAGGTCTAACCTCACCATAATGTTGACAACATTTTGGTGTATGCTCTCTGCAGACTTACTGACCTTTCCAAACATAAAGTTTGAATTTTTCTTATGAACCCAACTTCTGAAATGAACTCAGCATATTGGGGTAGGTGCTTGTTGAGGGGTTTATTAGCAATATGTTTGTGACAAATAGAAGTAAATATACCTCTAATCATGGTGGTCCCTCATAGGCCGGTCAAGATAACGCATTTTGCTGGCTGATTAATTGACTCAGAAATTATTGCGATAAATGATAATATTGTTAGAAATGTTACGATAATTAGTCATGTCAAATTTAAGAAGAAATGTTGGTCAATTTTTGTGTGTAGTACCTTTTTTGACCACTCAATGGCAGTATAAGACTGTTTGAACTGAAGGATGGATAGTGAGGGAGCAAGCAGCATGTCTCTTTAAGAAACATGGGAGG
Organism: Hypsolebias antenori; assembly: GCA_031762315.1. Lineage (NCBI taxonomy): Eukaryota > Metazoa > Chordata > Actinopteri > Cyprinodontiformes > Rivulidae > Hypsolebias > Hypsolebias antenori. The sequence continues at coordinate 9,650,781 of JARVGS010000001.1, read as the reverse complement.
GAGGCCCCTTGACGGGACATGGGCAGTCTCGTTCTGTTTTTCGGTTCTCAAAATGGCGGACGCTCTGTGTGGTTTGAGCTCTTTAGCATAGCATTTTTCACACAAAGCTTTTGATAAAAAGTAAACAAGTTCTCAGCTTCGTTTTGCAGAGAAAAACAACTTTTTACATGAAGGCACAGGTTTCAACCATGAATTTTGGAGCTCTGACAAGACGGAGGTTTTGTCCTGATGACGGCCTGTTAGCTTAGCTCGTAGCTTAACGATCCATCAATGTGATTTTGGATGGTTAAAACAGATTTTAAAGAGAAAGGGAGGGGTCTTCAGGAGAAAGAGAGAGATACGAAGAAACGATAAAGCAGATAAATGAAAATGAAGTTGATAAGTGATTTGTTATTTATTGCGACAGGCCTAGTTCTTCAAATCTTTTTTGAATAATTTAAGAAGTACCATCATCATCACAGAGAGATACTCTTTGTTGCTCTCTGTCAGACTTGACTTTTAAAATTTCTTAATCATCTAATTTTAAAACAAAACAACATCTACTGACACATCGTTTGTCTCATGTTCTGTTTATTTATTTGTTTATTTATTACATTAAGCCCAAGTTGAATGAAGTTTTTCTTTAGACAGGTGAGCACAGGTATAAAACTAGAAACTCCTGACCTCTTTTGTTTCTTTTCTTCACTTCATTATTTTTCTCTCACTCAGCAATCCCTGGATGATGTCAGAAAACACAAACTTATTCCATTAAAGCAAACATAACTTGAATTAGATAGCCACAGACTAAAACAGTTAAAGTTACCATAAACTGAGGCACACGCGCTGTTTCTGTTTTTAAATCGATAAAATCTGAACTACTTTTTTCACCCCTCTAAACATTACCATTCTTAATTGTTTTATGGACGAAGGAAGTTACAATGAAATAAAGAAACGGCAGGCAGGTCCACCCTGCCTTTGTACGCCTTTAAACTGGAAGAAATCCAAAAGAGGAAAATTCACAAAGAAAGGTCAGAGTTCCTCGTGCACAGCCTGGGAGTGGTATTCTGCCGTCCTGCTGTGGGCTTGTGTACGCTGTCACAAATATTAGCTTGTGCATAAATCTGTGTCTGGCTTGGCAGGTAAAACATTTACTGGTGAGCGCGGCTCAGCTCTCAAAAACACATGCTTATTAGTTGACTTCCTACATTCCTTCTGACAAAGAAAAACCAAGCAGTTCTCATACACTTCGAGCAAACACACATGACCTAAAAAGACACAAAGGAAGTGACTAACTCATCTAATTTTATGAATTCCTCCAGGCAGAACAAAGATGTCCTGAAGCCTTGGAATAATTCTGAGCGCATGTGCAGACCATATGAAGACTCTTAATGTGTATTTTGTAAGATAATCCTCACCTGAAGCTCATGTCAGCCCCCTTACAGAATCTAGATTGTTTGCTATAGTTTAACTATTTCAAAGAGAAGCTGAATTTAGTAGTGTGAGGTTCAATTCATCACTGGCACTGCAGAATTTAAAAAAAATGCGCCAATAAGGTTTTAACTCGTGTTACAGCTGCAATAAAACACAGTTTGAACATTAGGGTGTAGATGTTTTAATGCTTCTGTCTGCCCTGCACACAAGGCCATTAGAGTCACACATCTGTGTGCACTTCTTTCATAATTAGTGTTTTGATTTACATCTTTAATCTCACAGAGACAGATTATAGCTCGATGATTATGCATGAAGAGCAGAAGCCTCCTGCCTGTTTGGAAAATTACAGGTAAAAATGCAATCAAAGACATTTTTCGTGAAAAAACAAGCTTTCAATGGGTTCAGATCTGGGTCCGTGGAATGTTTAGAAACAAACAATATCTTTCCTGTTGTAGAATACTTTTTGGATTTTAATTTGGAGATTTGTTATGATCCAATTGATGAGCTGATGACTAGTCTGAACGGAGCTACGTTCAAAGTGAATTTCCCCAAATACTTCATATCTGTTCATGCAGACATTCAGTTATGATCCTTTAAAAATGTCAGTTTTTCCAGTAAATGGTTAAAATTTGCATCAAGTTCTGGGGTGTTTTCAAAGACATTTAGCTGCAGCAGCTAGCTGTAGCCTTCTGGTGCAAACTGTGGCTCTTCTAATGACAATATCCTTCTGCCAAAAATTTAAAAAATGGCAGTGATGCAAAGGTCTAGAGATCATTTGTGTGAACCACTACAAAATCGTTGAGTTTGGTTGTTTAAGATAGCATCAATCTGATTTGATCTTGAATGCATTCAGAGCCAGCAGCTTATCAAGCTACTGAATTAAGCTATTACCAAACTAAACTCTGTCATTTAGCTACAACAAGCAAAATATGAATTGTTCATAAACATAAGAAAGTAATTAAAGTTAATTTTTATCACCTTTCATGGATAAAATCACAAAGTATTTACAGAAATACAGATACAGTCTTTGAATAAACCAAAAATAGTAAGAACAGCAGATTAAAACAGCAAGAACAGTTGATTAAATAAAGTAAGAACAGCTGATAAAAACAGTAAGAACTGTTGATAAAAAAAGTAAGAACTGTTGATAAAAACAGTGAGAACAGCTGATAAAAAACTAAGAACAGCAGATAAAAACAGTAAGAACAGTTGATAAAAACAGTAAGAAAAGCTTATTTAAACAGTAAGAACAGCTGATAAAACCAGTAAGAACAGCTTATTAAAACAGTAAGAACAGCTTATTAAAACAGTAAGAACAGTTGATAAAACCAGTAAGAACAGCTTATTAAAAACTGTAAGAACAGCTGATAAAACCAGTAAGAACAGCTGATAAAACCAGTAAGAACAGCTTATTAAAACAGTAAGAACAGCTGATAAAACCAGTAAGAACAGCTGATTAAAAATAATAAGAACAGCTTATTAAAATAGTAAGAACAGCTGCTAAAAACATTAAGAACAGCTGATAAAAACAGTAAGAACAACTGATAAAAACAGTAAGAACAGCTTATTAAAACAGTAAGAACAGCTGATAAAAACAGTAAGAACAGCTTATTAAAACAGTAAGAACAGCTGATTAAAACAGTAAGAAAAGTTGATAAAACCAGTAAGAACAGCTGATAAAACTAGTAAGAACATCTCATAAAAACAGTAAGAACAGCTGATAAAAACAGTAAGAACAGCTGATAAAAACATTAAGAACAACTGATAAAAACAGTAAGAACAGCTTATTAAAACAGTAAGAACAGCTGATAAAAACAGTAAGAACAGCT
>JARVGS010000001.1:9561794-9571939 GCA_031762315.1 Hypsolebias antenori | reverse complement strand
AAGTATAATGTAAAATAATGCCAGATATTGAAAGTTCTACATATTCTGGAAAAATGTGCTGAAGCACCTGGCCATAGAACATTTTCTTCCTATTTTCTAGTGAAAAACAAGCAAAAAATGCCAGGCGGAAATTTGAAACTTAGGTGTAAAAGGGTTACTAAGTTCATAGTAATATCATTTAACTTTATAAACAATGTCTAAGTGATAAAAGTGGAATAAATATGGAAGATTAAAACGCTTGTCAAAATCTAGTTCAAGCAGACTAAAACAGGCTGTTGTCGTGTTTTTTACTATGTTCATTGAATGTCACATACAAGTTTGTTTGAAGTGATGCACGTGTGCCATGCGGCAGGTTACAACCTGCTCTTTGAGTTGTGCTAAGTGTCAATCTTGTTCAGTTTTGTTTTGTATTGGATTAAGCATTTTATTTTGCCCAATCAGATGAGAGTGGGCGGGATTAATGGTACGCTGCATGAAACGTGGGTCAGTGTGAAACCCAGACAAGCCAGAGGGCACAGCAATGCAGACGTGGGACAATAGCAGAGTAACGCTGTCCATTACAACGGTAAATGCAGAGTTGCTGACTGTAACAGACTTGAAGAAGCATATGAAAGGTAAATACATTTGTCTGTAGAAACTCGTTCAGTGATGTAGCAGCTCAGGTTACTGTAAAGTGAAATGTAAATCCTAACATTAGTGGCTGGTTAAGCTCCTATCTCCTGTAAGCTGTTAGTACAGTTATCTTTAAAATACGTTCCCAGGGCCCTGAACAATGTACTACATTTCAATCTAACCTATTGGTTAACTCTTTAGCTATGTGGTATGGGCGCTACAAGGAGATCATTGAAATTTGTCCTAAAGCAATAGTTCAGATCTTTAAAGTCTTGTTCTCTGAAAAACTGATGGACAAATAATATCTTACTTGTTGATCTCTTAACAAATGACCTCAAGTTTGTGGGACAATAAAAAGTTTCATTTTGAGTAGATTGAAGAGCTTATAATTAATCAAAGCGGCGCCAAAACCAAAATAGAACTTATTTAAAAAAATTTTTTTTAAGTAGTCCAGTTTTATTTTGACTTTTGTAATGCTATGATGTTAAACTATACATTTAGGTCAATTTCTTCAGTAATTCCAACAAGAAAATTATGATATTTCTACTTTGAACACAAAGTCCCCCAAACTGCACAGGAAGTGCTTCAGCTATCTGCTGCTTTAGCTAAATATCTATGTAAATAATCATGGGATAACTGATTGACAGCAATATAAAGATTTATGAAATAGCCTTAGCATCAACTGTTATAAAATTTTGAGATTGGATCTGTTTAAAGATGGCACTTTAATTTTGAGATTGTTCAGACCTACCATTAACTTGTCATTCCCTTCGGAAATAAGCATTTTCTCCAGACTATCATTCAAAAAGCCATCTGCAGCAGGTAAGAGATTACCTGTTAATAACCTTTTCCACAGAACCACACCACAACAAACGAGCTATTGTTTTAAGGACACGTGTCATGGAGCACAATTTTAGTGGATCAAATGTCAACACATGCATCAGTCACTGTGATAAAAAACAAACCAAAAAAATGATTAAATGTTTCATTTCAGGCTTGGATAGCATTTGTGCAAGAATAAAATTAATGTTAATGTAATACTTGAGTTATATATTTAGCAAATTTTTCGTGGTCTTGGTTAACCTCCATAAATTGAAGAGCTCGACTGCAGCCCACACTCAGCTGGTCTTCAGCAGAACATCATCCAGTTCTACGGTGAGGGCAAATTTACCATCTGTGGCTCCAAAATGATGAAACGAGACAATTTGTAGCAAATAAACACAAATAAAGGCGGCGGGCTGAAATCTGAAAGACCTGGAAAGGCTCAAAGAAATCTCATCTTGCTGTAAAAGCAAATTAAGCTCTGATTTCACTTTTTAAAAGTGCCTATAAAAAGTTTTAGCTGGCCCTGAACACACCACTAACTGGGAGAAGAGAATTCTTGTGTAAAACATCTGCTTTCAGTTGAAAGGTTTCTCTATGATTTGCTTCTTGTTTGTAATGTTGCATACTTTATAGGTGTAATTATGACTCAGTGGGAACTACTAACAACTAAGGTCAACATGTTTTGACGTAAGTAAAACAATATGTTTCAAAAAGTCTAAATCAGTGCTGTTTGAAACTCGACTTTTAGCCATCTTTTGTGAATTATTCACCCCCATGGGAGCTGTGTGGTAACACAGACTGCAGGACAGAGGAGGTCGTTGCCAGAGATTGATCAAGAGTGTTGGCAGAAATACATTTAGATTATTGTTCAAAGTTCATTTACCCTTGTGGTTGTCGCAAGTCGCTCATACCAGCTGCAGTGAAAACTCATAGACATAACTGACCTCAGCTCCAGGTCCAACCTCACATGAAGAGTTTTCAGCTTTATAGTCTAAACTAGAGAAATTTCATTTCCTGTGAAAATGCAGTGTGAATGCTTATGGCTAAAGAACTTGCTTTAAAACAGCTGAAATTAGCTAAAACATGCTGAAACATAGCTGAAATGGAAGAACAAGCCTAAACTTATCAGAAGAAAGCAAAGAACATGTTTGCTGAATTATGTTTAAATAAGCAGAAATGAGCATAAAAATTAGGAAATTAACTAAAAAGCTAAATTTTGCTAAAAAAATATACAGTAGCTGAAAAGGCGGAAAGAAACATAAACTAACAGAAGGAAGTTGAAGGAGAAGAAATGAGCTAAAAAAAAGTGGAATTAACTGAAAAAACTCAAATGATTACAAAACAGCTAGCTGAAATAGCAGAAAAAGCTGAAACTAGCAGAAATAAGCTGAAAGGAGCATAACAAGCTGAAATTAGTAAAAATAAGTTAATTAGGCTGAAATTCTACAAAGAAATCTTGAATTTATCTGCAAACAGCCAAAAATAGCTAAGAGATGCTAAAAACTTAGCTGAAAAGGTAGAACAAGCTTAAATTAGCAGAAGGGAGTGGAGTGAGCACAATTTTGCCAATGTAGGTTGAAAGAAGCAGAAATGAGCACAAAAAGTGGAAATTATCCAAAAAAAAAAAAAAAAAGGAAGTAGAAATTAACATAAAACAGCTGAAAAGTAACAAAAAAGGCAGGAAAGAAGCTTAAATTATCAAAAGGAAGTGGAGAGAGCATATTTTGCTGAATTAAGCTGAAAAAAGTTTAAATGAGTGCAAAAAAATGTGGAATTAGCTGAAAAATCTCATAAAAACAGTGGAAATTGTTGAAAAAAAAATATATATATATGTGTGTGTGCAGAAACTTGCAAAAATAAGCTGAAAGGAGCATAACAAGCTCAAATTACCATAATAGAATAAGGTTAGAAGAAGCACAAAAATATTGTACTTAGCAGAAAGAAGCAGGAAGCAGCACAAAATAGCTGAAAAAAAAAACAGTTGAAATTAAAACAGCTGAAATTAGCTGAAAGTGCCTGAATTTTTTTTTTTTAATTACTGTATTATCTGCACAAGGAAGCCGAAAGAACCAGAACAAAATGAAAAAGGAGCAGGAAATGGTTGCAAACAGATCTAAAAAATTGAAGGATGTAAAATGAACTTAATTTTCTATGAGAAAAAAAGATGGCAGAAAATGTTAAATATTTCAAAAAGCTAAAGATGCACCAATACCAAAAGTCATAGTAAGATTGTCCTTAACGGACTGAACATTTTGATCTAAGATTTGTTGAAATAGCAGAAAAATTGTAGAATGAGAAAGATGCCGCAAAACGTACAGAAGAAAAATGGATCAAAATAGTGTGAATTCTTTATGAACATTCACACAATAAGAAAAACTTCCTTTAACGTTCAACCTAAACATGTTATGTTAAAGGACAATGATGTTTTCTTTGTGTGGTCTGGTACATTTGAACTAAATTCTAAAATGTTTTTTTTTTTTCCTTCTTGCTTTAGGCAAAGGCGGACGACTTTCTCTTCTGCTCCTTCACCGCTCTGCTCTTTGTCCTGTGAACCTTTGTAGAGCCTCTTTTTTCAGAATTGTAAATTATGGATCTGGTCAGCTGGTCTCTCAACGCAATTGATAAAATTTTCTCGACAAGAAGACAGGGCGAAGGAGAGCCCTCCTGCCCCAACGGGACACTGGCAGCCAGATACACGATGGATTCCTGGGGTAAGTGGAAGATCATGTGTCTGTCCATTTCGTCAGTCGAGGACACTGATATGTACATAATTGGATTTATAATAACAGGATTTCTGCTTTTTGGAGTTGGTGGTTATCTGGCAAGTCAACAAATTCAAAAAACTTCGGCAGCTTTTCTGGCCATTGTAAAGCTGCCTGGCCTGTGTGAAGGAATGTGCCGTGCTGTCAACACTCAGACTCAGACGCTGTGCGAGCTGAGCCATAAGGTGGACACGATACTTGCTGAGAATCACAGATTATTTGCATCTTCTGAATCTCGCTGGCGGGAAGGAACAGATCTCAGAGAAGTTACATACACGACTCGGCATATGTGACCACAAATTTGGCTGTTTGGAGTTGCCATTAAGATGCATTAGCGAGACTGTAAAGGCAGACAAAAATTAAAGAGTCGGCCTGACCCAAAACAACTGTTAATATCTGAATCTGACTCCCCCGTGGCAGCCTTGGAAGGGAGACCATCTCAAATCTCCTGGATGTTATGTGAACAAGATGATCTGCTTCTCCCTACCCTACCCAATGATATGGACCTGTGTCAGAGCTCTACCGAGCTGGCTGATAAAGACTGCACCATCAATATGGCAGGGGGTGGGGGGCTATCTCTACAGTGTTCATGGACTACTTCCTCTCAGATTCACTGCCTTTGCTGGCTTCCCTCACTGGACACCAGTTGATGGGATTAACGCTGTTAATATTGGCGAGCGTGGATTCATAATTTTTGGTAAGTGGCTGAAAAATATATTTAAACCACTAGAAGTAAAACAGGATAAACTATACGTAGAGCAGCTCAGATTCTTGTTTCCAGTTTCTGTGCCTCGAGCTTCCCTGCAACGCCTATACTGGACTCGTGTTTTTAGATTGCTGGGGCTTGCTGAACACGATGACATATTTTCTACTAAAAGCCCTGTTAGACAAGAGAAGTTCTCCCAAAACAACAATTCCTGTTGTTTTGGCTCCAAACTGAGTTAGAAAACCACCATCTAGACACAGCAAAGATACTTGTGAGGATGTTTCCTCAATATTACACTTTTAAAATTATGGGTTTCCTGCTTACTCTCGAGAGGATGGATGTTTTTCCTTCCTGCTTTGCACTTTGACTTGCGATTCCTATCAGAGCCTCTCACTACATGTCCTCTGAAATGTATGAATGAATGTATTAATTAAGATCTGGTCAGCTGGTCTCTCAACGTAATTGACAAAATTTTCTCCACGAGAAGACAGGGTGAAGGACAGCCCTCATGCCATGAAGGGACACTCGCAGCTGGATACACTATGGATTCCTGGAGCCAGTGGAAGATTGTGTATCTGTATTGTCCATTGAGGACTTAGAAGATGCATACATAATTGGATTTATGATGACCGGATTTCTGCTTTTTGGTGTTGGCGGGCATCTGGCATGTCGACAAATTCAGAAGATGGCGGCAGTGGTTCTGGCAATTGTAAGGCTGCCTGCCTTGTATGAAGGAATGTACCGAGCAATGAGCTCTCAGACTCAGACGCTGCATGAGCTGAGCCATAAGCTGGATGCAATTTATGTGAATCGCAGGCCACTTGCAGCTCCTGGGACTCACTGGCAGGAAGGAATCGACCTTGGAGAAGGCTTCAAGCTCAATTCAGTGGTGTGACCACAAAATTTGGCTGTTTGGAATTTCCAGTGAGCCGTACCAGCAGAACTATGAAGGCAGACATGTAAATTCAAGCAGAGGCTGCCTGACCCAAAATAACTGTTACCTGAATTTGGCTTCCCCACTCTGACTTGTATTGACCAGCTATCTCCATCTTTTCCTGGTTGTTTATGTGAATGAGAAGCTCCACTCACCTCCCGAGGATATCTGTGGATCTGCGTCAGAGTTGAGTCGGCTGATAGACACTGTTCCACCTTTATCAGGACTATGGAACTTTCTGGCAGGGTCCTTGGAAAACTCACATCCATCATCGACCTCCTCATGCATAAATGCATTATGATGTCATCAGTTTGTTGCTGTTTATGTGCTGTAGTTTTTTTGCAACTTTCACACTGTATCCAGTCCAGGACATGGTGCGAGATAAAAAAAAAAAAAAAAAATTAACACCTACACTCTACCTCATGTTTCGTTTTCACTTATCTGAAAAAAGGGCTGCGCCTCTCAAGGCCAGCGGCTTCAGTCACCTCCGTCTCCCCATGTCTATTTGTTATTTTTCTCTCTGACGGACTGTATTGAAGTGCAATTTCGTTGCGGTTCGATGCAATGACAAAGCTGATTCTGATTCAAAAAAGCTCTGATATGATTCTTCTTTTTTTAACTATAAAAAAATACCCCTTGAACAAAAGCATCCCAACAGAGTTTACAGATGCCATTAAAAAGGTTCCTGTTTCCACACATCAACAAGAAACATATGTGACTTGAAAAATAGGTGTTGGAGAACCTCGTTAATGGAGGTTACGCAGCAAAACAATGGTTTGTGAGTTTATGAATCAATCTCAACACATTCAGTTCTTAGAAAATGAGCTGTGACATCATGCTGCAGGCATTAAAACACAACAAATGGACCCATCAGGACCAGATTGCTTTTATGGCTCCATTTGCAAGAATGTGTTTCTGTTGCCAGATTACCACTGAGCTTTACAAAGTTTGGCAAACACATCAAAAGCAAACCAGACATTCAGAACCTGTTCTTTTGGATAAATGTGAGAAAAAGACCACCTTGGTGCTTTCTTTATGAGCACACTTTGTGTGATTTGCCTCAGGTGGTGCATTTCCAGCATTTGGGTGTCTTGTTCACGAGTGATGGTAGGATTGAGTGAGAAATGGATCGGCATACAGTATTGGGCACCTTATCCTCAGGTTGTGAAGAAAGAGCTGAGTGAAAAGCAAAGCTCTCGATTTACTGGTTGGTCTTTGTGCCAGTCCTCACTTGTGGTCATGAGGTTTGGATCATGACCAAAAGAATCCGTTCCTGAATACAAGTGGCGGAAATTAGCTTACTTCGCAGGGGGGCTGGACTCAGCCTTAGAGATAAGGTGAGGAGCTCCATCATCGTGGATAGGGGGAGCTTGGAGTAATGACACTGCTCTTTGGCATCGGAAGATGTCAGTTGAGGTGGTTCAGGCATCTGATTAGAATGCCTCTTGGACGCCTCCCTTTAGAGGTTTCCTTAGAGACTAAGTACTTTCAGCAAAGCTAGGCTAATGGCTAGCCTAATAAGAGCCCGGTTTATATTAGCGTTCAGTCTTCTTGAAAAAACAACATACCAATGCTGATGAGAATGTTTGTCCACCAGGAGCTGAGTAAACCTTTGGATCGACTAGACGTGTTGATCAGGGGATGTTCAGTAACCCTGCTCAGTCAGAACACGTATATTCATGTTCAGTCCTACCACGGTCAATATTCAGTTGAGAAAACAGCAACAAACTAAACAAATGGTGTCATGCAAAAGTATAGTGTTAAGTATTAGCTAATGCAAAGTTTGCTTTTTCACACCAGTATGTTGTTTTTGAGGAAAGCTTGTTTTATAGGCTTGAAAACCAATGCCTTTCTGTCAAGAATCAGTTTTAGGATTCGTAAACTCAGCCGGACAACAAGAAGGTTTAAGAGATTTATTAATTTGCAGCTGCTGGTGGGGGTCTGGATCCAGAGGCAGGAACAAAACTGCAGAGGTATGAGTGTCAGTGGCTTGTGGGTTTTCAGGGGATTGTTCGTCAATAAATAAACAGCCACTAACCTTTTTAGGCAGGTAAGGTGATTTACACCTGTCAAAACTTGTGTGGATGATGTCACCGTAGCTGGTGGAGACACAGCTGCAAAGGCACGTTGTGATAGCAATGAGTAGGGTGCTGAGAGATGACAGAAGGCCTGTCACAATAAACAATAAATCAATTAATTGCATGATAAATGAAAATTATGAACCTCATTTTCATTTATCGGCTTTATTGTTTCTTCGTGTCTCTTTCTTTCTACTCAAGACACTGGATGACAAAAAGTTCAACTCTGGTGCTCTTCACTGACCCCCTCCCTTTGTCTTTAAAATCTGATTTAACTGTCCAAAATTGTGTTTTTGGATCATTAAAAGTAGCTAATCTGAGAAGCTAAGCAACGAGCTAAGCTAACACACTGACCACGGTAATAAACCTCCGTCTTGTCGACCTCCAAAATTCATGGCCTTCATGTAAAAAGCTGCTTTTCTCTGCAAAAAGAAGCTGAGAACTTGTTTACTGATTTTTATTTTTTTTATTAAAAGCTTTGTGTGAAAAATGCTATGCTAAAGAGCTCAAACCACCGAACATCCACCGTGTTACCATGTCAGCCCATGTCACTGCCAAGGGTCCTCCCTCCCATTTTTCTTGAAGAAACACGCTGCTCAAGTATACTGCTATCAGGTGGTCAAAAAAGGTACTACACTCCAAACAAATCAACATTTTTTTTCTAAAATTCGACATTAATCGCCCAACAAAAATTTATCATGACAGCTCTACCAACTGAGCCACTGTGCCACATAATCTAAACTCTTCAGTGCTAAAAATGCAGTAAGTTGCTGTTAGTCACCACCCTTGAAAATCCTTTCTTTGTTGTCTTAAAAATTGGAATTTGGAAGACTATATATATTTTTATTAATAAATAATGGATTTACTCAAGATACCCAAGATTAAATAGTTAATTGGGGAAATTTTGTTTAAAAATTTGCTAACTGAACTCTAACACACCTCAAAAGCACCCAGGAGGCTGAAGATAACCCTGATGAAGCTCCTGCAGGGAAGGTGGGGGGGAATCAATCAATAGGACCACAATAAACTGCACAGAGCAGGGCGTGGCAGCAAAGCGTAATTTAATCAAAACCATTTGGAAATTATTCCCCAAACGTGGGAGAAAGTACTAAGGTTAGACGAGACCAAACTCTAAATTTTAGGCCATCAAAGACCACATGCATGAGACAAATCCACCACCACTCATCATGCCTAGAACAACATCCCTACAGTGAAGCATGGCCGTGGCAGTGTCATGCTGTGGGGATGTTTCTCATCATCAAGGACAGGGAAACTGGTCAGATTAGCAGAAGAGATTAAGGGCGCAAAATACAGAAAACAAGCCAAGTGGATTATCACCCACTGCGTCATCGAGAGACGTTTCTATAAAATGCAAACAGCAAAATTAATCTTAAAATTTGTGACTTTTTTCTTCCTTTGAGACACTAAGATAAAAAATTGTTTTCATAAATTGTAACAAAAACAAGATCTCCTTTGACAAATCGCTGCTCTTGAAGAATCCCTGGTCTGCTGGGAGCCTGCTGTTTGAAACAGAGCAGGCAGCAGATTCCTTCACATAAACTCTGCAGCTCCACTCCCTCAAGGTTTCATAACACCAAATGTGTTTTCAATCCATTTATCGGGCTCAAAGGTTAATCCAAAACCGAGGCACACCTGCTTTGTGTTCTGTATGGAAATGCAGGATTTTGATTACCAAGGGATGTCCAGTAATTTGTAATAATTGCAGTCATGATTTTATCACATCTGCAGTTTGGAGCAGAAGAAGGTGCAGCACAAAAGATAGTTTTGTTAAAGCCAAGGGTTCTTGTTTAAAAAAATAAAAACTCTTGGGATGATGACTCAATTTGGGTTTTGCCAACAAACTTTTCTTTTCATGAAAAAAAAAAAAAAAAGACTTACCAAGATGAAGTTAACTTGTTTTAAAAGGAACATCTTGAGGGAGATGTTGACATAGTTTGTTAGATTAACAAAAAATACACATACAGTATATTCATTTTTATTTTTATTTTTTTACCAAGTGAGTCCCATTGAGAGTAAAAAATCTAACAAGGCTGACTCAGGTCCTCTTGTTGAAACACTTCATCTTTCATCAGAAAGGAGGACCCAAACCCAGACCAGTGATCATTCTGTACATTGCAGGAGTTTCTGAGTCCAGTGGCTTTTAAACCCCAAAATACATTAAAGACTGGTTCATCCCAAAGATCCAGTCCCCCGGCACAAACAGAGCA
>JARVGS010000001.1:9466458-9477003 GCA_031762315.1 Hypsolebias antenori | reverse complement strand
TGGTGCGTTCAGGTGCCGTTCGTAAATCCGAAACGCCGTAACTCGCGACCGCCGGAACTCGAGGACAGCCTGTATTCCCAAAGAGCAACTCGCTGAAAACTTGGTCAACTGAATGACGATGCGCCGTTGAACTTCCCTCTCAATGTTTTTTCCCCTGTCTTAAAAAACTCAACTTTCAGATGACCATTTATCTGCTGGAACATTTGTTAAGTCTACTTTTGTCCTCTATTTATCCACTTTTCTTTTTTTTTTTTTTAGGAATCCACAGCACACCAAACAAAGTCAGACAGATCTCTGTGTGACCTCAGTTTGGAGAAATAAAATTTACATCCAACAGGACGGAACAGCTCACAGCTAGTCTGAACACAGTGAAGACCAACGTGCAAAGTTAGCAAAATAACTCAAATCATAAAAAAATGTCTCATAGCGTAGCTACTTCAACAAATTAAAACGTTCAGCTTGTTCAGGACAATCCTGCTGTGACTTTTGGTACTGTTGCAACTTTAGCTTTTTTAAATATTTAGCCTTTTCTGTCATTTTTTTCTCATAGAAAATGAAGTGAGCTCATTTTACATCCTTCTAATCTTTAGATGTGTTAACAATCTTTTACTGCTCCTTTCACTTTTTGTTCTGCTTCAGCTTCTTTCAACTGCCTTGTGCAAATTTAAACTTTTTTCAGCTACTTTCAGCTAATCTCAGCTGAGGATTTTTTTTCAGCTATTTTCTGCTGCTTTTAGCTTCTTTCCGCTAACTACAACATTTTTGTGCTTCTTCTAACTTCTTTCGGCTAATTTCAGCTTGTTATACTCCTTTCGGCTTATTCTGAAAGTTTCAACATTTTCTGATATTTCAGCTACTATTTAGCTGTTTTATGTTAATTTAAGCTTTTTTTAATTATTCCCCATTTTTTGCATTCATTTGAACTATTTGCAGCCTAATTCAGCAAAAATGTGCTCTATTAAGCTTCTTTTTGCTTTTTAGCTACTTTTCAGCTGTTTTTTATTTTGTGTGTGCTAATATCTGCTTTTTCAGATAATTTCCACTTTTTTGTGCTCATTTCTGCTTCTTTCAACCTAATTGGGCAAAACTGTGCTTCCTTCTGCTAATTTAAGCTTGTTCTACCATTTCAGCTACTTTTAGCATTTCTTAGCTAATTTTGGCTGTTTGCCGATAAATTCAATTTTTTGTGGTAATTTCTGCGCCTTTCAGCCTAGCTAACTTATTTCTACTAATTTCAGCTTGTTATGCTCCTTTTAGCTTATTTCTGATAGTTTCAGCTTTTTCTGCTATTTCAGCTATTTAGCTGTTCTGTGCTAATTTTAGTCTTTTCAGCTAATTCCACTTTTTTATAGCTCATTTAATTTCTTTCCACTCCCTTCTGGTAGTTTAATCTTCTTTATGCCTTTTCAGCTATTTTTTAGCTAATTTAAGCTTTTTTTTTTTTTTAGCTATTTTCCAAATTTTAGGGTCAATTTCTGCTTATTTAAACCCAATTCAGCAAATATATTTGTTATATATTATGTTATTTGCTTTCTTCTGCTAATCTAGGCTTGTTCTTTCATTTCAGCTATATTTCAGCATGTTTTAGCTAATTTCAGCTGTTTTTTCAGCAAGTTCTTCAGCAATACTGCATTTTTGAAGGAAATACAATTTCTCTAGTTTCCATTACAGAAATAAGTTGTTTGTTGCTGTTGGGACAATTTGATTTCAGTAATGGAGCGTCTGTTTTGTGAAAATGAAAATTTGTGAATTGTTTATAAAATACTGTTTGCATTATCCACTAAGAAATGTTTGAGATCAGTTGTTTTCATATGGAAGCAAGCTACTATATCTGTAAGGTATTTTTCTTCAACTCATTTTCACAGAACTCCACTTCAAAAGGGCCAAAATATCCCTCTATGAACTAAAATTACAACAAAAAAATGGAGCCAGAACTTTGCCAAAAAATTTCTAGACTGAGGGTATTAGCTTGAATATATGTTTGGTAGTGGACATACATTTACTTTCAAATATATTGTTCCTATTACAATCAGGAAAATGCCTTTTGTTTAAAGTTGTATGTCATTTAAACAAGTTAGCATTTAATAAAATTTAAAAAAAAAAACTAAAAATGTTACCAAAATAGCCTTTTTTTTATACATGTGCAACCTACAAAAAAACGAGAGAAACAGACTAAACATACTGTGAAATCTACTGTGAATGTGCTTTATTTCCAAATGTTATTTTTGAATTGTTTGTTCATTAATTTAAAAAGAGCAACAAAGAGTACTTTTATTGGTAGTGTCATGATGTAAGACATAAAAATAATACTTTAATTTAAACTGAATCACTTAAAAACACAGCTGGGCTGCGGGTGTCTAAATATGAAGAATTATAGCAGACACTAAAATTGCTTCATTTTCATATTTTGTTTTCAATGTCCAAAATAAACACGCTCCGAAATACCACACACAAGAAAAAAAGCCTAGACTTTAATAAGCATGACTCCCTGTTTCGTTTAAAATATCTTAGTGTTAACGAACACGAGTTAATAGATTCCTGACGGAGGTGTGCTCACATGTACAAACACAGTCAGCACATCTGTTCCCATTAAAAGACTGGACCCCGTCAGCAGCAGATTTCAACACGTGGGGTTATCACAGTGGCATCAGAGCCAGTTTTGATTAAAAAAAGAAGGAAAAAAGAAGTGGAATCCCGACATGTCAAGGTGCAGGGGTCAAGACTCCCCCGAGGCTTTGGTATGGAAGAGTCACACAAAACCAACAAAACTGTGCCGACTTGGACCAACTATTAAGTCCAAGACAAACGTCAGGTTGAATTACTTCGATGTCAAATGATAATACTAAAAGGCTGATGTTAAAAAAATGTAAACACAAGAGAGCTGACCCCCTCAGCACAGCCTAGAATCAAATTGCGGTGAAGCAGTAACCCAACGTTGCTATTAGCGCTAACACAAGTGGAGCACCACTGTTTCCCCAACTCAACTCAGTTCCATGAAATATTTCAATGATCCACTTGGTTTTTGATGAGAATTTCAGACGTTGACCACATGCAGGACATGAGGTTCAACTTTAAGTCAACCGCTTAACCACAGAGCGCTGGACAGAGCAGCAACTTCTAGCTCCAGCATCTGAGTGTGGCCACTCGATGGCTTTAGGTGCTGGTTGGTGAAACAGAGCTGAGTTTTCAGTCTTTAGTGGTCACTTTGGTACATTCCACGAGCACAGTCCAAATACAGCGGCATGGAAAGTTTATCCACCTGGACTCAGTACTGCAACAAGCAGTAGTGGAACGTGAACTAAAAATATTTAAAGCTGATTACCTAAAAGTGAGTATTTAGTGATGAGCACTGAGGTTATTTTTAGGGGTGCACCGATGAATCAGCCGACCGATGTATCGGCCCCGATTTCCTTAATTTTGGGAAATCGGAAATCGGGCGATACTTGCAGGGAACAGATTTTACAGCTATTTTGTAGTTTTAACAACTGTCTAAACTTCATTTATATTTCAGAGCACTATCTCATAGTCAGTTAAAACAGGTTTGTTTTGTTTCTAGGATATTGTTCAAGGGTATGTTTCTCAATAAAGCAACATTGGAAAATTGGAGGTGCATTGTGACCTTATAACACCCGACAGTGTCGCTTATAAAACAAAATCACTATGGGCAGGTCAGACTTCATTAGAGATCGATGATCGGCCAGAAAACTGCAGTCGGTGCAGCCCTAGTTATTTTGGCTAAAAGGTTCAGATCCCAGGACAGCAGCCTCCTGCTGAGCCTGGACGAAACATGAAGTGAATTAATCATGAAGCGTTCCTACCTCTGAGGGGGTGTAGCTCCATGCAGAGTATCCTTGATGCAGAGGCTGGTGGTTCTCCAGTGGATGTAGAGGATGACTGACTGGATAAAACCCTGACTGCGGGACCTGTGTTTGTATTTGGCTCTGAGAGAACAATGGAGGCTTGGGTTGGCAGTTGTAGAAATATTCCTTACGTTCAAAGTCTTTATCTCTTTCTTTGATGCCAGGATTACCGTAACACTCATTATAAGAGGTAAGCTGACATTCTTCCTCTCTTTTCTGCTCTCTTTCTCTCTCCCACTGTCTCACCCTCTCCTTTCGCTCCCTCTCTTCTTGCATCTCCCTCTGCCTTGCACACTCAACATCTAACTCCCTCTCTTGTCTTTCCATCTCCTGCTGCCTCTCCAGCTCTCTTAACCTCTCTTCTCTCTCCTCCGTTTCTCTGAACCGTTCCCTCTCCATCTCTTTCTGTCTCTCCCTGATGGCGCTCACAGACTGCCTCCTGGCCTCCACAGTGTTTGGAAGTTGGACACTTTCTTGTTGCAGTCCACCCTGGTAGGAGTATCTCCTCTGGGTTGAATGCTGACCAAATTCTCCTGTGTGGTGCTCTGGATGACATTCGGTGTTTTTCTGCCTGTAACGCGATGCATTCGACGCATTTGGTTCGCCTTTGCAAGTCTCTTCAAAAAACTTCATTCTTTCTGCAAATGGAAGAATATCTGACTCCTCCTTTCGTGAGTACGAAGAGGACCGACTGTAAGGGGAGTTGGATGAGGAGGTGAAGGCGCAGACTCCATGACGTGACTCTGTGAGCCCCAACACCCTTTCGTCAGAGACTCTACAGTGTGGGTCTCCATCTGGTTCTGGCTGTAGTTTATGCTCTGGGGTCCAACGCCAGCGGCGGGCCTTCCCAGCAGGTGCTGGTTCCTCCACGACTCTGACGCCAACGCCAAAACTAGGAACACCTGGGTCCAGAATCTGGACCGACCTGGACTGGTAATTGTTCTCAGTGTAGGTTGTGGACTGTGTTTGTAGGATATCACAGTTTGACTCACTTGAGGTGTTTGATGTCCTGACTTGTGATGATGTATGGGAATCTTGAAGGACTGCTGGTGGGGCACGCTTGTTCTGAACAGAGAGGTCAGAGACGGTTTCCTCTTCACAGTGGTCTGAACCTTCCTCTTGGACGGTTTCTCTGCTGCAGAGCAGTCCTCCTGGACCATGGCTGCGTTGAAGCTGAGCCTTTTTCCTCTGAATCTCATTGCGGAGGTTGGTAGCAAATCGCTCATGTCGCCGACGGTTCCGTCGGTAGTTTTTAGATGGGTTAGACTTCTTTGTGTATTCCTCTTTTTCCCCAAGGTCCTCTTTTCTAGGCCCACGCCTGCCCTTTTCTATAACTGCTTGCTCTTGGAGTAAAGTGTCCATACTAGCAGCAGCACAAAGGGGCTGGAAATCGCTCTCTGCTATCTGACCAGAGCTCATTTTTTCCTGGGGTGACAACCTCGTAGGTTCACCAGGCACACTTACGGAGCGACCGTAAGGCATATGACCCTGAACTGGTGAAAGGGGCCTACCATTTATGTTTCCTTCCAACCTTTCACTTGAAACACCATCTTCCACTTCCAAGAAGACTGACCCTGGGGTTGAACACTGGTTATCACCCCGTTTATTTGAAGGAAGCTGCTTCTGAAAAGCTTCTTGGTCATTTGTTGTAGGCTGGACTGATGATGAATTAGACCACTGGTTGCTGCAAGGAGACGGTGGGGGGTCAGAAGGATTTGAGGGGTCGTGAGACTCTACAGAAGAGTTGTCGTTGTTAAACTGAAGTAACTGAATTTGAGTAGTGAGAAGATGCTCGGGGGCACTGTGCCGGTGCAGCCCAGCGTTGGATTGCTTAGAGTGAACTTGAATGTTCATGGAAGATTCAGAAAATAACAACACTGGACCAGAAAGAGTGATGGGGTCTTTTTCTTCAGAGGCTGCCACTGAGTCAGAGAGGTCACCTGAGGTCGTCTCTGATTTGTAATCTTTTCTTGCATTGCTATCGCATCTAATTTGTCGAACTCCGTCAATTTGACTATGGGTAAAACGTGAATCTACTGCCTCTGTCTGTAAGCTGTCACCCTCTTCTGGTGCAGGAAAACCATTCTGAATTAGAGATTCAGAATTTAGACAGGACTTGTTTTCTTCATAATAAAAAACACTGTGATCTTCAGTAGGAGCAGAGGTGCAATGCGTGTTGGCAGCATCACTGTGACTCTGGGTGGCCCGAAAACTGTCCTTCCTGGTTGGTGGCTGAGGGGGGTTACTCCTCCTCTCCATTCGAGAGTCTCCATTTTTTAACATCTCAAAATCTCCTCCTTTCCGCTCCTGCTCATAACAGCAGGACGAAGGCCTCTCTTTAACCTCTGTGGGTCTTGGTCTGGGCCTGGTTAACGATCTGGACTTGTGTGTAATTAGATCCGGGGCGTCATCTGATGGCCTCTCCAGGGTTGAAGGGTCACCATGGTAGTTTTGACATGCTGGC
This sequence comes from Hypsolebias antenori, assembly GCA_031762315.1. NCBI lineage: Eukaryota > Metazoa > Chordata > Actinopteri > Cyprinodontiformes > Rivulidae > Hypsolebias > Hypsolebias antenori. The sequence continues at coordinate 9,470,679 of JARVGS010000001.1, read as the reverse complement.
CCAAGACTTTGGAGAAGGTTGTCCATAGAGCAGGCTTCACCAGGCCTTAGTGGCACAGTGGCGTAGTCAGACGTGTTTGAGCTAGCTGAGAAGGAGCTGTAGGCCGAGTCTCGCTTGTTGTTGAAGAGGGTGGGGTCAACAGGTGAACTGTGGGAGCCAGAATACGGCTGTGTAGTTGGTGTTGGTGTGTCCAAGCTCTCCATAGAGCCCAGGGAGCTGCTTTGGTCAGTGGAGGAGTATGGTCTGGGCAACTGAGCCCACTGCATCGATAAGTCACTGCAAAGAGAAGAAAATAAAGACCGTTAAGGCTTTAAATACTATCATCCAGCTATTTTTAAATATCACCCATACACTGTGTATTCTCCTTGGACATACATACTTTTAACTGCCTAGATGGGGAATCTGTTTTCTATTAGTGCTGATTTGAGAATCTGTAGCAGCTCCATGTGTTTTAAAGCCCTTTGGAGGAAGCCTCTTTAGCCAGAGCAGGATTTCCATCTCATTAAATCCTACCGCCACGAGTCAAAAGTCTTGAAGCAATCCCTTGAATCCGCTCATCTTCTATCCACCTTGTGCAGTCACTTCTATAGATTTTTCCTGTTTCATTTCCTTTACATCAAACGTACGTTTATTCCAAAAGATGCAACTAAAACGCCTGATTAGGAACTAAGTTTGTATTGCTATTGTAAGTTAGGCAAATGTTTCATGATGCAAAATTCAATTAGTATTTTGTGGGTCAGAAGTAAAAAAAAAAAAATGTTGGGGAACCACTAGCCACACAATAAAAAACAAAAAGTGCCAACTAGAAAACAGCCAAAAGTATAAAAAATTCACCTTAAATAATCTAGTTTGGCTGTTTAGAACAGACAAGGCCAATATGGCCCAAAGTGACTGTTGGACAATCTCTATGCAGCCCTCAATATTCTTTATTTACAATAAATATTTTAAATAGGTTGAGAACTCTCACACACCTAGGGACAATTTAGAGTTACCAGTTAGGTAGAGCCGTTGCCTCTCAGTGAGAAGGTTGCTGGTTCAAACCCCAGTCGAGGACCTTTCTGTGTGGAGTTTGCATGCTCTCTCCGTGCATGTGCGAGTTTTCTCCGTGTACTCCGATTTCCTCCCACAGACCAAAAACCTTCATGTTAGTCTGACTGGTAACTCTGAAGGCTCCCACAAACTCTGGCATGCTCTGTGTACTCCGTGAGCCATGTCGACACTGCACGCACTGTCCGACTTCATACTCGAGCAAACATCCTGAGCGGCTGCAACCCAGCTCTGCAGACAAGGGCGTTTACTTTCAGGACAAACTGAGGTCGCCGATTGGTCATTTGCCGACACACCTACTGGACTGACAGATCGAAAAATATATTATAAATAAATAAATAAATTTTAAAAAAAATCAAACAGAGAGTTGCAGGTGGCCCTGGGTGGAGGCAGCTGGAAGCCCAGGAGCAGCGGCAGTGGTGTTCTGTGTTTATATTCATTCAAACGTTATTTAGGCAGGTTAATCCCATTGAGACTCAAGGACTCATTTACAATGAATAAAATAACAATAAAACAATATGTTGTTTTTAAAAAGTTCTTTTTTTTTTTTTAAATTAAAACAGGGAGCGCTGGCCTTGCAGCCCACACATCAGACCGGCCCACTGGGAAATCTCCAGACCCTCCTGCAGCTACGCCGGGCCTGATTTGAATTCTCGTGACAAATTCCTTCATTTCTGACAATTTCAGTCATGGCATCAATGGATGAGGAGGAAGAGATCACTTGCATCTTGGCCAAAAAAAACCAAAAACATAAATAAATAAACTGAAAATAAAGAAAAGGCCATTAAACCAGATCAGGGATGAAGATGGGGAATTTAATACATTGGTGTCACATACAAAACAGTCCGTCGATACAGAGTACGTGTACGCAGTTGTAAAACTTGATCTTTGTGCGGACATGGCTTGAGGGCGTCCACTTTGAGTCCACGGTGAGTCTGATCTGGTATGCGTGGACCTCTGCGGAGTAACGTACGCCAGAGTATGTGGGAGCCTTAAAATGTCCCTAGGTGTGAATGAGAGAATGAATGGTTGTTTGTCTCTCTGTGTCCTTGTGATGGACTGGAGACGTGTCCAGGGTGTCCCCTGCCTCTCACACAATGATGGCTGGACAAGGGCACCAGAGACACTTTCGACTCGACATGGAAGAAGCAGCTAAAGATAATGGACGGATTAAGAAAGGCCAAAAACTTTTTCCTGAAGTCAATGTGTTTCCAGAGCTAGATTAAATGTTAAAGACTCCGAAAAGCAAGTATGTTCTTTTACATATTAAAGCTAACGTATTGTCTCAAGGGCCAGTTTGCAAATAATATGTTTTATATTCCTGGAGTATCCTGGTCTCTCTCTTGTAAATGAGTCCTTGAGGCTCAATGAGATTAACCGGCCTAAATAAAGGTTGAATGAATGAATCAAGAAGACATTTTTACCAAGCATGCTAACTTTGCTACAACAACATAAAGCCTGGGAAAAAAAAAAAAAAAATTATATATACAGGTATATATATATATTGTATATATAAATATTGCCCAACTCCGATTTAAATTATCTTTAAAAGTTTAAATGATTTTTAAAAAGTGAAACCCTAAAACAAATTATGGCAGACAATGAAATAAGCATAAACTTAAGCTGAACTGCCATGCACTCTGTTTCAGCCTTTAAATCTGACTTGTAGCGTCTGTAAAACATCCGCCACCACGACGTTTATTAACCAAAGAAAAGCTCAGAATTGTGCAGATAGAACAAAGGACTTCCGAACAAAGCTCATCTCTTAATGAAAATCACATTAGAGAAAAAGACAGGAAATAATGGGGGGACATTCGGGAATGAAAAATATATTGGACATATACTGGCTCTCATTGTAAGGAGGGGGGGACATGGTGTTCTTGTGCCTGGTTCAAATCCAACCTGTAAAGTCCCCCCTACACACAATCTGCAGACATTTTATTGTGGTTTCTTCCAATAAAGAGGAAAGACTGATCATTCTTACTTTGTATTCCTTTGGTGTCTTCTTCAAACAATGGGGGAAATTTCCAGAAAGAAGCAGGAGGGAAACTGGAAACAAACTTCTTCACAACAAGCTCTGAACTCAAACAAACACACAATGGTAACCACCTCCAGGCTCCTTCTGTGGTGTTTATGGTTCATGCTTTAAAAATCCTGAGACCCATTAGTTTTGTTCCAGTGGTAAAATATTCAGAATTTTGTGCTCATTTAGTGTTTTGCAGAACCTGAACAGGTTTTCACATTTAATACAAGAATCTCAGCAAAACAGCCCAGCAGAGAAATGTTCAATGATCTGTATCGCTCACTGACACTACGAGAAAGGGTGATAATGTGTTTTACTGTCTGTTTGTTAGCCTGTTGTGTTAGCAAAATATCTCATGAACCAATTGATTTTGATTAAACTTTTAAAAGCAATCATTATATGGACATGTACAACGGATGTTTGGATTTGATCCAATTCAAGATGGTCACTGCGGCCAAGTGACATTAGCCAACAGAAAATGGCTATATCTTGGTCAGTTCTCCAGATATTGAGCTAAAATCTAATGTGGTAGTAGCTGAGAGTCATTCACAACACTTTCTTTGATAATGGCCTTTACTATAGTGCATAACAATATCTTTGAGATTTGACTAAGACAGCTACAACATCAAGAGATGATAGTCTAAAACTGTGGCATTAAATTCAGAAGATGATGCATTTATTCAAGGAATAGGGTAAGATAAACAAGCTACAAGAGTTAGCATATTAACAGGTGAAATGTATAGCTTTGTAGTGCATGCTCACTACAGAGGCTAATAACAGCTAATGGTCTCCCGTTGCAGAATGAAAAGTGGGGTTTGAAAATACCCTCTGTTTGTCTGTACATGTTGTAAGCACGATAACTTGATAAACAAGGTAGTGACTTCTAATATTGATGTGCGGCTCCATCTAGGCATCTTTGGTCCCTCTGCAGCAGCTCTTTTGAGCTTTGACCAAAACTAACATCACACTGAATTTTATTGGTTGTTATACAAACAATAACAAAGTACTAGTTTTAACTATTTTCCTGTCATTTCTTTTGCAAATACCCACTTTAACTTTTTGCTTTGTTTTTATACTTAATTATTTTTCCCCAATTAAAAAAAAAAAAAAAAAAAAAAATCACATAGGTCTGCATAGTTCCTAGGATTTTT